>JAGFNQ010006032.1:48893-146987 GCA_024364735.1 Boesenbergia rotunda
AACTCTAATCCGCAAGCTCGGTCAGCGCTTATCCCCTTCATTGAGGCACCTGAGCTGACTGGGGCGCCTGTGTTAACACAGGCGCCTAGCTTGACTTGGTCTAAAGGCTTTCGTGGCAGTTTACTTTCGATGGCTTGGTTTGGCCTTGCAGTGGGGCGCATGTATCCTCACAGGCGCCTAGCCCAGTGAAGCACCTCCTTCCAATGAGGCGCCTGAGCTGTAGAAACAGGGTTAGTTCCAAACACAAGAACCAAATGTATATTAAACATTATTTACAACCTAAGCTGTCATGGTTCTGACTTTGGGTCTCCCAAATAGAACCTAGGTCGAACCGACGCCTAATGTTCCCTCCTACAGGGAACGCGTCCTCACCTACTCCTCTCGGGAGAATTTACCTTTTTGCCAACCGGCTCCTCCGGTTGGACTTTTGCCCAACTTCACTCACCAGGTTTTCGGTGCCCAGTCCTCGACCAGGTCTTAGGTGCCCAGCTTCACTCACCAGGTCTTCGGTGCCCATTTCTCGACCAGGTCTTAGTGCCCAGCTTCACTCATCAGGTCTTAGTGCTCAACTTCACTCACCAGGTCTTATTGCCTAACTTTACGTCAGGACTTAGTTGCCCAACCCGCTGCCAGAACTTAGTGCCCAATTCAAAGAACCAGGACTTAGTGACCCTAAGTCGGATGTCACCCGACAACCTCCTCTCTTGTAACTAAAGCTGGTCCCTCTCCTGCATCATTTGGAGTAGCTCCTGCATAACGGTCACCGCTCGTTCAGACGCCAGACGTTCTCGGTGTCGGGAGTTCTGACAAGCCAACTCCTTCTCCTGCAGGGTGTCCAACAGATGCTCTACCTTCGCACGGAGGGCTCTGCTGACCCCCGGTTGCATAAGTCCCGCCCCATGCTCATGGTCCGCGGTGGCCTCGACTCTTAGGGCCCGACGAGTCAAGGCTTCAACTTGAGGCTAGGAGTACAAACCCCAGCCGGCTATTAGGCAGTCTTCAGTCGCCTGTCATTGCACCAAGAAGTTAGGAAATATGCAATAAAATATACAATGCAACAGTAACTCATATATTCAGAAGGGTCTCCCGGAGAGTGGTTAGCGGTCCAGCCGAGACTCGTACGCTTCCCCTCCTAGGGACCTTGATGTTGGTGCAGGAAGCACCATATCGAACCTTGTTTTGATATTGGCAAAGGATTCAAAGTTAAGTTTATTTGTGATCTAATGATGTTACTCAAGTGTGCAGGAAAAATCCTAGCGAAGGGCTGCTAGGCACCTGGCGAAGGGCTGCCAGGATACAAAGTCCTAGCGAAGGGCTGCTAGGCACCTGGCGAAGGACTGCCAGGATACAAAGCCCTAGCGAAGGACTGCTAGGCACCTGGCGAAGGAATGCCAGGATACAAAGCCCTAGCGAAGGACTGCTGGGCACCAGGCGAAGGACTGCTTGGAACCGAAGCCCTAGCGAAGGACAGCTAGGCTCCAGGCGAAGGACTGCTTGGAACTGAAGACCTGGCGAAGGACTGCTTGGAACTGAAGACCTGGCGAAGGACTGCTGGGCAAAAGTCCAACCGGAGGAGCCGGTTGGCAACTGGTAAATTCTCCTGAGAGGAGTAAGTGAGGACGCGTTCTCCGTCGAGGGAACAGTAGGCGTCGGTTCGACCTAGGGCTCCATTTTGGAGACCCAAAGTCAGAACCAAGACAACTAAGGTTGTATAAAATTAACATATTATTGCTCTATGCTATTTTGGACTAACCCTGGATGCAGGACCGAAGAAACGTGTGTCTGTAGCTCAGAGAGCCTCAAAGGAGTGACGCAAAAGCTGAGTAGGGCGCCCGAGTGTCCCGGGCGCCCCCAAGGTGAACACAAAAGAAGTGGAGCAACATCACACTTCGACAGCTCATGGGCGGGGCGCCCTCGTGCTCCCAGGCGCCCCCATGCTCCCGGGCGCCCCGGATGGTGCTGGCGCCCCGAGCTCAAGCTAACGAAGTGGATCAACTTCAAGCTAGCAGATCGAGTCAACCCGGGCGCCCCCAGCATCCCGAGTGCACCCGTCAAAGTCTGATCCCGAGTTTGAAGGGATCATAGCTGACCGAGAGGAGCTCGGATCAGATGACACGTGGGGGGGGGGGGGGCACCCCCGATGTTCCGGGCACCCCCAGGGTTATAAAAAGGCCCTCGACCCCAAGGCTTCCAACATCAATTCTTCCAACGCATTCATGCTCTTCTACTCCCGCGCTCTGCTCCGAAAACTCCCGACTCGAGATACAAGCACCAACGACGTCCCTCTGCTCTGAAAATACAATCTACACCGGATGTTGGTAACGAAGAGCTACTTTTAAGTTTACTGTACCATTTCTTGTAATACATTTTGTAAACTGATTTTGCGCACATATAGAATTGCCCGCAGTAAACGGTCAACGACCGTGGGCCTTGGAGTAGGAGCCGACCGCGACTCCGAACCAAGTAAAAGATCTTGTGTTCGCCTTGATTGTTTATTTCTTCCGCTGCGTAATTTCTCTAACTCTAATCCGAACGTTTTACTATATTCACCCCCCTCTATCGTTTCTCTCGATCCAACACTTGATGCGTTATCCCGTCCCTCGGACGGCAGTGAGCTCTGGCGAAAGGGAAGTCGCTGAACAACAAGCACTTCAGGTGGCAGGCTGGAGGGGACGTCCTTTAATTTCACCGCGGGGGGGGGGGGGGGGGGGGGGGGGAGGAATGCATGGAAGCCTCCAGTGCTGCATCCAACCTCTTTTTCAGGCGATCAAGTTTCATCCGGTATTGGGTACACAGTACCTCCTTACCCTTCGAAGCTTCGGCCGGGTCGGTGGAGGGAAAGCTAGGTGCGGTAATGACCATCTCCAGAGTCGCGACTGAAGGGAGAGGAGAATATGCAGGAACCGGTGCTCCCTCCTCGGAGGGAGAAACGACCTCCTCAGACGCTGAGGGCAGGAGGTCGGGACCCTCGGAGCGCAGCCTTTTCCATTTGGGCCCAAGCCCTTTGGGAGTCGCCTCTTCTGCCGACCAGCGGACCGGGGTATTCGAGGGGTCGTGGGAGAAGAGGACCCCTCATTAACCCCGTCTGGACGAACAACCATCGGTGGAGAGCCACCCCCAGAAGGAAGATCCGCTACCAGATTAACCCATTGATTAGAAGGGTCTCGACTCGCCACTGACGGGGGTGTAACAGTGGCCTCTACCCTCTCGGGCGAGGCAGGCCTACAAGACGAGTCAACGACCCCGCCACCCCCCCCCCCCCCCCCCCCGAGGACTCGGCTGGGACAGGAGGTGCATCCGGAACGGCCGGGGGAGGACAGTTGGCCTCCTCTCACTTGATAAGTCGGCTCATCACCTTAGCGAATATGACTTCCTCTGCAATCGACAAATGAGGAAACATCAGTTAGAATTAACAGACGTTGACGAAAAAGACAAACATACCAAGGCGGGGGTTGATTCGGGTCACTTTGGGGCTAAGGCCCGCCCAGAACATAAGCTCCTCACTCTGCACCAGCCCCGGGCCACTGAACTCCATGTCGGAGAGTACATTCCTAGCGCGCTGGTACGCAGGACTCTAGAGAAACTCTCCTAAAGCAGGAGGAGTCAGGAGGACCTCTACCCAACGGAGAGGACTAAAAGGCAACGTGGGCAGACGAATGATGAAGAACTTCTCCTTCCACCCTTTGTGCGAAAAAGGAAATCCTCCTAAAAGCCTATGGCCTGGTCAGGCCTAGAAGCTAAAAACCCCCTAGAACCGATGGGGACAAAGAAAGAATGAAAAAGATGAGGGGTCAGAAGGAGGTCAAAAAGCTTGAAGACATATACACCCCTCCCATCTGAGTGAAGACATTAGGAGTTATCTGGTGAAGAGATATATCAATGTAGGAGGCGATATTCATAAAGAAGGGGGGAATGGGGAAATGGAGTCCTGACTCCACTTGCCCCAGGAAGAAGGTCGATAAGCCTGCAGAGGCTCTACTGGCCCACCCCGGGGATAACCACCGCCATCTCAGCCGGGATGTCGTAGGCCTTGAGGGCCGTCTGTAGAGCCTTCGATCTCACTCTCGAAGAGATAGGCTCATACTATTCCGCTCGGTAACCTTCCATGATCCCTAAGAAACAGGGAGGAGACAAACAACTTACGTGCAAAAGAGTCCCTAGGGAAGAAGAAGAAGACGAGGTGCACCCAGCCATGAAGTCAGAAGTTGGCCGAACGTCCTCGCCTTCCCTTCTTATACCCAGGAAGCCTCCCGCATGAATGCAATAAGGGAACGACATGTGGAAAGCAAGAAACCGTTGCATCAGTGTTGCCCCAGGGCCAGTCGCCTAACGTGAACTAGCTATAGCGGCACATTTCAGAAAGAAGTTGAGGAGATGGCCATTGAGGCACGTGGCGACGAGGCACTCGCGAAACTACCCTGTCGCCATCAAAGAAAGCCACGCTCCTTTGTAACGGAGGGATAGGTATCATTACGGTACCTTGAAAGTCACAGAAGTCCTTCGGGAAGCCTCGAAAGCCATAAAAGTCCTTCGGGAAGGGTAAAACTAAGGAGAAATTTTCTAGGGGCTTGACACAACCCCCTAAGGGTCCCCGACGACCATTAAAAGGAACAGTAACGGGTTTGAGGACCCGTAGGAACTAAGCTTCCTCACCATCACACTAGTCCGATCAGTCAGCCACACTTCATTCGATCAGACTTGAAGGGAGGGACTTGTGATGGGGTTGAATAGCCTGTGGCAGACAAGTGGATGAAGAAGCTTTGAGACAACAGGCAATGAGTCGTAGGGACTCATTATTCAGAGCCCTCGAGACACTCTCGGCAAGGGGAGCCTCTAGGGTCCCCCTCGGGAGACAAGCCCTGGGGAGCCAACCACAAGATCCCTCCCAGGATCACCCCGAGAGGTGGGGTCCCGAGACCCCCTCGGGAACTATAACGCCCATGATCATCCGGGCCAGAAGACCACGAGACCACCTCGGGGAAGCGGAGCCCAAGCTACCTTATCTTGATGCAGTCTGTCCCCGATTGTTGTTTTGGTGTTGACAACGATTTAAGTTTAGTTGAATGGATTCGGATTAAGTCCAGGTGGATCGGGAGATCGCACGTTGGTATGTGAAAAGTCTTAACTTAGAGGGCTAGGTGTGAAATCCCGGTGAGTGAAGCGGGGTCCCGGTGAGTGAAGTCGGGTGACTGAAATCCCGGTGAGTGAAGCCGGGTCCCGGTGAGTAAAGTCGGATGACTGAAATCCCGATGAGTGAAGTCGGGTCCCGGTGAGTGAAGCCGGGTGACTGAAATCCCGGTGAGTGAAGCCGGGTCCCAGTGAGTGAAGCCGGGTCTCGGTGAGTGAAGCCGGGTGACTGAAATCCCGATGAGTGAAGCCGGGCCCCGATGAGTGAAGCCGGGTGACTGAAACTCTGGTGAGTGAAGCCAGGTCCTAGCTTGGAGGGATAGGTTGAAGTCCCAGTGAGTGAAGCTGGGCATGGCACGAGTCAGAGATGAGCCGGAGGCTTATTCTCATGACTTAGAGGAGATTTGACCTTGCCTGGATCGGTCTGGTGACCGATCAGGGAAGTTGGCACGGTGCTCCTTCGTGGATCGGTCTAGTGCCCGATCCAGCGATGACTGATCGGTCTGGTGACCGATCAGGGAGCACATAGTGAGGTTGGGAACCTACTGCCCGGCTCCTGAGTGGTCTGGTGACCGATCAGGGAGTAGGCAGTTCCCTCACTACCCGGCTTCTGATCGGTCCGGTAACCGATCAGGGAGCGGGCAGTTCCCTCACTGATTTGCTCCTGATCGGTCCGGTGACCGATCAGGGAGCTTCCAGTAGGTTTTGGGAACCTTACTGATTCACTCCTGATCGGTCTGGTGACCGATCTGGAACACTATTCAGACCGTTATGGTGAATGATCTAGTCGCGGACTCCGTCTTACAACCGATCAGGATGGAGCCTGATCGGTCAGGGAGCTACCTGATCGGTCTGGTGACCGATCAGGTCATAGCCTGATCGGTCTGGTGACCGATCAGACCTGTGTCACTGTGAAAGCTGGGAGTCCCAGCAAAGCGGTGGATCGGTCTGGTGACCGACCCACGAGCCCTAGATCGGTCCGGTGATCGATCACTTTAATTCAAAATGCACTGTCAAACGATCTGAACACATCTGATTTCCCTGCTATTAATCTCTGATGCATGATTCTCTGTGTGATATGCTGTGCTAATGGTCTGATTAAGCTGTAGGTGACAGGGATGGATTCAAACACTCAAGGAGAGTCAATGGAGGCCTTTTCTTGGAGCAGGTTTGCCCATTTGCCATCTCAGGTTGCAACGGTTGGAGCTGCTGATTGGAGCTGGTGACTGGAGCGTGGCTGAGGGAAGCTCAGAGTGTCCAGGAAGAGCTCAGTGGTAACTGGCTTGGCAGGTGAGCAGCTGGAGGCTGCAGTGAGGTGGTGACCTGGCGCTAGTGGAGAAGACTTAAGCTGCGTAGCGGAGAAGTGGAGGAGAGACTTTCTCGCTAGAGCTTACTGCAACTTCTTCTTACTGCATTCTTGTGCTTGTGCGATTACTTCCATCATCTCTTGAGCAAGCGATTGTGATCTTTGAAGCAACCATCTGTTACTTGAGCACTTGGAGGAATAAACAAGAGGCTTGGCGAGTCCATCAGCGAGAAGACACAAAGAAGAGAGTTCTTGCGTGAGATCTGCGCTGGGTGGAGCTCGGGAGAAGTTCTGCTTGTGTTCTTGTATGCTCTAAGTGCTAAGTAAGATCTTTCTTGTGTTTCATTGTGCTTAACATATTATCTCTGTTGAAACGCTGTGGAGAGGTTACTCCACCGAGAAGGAGGTTGCTTATTATCCGAATTTTTCGGGGCTTGATCTGCCGACGATCAAGGGATCATCCACCTTACGGGCATGCCAAGGAGTAGGGGCAAGTTATCCCCGAACCTTGTAAATCCTCTTGTTAGCGTTCTTGTGTTTGCTCTTAGCTTAGTGCTTTCATTTCTGCATACTCTGTTTTTCTTTTAGCTTCCGCTGTGCTACTAACGTTTGAAGTGCAGAAATTCGATAAGCGCTAAATTTCGGTGTCTGGCTATATTCACCCCCCCCCCCCTCTTTAGCCATCCAAGATCCAACACCTTCGACATCAAATAACGAATCTCCCCTCCCTCGCGGATCTATGGATACACATCCCCGCTGGCACGGAATTACCACGACCCTTAAATGTCGCAACGGGTCGAAATGTAATGACGGCTTAGACCGTTTCCAATGCTATCCAGTAACCGCCAAAAGAGGAGAGGGACGTGGCACAAATCGTAGGGACGTAACAAGGCAGCGGAGGCCAGTATAAAAGGTACCCCAACCCCTCTGGTAAAGGGGTTAAGCACTCTTTGTGGCTCTTACATTTTTCCTACTTGCTGCTCCTATTCCTCATCGAGACACTGACTTGAGCGTCGGAGTGGGCTCCGTCGAATAACCTTCGGTGTGTCCCCCTAACGCTCGTGTTGATCTCACAGGGCACGACGTTCCGCTCCTCTTTTTGGCATCCACGTGGGTTGAACTTTGATGACGTGTCATCGACGTTGATTCTTTCCGAAATAGGATACTTATTAATTTGTGCTAGCTAGAACCCCTAGAATTGTTCATTGTTTTTTATTCTGTTGTAATACTCTTTTTAATTTTATTTCCCGTTTAAATTTGTTTAATTAGCTTATAAAATATTGAATATTAATTATTCATCCTTCTTTAACTACACAATGTATATATATCTATTATTATGCATAATAAAATATGAAAGTGAGAAATTTATTCCATTTTTTTACACATTACAAGGAATAGTTATGGTAATATTTTTTTCTTATTATTTGGATAACATTTGAGAAGTTGCAGTTATAATTTGACATTAAAACTACGTTTGGTAGGGTATAATCTACCTTGTAATATAATTAAGATTATATTACATGGTGGATTCTTTTGTTTGGAATAACTTTAAAATCATAATGTAATGTAATCTTGATTACAAAAGAGGTTGATGATTTGTAATCTGGATTACAAAGTAAAACCAATGTAATCCGATTACATTATAGCTTGTAAAGTTGTCGGCTGGGCAGCGTCGGTCGACGGTCGGCCCGTCGGCGTCGCCGGCCGCCGGTCGTCGCCGCCCGCCGCCCGCCGCTCGCCGGCCGCCGCCGCCACCGGCCGCCGGTCGGCCGCTGATCGCCGGTCGTCATCAACCATGGTCGTCGGTCGTCGTTGTCGGTCGTCGGCAGCCAATCTTTGATTATATTACAGAATTAATTACCCCTTCACCAAACGCAGACTATGGTTATCAAAGATTACATATAATTTGTTACCAAATATCTTGATTACATTACATTATATTACAACCTTAATTATATTACATACTTGATTATATCATCCCATAACAAACGCAGCCTAAACTTACAGTAGCCATGAAATAGGAGTACAATCTTCAAATCACATTCTATTCAGCATTATGTCTTATTTTTTATATTTTTTTAATTATAATTTAACATGAACAATCACACGTGTGTATATTCATACTATTAATAATCTTGTATTTGTTTTTAGTTATGTACACAGAATCCGCACTTTTGGGTTCATTGTGTATTTACCTCTTTCGGTCAAACCATTAGCGAATCTATAAAAATAGGATTTTATAATTTTGTCAAAAATAAGATTTGATAAATAAGCCATAAATAAAGAGACAACATACTATCAAGTACGTACTAAGGAAATGTACATCATCAAATAAAAGAATTAATTTATTGATGCAGCTTGCGTAAACCCCACTGGGTCATCAACCTATCTTGGCCTTGTGCCCACCAAGCCTCGACCTTTTCTACTTGCATGACCACAATAATCCTTAGACAATGAGGAATCTTGAATGAGCGTGTTCACTCTAACCTCAATCTCTAATAGTCCTTGATGCGAAGTAGATCCGATCGAGGTTGCCTACTTAGAAAGCGACAATATTAGGCTAACAATTAGACAACATCAAAAGTACAGTTCAACAATTGTCCCTCGTGGTGCAATGGTCCACTCGTGCAGTTGTCTACGTGGCCCTCCTGGGGCTTACGTAGTAAGCTATATGGATCTTTCACATTCATAACTATATAGGGCTCAGCGAAGGTAAGTGATGACATGATTTCCTTCTTTCATGTAAAGACTAATTCTTTTCATCTTCTTCAAGTCCCTTGCTCTCTCGCGTATGCATGTAATCTTCACATCTCAACTCATCGCCAACTTGATTGTCAGAGGGCCACGTCGATAATGCCAATCCCCAACTGACAAGCTTTGATTCACAAGAGGAGAAGAGGAACTCGAGTGGACAAATAGAGAGACCATCAATTATGAAGTCGAAAATAACTAAAGAATAAGAAACTAATGGGTTTAAAGAAGGACCTTTAACGGAGTGAGAGCAAACGTTGCCACCTCGTTTGCTCTTAGAACAAAGAGATGTTAAGGTGAACTTGACCTAGGGTTTCAAGGCAAAGATTCACATTGGTGAATTTTCATTAGATGATAAAAGGTGATTCGTTCACTCCCAGTATCCCTGTCAATTCGTCCCAAGATTAACACGAAGGAGATAAATCACGGAGGTTACTAGCCCGGATACTATAGCTAGTGCGTGGGAAGAGGGTACACTGATTTTGACTGATTTAGACCCCAGACTTCTAGATGACAACACTTATATATTAATCATCGGTCTATCCCGTGAGGACAATGAACTTTCATTAGAGACTATAAAGCAAAGTAAATATGAGATTGGTATCATGTCATAAGATAAAAATGTTAGACCAGATAGTAGACGAACCTAGATGATCAACCAAATCTCACGAAAATTTTACACTGGTCACCAGAGTAAATCGGGAAGCGCTCGCGGTGGACGTTTAGATGTTCAATATCTTAAGATTCGTACCCTATTTAAAAAAAAATTTCTAAAAAATAAATCATAATTAGGATCGAATTGTAAAATCTAAATTAATAGTTAATCACCCTATCGCTATATTATAATCCTCGAGATGACATCGTGTCATAAGACGGAGGAGCAGGATGCGGATAGGATCGTCAATAAGTTGTTTTAGATAAATGTAGGATCTTTGTTTTTTCACCTCTAATACTACTGTGTCCGAACGGCCGCTATCGTGGCAACGGATATGTCCTACCGTCGGGCTTCTTTCGTACGTTGTGTTTTTACACGCACGTTCGTCAGCAGCAAGCACGTTCGTCGCTTGTGACCCTGATTAGCCATCTGGAGCAATTTCTTTGCTGGATTACGCCATAAGCTTTCAGGAAGAGTTACGCAGTTACGCTATAAGCACGTTCGTCGCTTGCTCTCCCTTTCCTCGTCCGCGAAACCCTAGAGCAGATGGACGGCCACTCCGCCCCCGTCCGGTCTCAGTCCGCGTCACCGTCGCACTCCGCCTCCGCCTCCAGCTCCGTCCATCACAAGCGCAAGTTTGCCGGTGGCGCTTCCGCCGCAGCTCCGGCTCCTGCCCCCTTTTCCCTATCCGACACCGGTGCCCTCACCTCCAACGATGACCTTGATAGTGTCAGCGCGAGAGAGGAGGAAGACGATTCCGAGGAGGAGGCTGACGAGGAGGAAGAGGAGGAGGAAGAAGACAATGACTCGATGCGTGTCTTCACAGCTGCCCGCCTCGAGAATGCTTCGGCCCCTTCCGGACTCGGAAGTATTAGAAGCACCAAGCCCCCGAAAACCGAGAACCCGACAGTCAAGATTGAACCTGCAGGTGCTGGGATGCCGTCTTCGGGCAGTAAAGATGACCGTGGGACGGTCGGCCAATTGGCCCAGCAAAACGTCTCCACTGTGAATTCAATCCCTGGCATCATTGTTAAGGATGAGGTGAAGAGTATATTTACTGAGAATATACAGACCAGCGGGGCTTATATTGCCAGAGAGGAAGGACTGAAGAGGGAGGTTGGTCTGTTTATCTTCTGATTTAGTAAACTTTTGTGTTATTTATCTGATGAGGTTGAACAGTTGTTCCTTCCTACGGTTTCAATTAATTTATTTTGGCATCACTTGAGATCATGTCGCGAAGCGAGGTGGACGCCCCAAGAGTAAGATGGTTCACCGAGGTTCACGAACCGCTGATGCTGGCTCCGGTGTTCGCTCCTAACCTGCAAGACAAAGACCGTTAGAACCCGTCGGTAAAAGTTCCCGGCAAGCCACTTTGTCGGTCAAGTCAGCCCTCGGTGGTGGAAGAGCAAAAGCAATGCAATAGTAGCAAAAACACTATTGCGCGTACCTGAGGCATGTAGAGTGGGGAGACTTATATAGTCGGGGAAGCTGACAGCTGCTGTCCAAGCTACCACCTTTTGTCTCGTAGCGAGGACAGGGCAGACATACTCAGAGGTGGCAGGGTAATGTGTCACATACCGGAATAAGGAAAAATGCACTGTTAACTTAAGGCTAGCGCCATCGGGCGCCGCTCGGCCTGACATAGAGGTATGGGGTCGTGGTACAGGGGGCCAGGATATGCAGGAAGATCATGGTGTCAGCGGGATACTCGCGATTTGTGCTGGAATGATACCATACTGGAGCCGACCTGTACCCCTTTTGCTAGTCCTCTGTCAGGCAGTGGTTGTTCTGATGAGTCACGACAACACCTCAAGCGCGAATGCCGACTGGGGGCGTAGAATGAAGAGGCCGACTGAGGGCCTAGAACGATGGTGCCGACTGGGAGAACAGAATGAAGAGGCCGACTCAGGGCCTATAACGATGGTGCCGACTGGGGGCAAGAGACCGACTGAGGGCCTATAACGATGGTGTCAACTGGGGGCACAGAATGAAGAAACCGACTGAGGGCCTATAACGATGGTGCCAACTGGGGGCACAGAATGAAAAGGCCGACTCAGGGCCTAAGGTGATGGTATGATTTGATGATACATTAAGTAAAGCCTCCTCTGGCTCGGGCTTACCCCAGGAGCGTGGGCCGCCACGCGTCGGCTGGGAGCCTAACCGAGAGGGGTGCAGGGGCAGGCCCGCGATAGTCTAGAGGCTCGGTTAGGCCGATTCTGAGGAACGTGGGTCGCCATGCGCCCGATCGGGGACACTGAGCCGAGTGGCGTGCGGGAGCTGGCCTGCTTGAAACTTCAATCCACCTTGAATGGAGACTTCCTCGACTTGGGAACGCTAAGATTCAGGGAGATGGTGAGTCGAGCCTTCTTGGACTCGGGTCTCCCCGACCCGAGCCTTTTTGGGTTCGAGGGCCTTTTGGGGACTTCCGACCCCCTTAGTTTCGAAGATTACCTTTTACCAGGGCCCATCCCGTTCTCAAGGGAACTAGGCTGAACTGCCCGTATAGGCTTTATGCCCCACGGGCTCCCGAAACCTACAAATCTATCTTCTACTGACGAGGCGCCAGGCTACCGGGCCAGGCTATATGCAAGCTAGCCCGGGATCAATTTGGTTCACGTCAAGCACAATGTGTGAAGCCAGTTCATTTTGGCAATTTACTTAGATGATTACGCATTTACTTAGTTATATATATTGAGTGGCAATTCTTGTGAGCGATCAGAGTGCATGGAACATGTAATGAGAGTGACTGCACCGTTTAGGATTCCACCTCGTTTAGCATTTAGTGGTTAAAAACCACCAATATGACAGAACACTAGTTAACATTGATTCACTAACATTTACTCAATTGACTATATTGTTTATCAATTAGTTCCTTGTTCCTTCTATTCATGTATGATTTTTAGATTCAGTTGTGGTTTTAAGTGTCTGACACATGGGCGTTGACTCAAAGTGTTGATGTTCAGTACTACGGAAAGGGTATTTGAATAGTCCAATATCAGTCTTGAACTGAGGTCTGTTCTCAATTGACTATATTATTTAGGCCATTAGTTCTTTGAATGATCACTCATACTGAATCTATGTTACTTGTATTCATGTACAATTATCCGACATGGATGTGGTTCTAAGTGTATGACATAGGTCTCAGGTGTTGACTCAATTGACACGTCTGTGGAGAGAGAGCATATGAAGAGTCTTAGCATGGAACTGAGGCCTGATTGCTTTATATGCTAATCTGCCTAATTTTATGGTTATTTTTTTTTTAAATTAGCCAAATTTTATACATATGAAGGACAGATTGAAACCACGTCCACATTAAGGATAATGATATAATCTCTCTCTCTTTTTTTTAAAAGATAATGATATAATCTATTTTTAAATTGATAATGACCTATTGATTTTTCTTTCTAATTCGTTGACTGTGATTACTGAAAACTAATGTGTATTTTCTTTTTTTTTTCCTCTCATAGCTCATTAGAGGTTAAAATAAGGAAGCAAAGAGCCTTTACTTGGTTCAAATTGCAACATGGCTTTGTTATAAACTAATCTGTGGAACCTATAGAAACCTTTTATTTGCTTATAAACAATTCAAAAGATAATGTTCTTGGTCTTTCAATTCTTCTCTGAATCTTTTGTAAGTCTAAACTCAATTATAATGCATCTAGATTGAAATTTTCTCCTAGTTGTTTGCTGATATATGTGATCTGTGAGAATGTTTCTTTGATTACAAGTAAATCAAGAGGTAATGAGATATACATTGTTTTTTTTACATACCACATTGAGTAAATTATGCATGACAATCTTTAATTATAAAGGAGAAGCTCTGTACGTTTTTGATGGAGCCAAAGGAAAACTATCCTTTACTTTTAACTAATTGAAGGTGGTGCCTTATAGCATAAGAAAAGATGGACTAAGAAAAGAAAAATTAGAAGTGCATTTGCTTCATTATCAGTAGCAAAGTTAAATATGTTCTTACATGCTATACAGTTGAAATGCCTATTTGTCACATATATAAGTCTGTATGCTGGATTATCTAAAGTAGTAGGTGTTATTTTTGAACATTAAGTTATAGTTAAGACTATCTTTATTTCTCCATTTAGTGGTAAGCACTTAACCAAACTTTTACTTTTTAACAATCTAGTTAGCTTAATAATTATCAGGAAATTTCTTGTGCTCTCTGGAAAAATATTGCTAGGGAGCTGAAATTTTTGGTCTTGAAGTTTAGCATTTGTATTTGTGTTCATTTTAAAACATAGAATACTAGTCTCAGTAATATCATGTTTGCATCCATTTGTTCATATTTTTGACACCATTTTTGACTTGTAACTTTCAATGGATTTGATTGACCTTCAAATTCTTGTTTTGGTCATGGATTAATATATGTAGTTTCGCTAGTTATTTGAAATTAGAGTGAATTGACAATTTAGGTACTTTGCAGGAAGATGCCGTGCGGCTCAAATTTTTGTGCTATGCGAATGATGGTGTTGATGAACATATGATTTGGTAATTTTGTGCTAAATTATAGAAATAACATTAAATATTCATTTTAATTCTTTTATTTTTTAACATGGAATTGAAACCATAATTCATATTTATAGCTGTAAGTAACTGTTCCTTTTTTTTTTTGTTATGTATAGGTTGATAGGATTGAAGAATATATTTGCAAGGCAACTTCCTAATATGCCTAAAGAGTACATTGTTCGTCTTGTTATGGATAGGTAATTGAATTCAATTTTGAACACAATTTCAATTCAGCATCAATCAATCTTTTCCCCTCCATTATAGATTCCATCTCATTTTTTATTTAAGGTTCATGGTTTTCAGTTGTACTGTACTTAAGAGAGAGAGAGAGAGGAAGATAAGAAATCTTATCCAAATAAAATGTATTAAAGATGAATCCAATAAGTTACTAAGTAAATGATGAGGAAATAAAAGAGCGGTGGTGAAGGTTTAGGTGATCAACTTAACTTAAATAATTTAAGTAGGTCAAATGAATATGGAAATTTAAATTTTTATCTAGAATTCAAACTTTAAAAGTAGAACAAGCTTTAAATGATGTGCAAAAGGGAAAAGTAGTTGGACCAGATATTTCGATAGAGGTATGGAAGTGCATTGGGAGACAAGGTATTAAATGACTTATAAAGTTATTTAATTTGATATTAAAAACGAAAAAATATAGTTTCCTTATATAAGAACAAATAAGACTTGTGCAAACTATAGAAGTATGAAACTAATGAGTCATACCATGAAACTTTGAAAAAGAATAATAGAAAAAAACTATACACATTTTCTCAGATCATAGTAATCGAAAATCAATTTAGATTTATGTCTGGAAGGGGACAATAAAAACTATACATCTTCTCAGACAACTAATTGAAAAGTATTGAGAACAAAAGTAAAATTTACACAGGGTATTCATTAACCTTGACAAAGCTTATGGTAGAATCCTAAGAGAAATTATATGGAGAATTCTAGAAAAGAGAGGTGTTAGTATAATATACATTGAACTAATTAAGAATATGTATGAGGATGTAATACAAGAGTGAAGACTTGGAATTAACCAAAATGCTTTCCATAAAGATAGGGTTATATCAAGGATAAACTTTAAGTCCTTATATTTTTACACTAATCATGAACGAACTTACTAGACAAATCCAAGACAGTGTCGTGGTGCATGTTGTTTACAAATGAGTAAATACTAAACTCAAATCTTGTCAGGAAACACCGGAAGAGATAGATTTTAGGCTTAGTAAAATAGAGACAGAATATATAGAATTAAGTTTAACAATATTAGATGTAATAAGACAATTGTTAAGATCTAAGATGACGAATTGTCTGAAATTGAGAGCCTTAAGTATTTAGATTCATTTTTGCAAAAGGATGGAGGGATTGAGAGAAATGTTTTACATAGAATATAAGTTGGATGATTAAAATTGAAATAGAGGACGGTGTCGGATGTTCAATGCGATTGTAAAGTATCTTTAAAACTTAAAGGAAAGTTTTACAAAACGACAATTAGACTTGCTATGTTATATGAAGTTGAATGTTGGGTTATGACTTAAGCACATGAGTAGAAGATAAGAGTTGTAGAGATGAGTATGTTAAGGTAGATGTGCGGACATACGAGAATGAACAAGATAAGAAATAATAATATTAGAGAGAAAGTCGTAGTTGCATCTATTGAAGGATAACTCTAAGAGACATTTAAGATGGTACAAATATGTACTTAGACGACCAATAAATGCTCCAGTTAGGCGATGTGAAAATATGAAAAATATGCACATTAAGCGAGGAAGACCAAAAAAGACTTGGTTAGCAATAATTAAACAAGATAAAATTTATTTAAATATAGATGATAATATATTAGGGGATAAAGTCTAATGACGTAGAAGAATCCATATAACCGACCCACTTAGTGGGATGAGTCTTGGTTGTTGTTCATGGTTTTGGTTAAGAATTATTAAAGCATATAGTTATGTGATAGATTTTGACTTGCATAAGACATTTGATCATTGAGTATTGTGTTAAAGTCTGAAATATATGTTTAATTGCTCTCTATCTTTTGTGTAAAACAATGCAAGATAAAATGGACATATAAAGAGAGAGATGTCTTTATATGTTCTCTATTTGAAATATATGTTTAATTGTTCTCTCTCTTAGTTTGGCGTAAGAGCCTATAAAATCCTAGGATTTCCTTTTTGAAGTTTCCTATTTACGGGGATCCCAAGGTTTTTTTTTTTTTTTAAAAGAAGGATCTTATTTCAAGGAAAAAGAGAATCCATATTAGAAGGGGACCAAACCTGACCTTCTAATATAGAGTTACAAAAAACTTAATGACATTTACAAGTTGTAGCTCAAAACCAAAAGTTTTGCTGTAAGAAAAATCTATACAATAAGCCTGAGCCATTCTGCCCCAAACTCACTGAAATTACCAATCTTCCAACCACTTTTACCGCATCTATTAACTGAGAAAGAAACCTTTCAGCTTCCAACCCCTTCAGTCACTGCAATCATACTAGATTTTTACCATAATCTGATCAAACGTCACTTTCCAGAATAAGGCCAAGCCCAGCAACCTACCAAGTACATCTTAGATTTGAGGTAATGGCAGAACTAGAACCTCTTAAATTCAATACTCGATGTGATCATCTCTTCTTGCAATTCTTCTACCAATAACAAAAGCTGCAAAAATTTTGATACACGAACAAAAAATACGCATCATATAATAATCAGCCGTGTATCCTTATCATACATCATTACCAGTTACACCACCAGCCATACACGTACCAGAGCGTATCCAAACCATCAGGATTCATTCAAACATCAATTTCTAATCAACCAAATACTCAGAGAAGCCAGATATATTCAAGCTGTCGATTGGGTGCTTCATCCAGTACATATTAGGATCTTCATAGCCAGGAAATCCAATAAAAGTCCACTTTGAGCATCAGCAACTAGAGAGAAAATTTTGCAGCCAATAACTTGACGCATTTCAAAAAAGAGAGATAGGAATTTGATTCTCAGGCACATTTAATAATTGCACTTGAAATCCAGATATATCATCAGCAGCATCGAAGAGAAATGCTAAGCTCTCCTTATATAAGTTCTGTAAAGGAGGAATCTATCAAATTCCTCAAGCAATTTCTGGAAAGGGAGAACTCGAGCATTTAATACACTCCTGTCAGAAATAAACTGCTTTCAGAAAAGCACACTTTGAGCAATTATCACTAGGTAGAGAAATATAAACTGCTGCTTCTAAAATAATAACAATTGAAACAAGAAGTGCAAATAAACATATCTGCAAGTTGAAGAAGTAATTCCAAGGGGAATCAAATCCTGAGAATTCAATTCTCAAGCTGCGCTCTAGGAACACAACAAAGAAGATGGACAAAATATATGATCACGTTGTTGGAGAACCCGAGCATTTTTGATAATTAACTAGCAGTTTATTTTGACTTCCTGGCAACTCTGACATATGGTAAACCCACTCTATCCAATTTGCAAATACCAAGTAGTGTTTTATTTATATCAGCAGGTGAAAATATTCTGTCCTCAGGGAAGGTAAAAGCAAGATTAGCTAAATGGTCCGCAGCTGCGTTAGCCTCCCTAAACACATGAGAAATCTGGATTCGGAAATTATTCAGAATATCTTTGATCTTTAAGATCAAATTTCTGAATTCCCAAGGAATAAATTCAGCTTGGAGGATGTTCAATGCAACAATCGAGTCCGATTCCAACCAAACCGGGAACCATAGGTTATTCATGCATAATTCAAGCCCCATTAGAATTGCTGTTAACTCTGCTTTAATATTCGTTCCTATACCAATTATTCCAGCTTTTGCTTTAATAACTTGACCCTCATGATCACGGATAATAACTCCATATGAAGCAGGGCCTGGGTTCCCTTTGGAGCAGCCATCTGTGTTCAATTTAAAGCATCCAAGTCTTGGTTTCCTCCACAGAACCGTAGTGACAGTGGTCCTGACTGTAATCTTGATTTGAAAGCCCAAAATCTTTGCTGCATTCTTATAACCTTTCCAATGTATTTGCTTGATCAATCCCGCAGTCATGCATACCTGTAAATAATCTTTTATCCTCCAAATAACTTTGCTCGTACTCGGCTTAAATCCATTATGTCTTGAGTCATTTCTAGCACTCCATAGGTTCCAAATGATTAAGAATGGAATAGTTTCTTTGACATGACCATCATTTGACCAATACGGCACTTTCCTCCAATTATCAAGAATTTGATACCTATCCACTCCAAATAGCTGAGCAAAATATTTCCAAGTCCCTTTAGCAACCACTCCATCAAAGAAGAGATGATCCCATGTTTCCATTGAATCACAACATTGACATTTAGATGCTAGTTGAATTCCTCTTTGTTGCATTATTTCATCAACTGGTAATCTTTTCCTCAAGAATCTCCAAATGAAAATAGAGGCACTCGGATAAAGCAGTCTACTCCAACAAGCTTTCCATATACCCATGGGGGCTTGAGCATTCCTTATATTATTCCATGCGGATTTAAGTGAGAATTTACCATTTTTTGTGGGAATCCAAACAATCGAATCTTGTCTGCCCATAGAGCTCATCTTGTGAACGTCTGAGTTTGTTAAAGAGGGAACTGCCATCTTCTTAATTTCTTCTATCAAATCTGGTGGCAAAATAAGTATCAATTTATTGACATCCCATCCCTGACTGTTAATGAAGTCCGAAACTTTGCAGTTAGGATCGCCTTCTATATCACAAATTTTAAATAATGGACCTTGGTCAAGCCAAGTATCAAACCAAAATTTCAGATTTCCTTTACCAATGATCCATCCAATGTTATTTTCAGCTAAGTTGCGAATTTTTAACAGCCGGCGCCAACCTGGTGAACTTCTCCAGTTAACTGATACTACATTTGGTGGGGAAGTTCTACAATACATTTTAGATAGGAATAAAGCCCATAAAGATTTTTGCTCCCTAAATCTGAACCAAAGTTTTATTGCCATTGCCGTGGCAACATCTGTTAACTTTCTAATACCTAATCCACCCTCCAGCTTTGGTTTGCAAGCATCCATCCAAGCTACCCAATGCGTTTTCTTTTTGGCATTTATCATACCCCAAAAGAAATTTGCAAATAGCATCTCAATTTGATGTAACACTGAAATAGGAGGAAGGATTACCTGCAAAGTATAAATCGGAAGCGATGCCAAAACACTTTGAATAAGAAGCAATCTACCACCAAATGTAAGCCTTTTGAAATTCCATCCCAAGAACTTCTTCCTTACCTTCTCCACTAGAGGCTGATAATGACATATCTTGCGTATCCCAGCCATAATTGGGACGCCTAGATATAAAATAGGGAGAGCACCCTCCGAAAACCCAGTAACCGAAGCAATCACATTCTTTCTAGCCTCTGTAATATTTTTAGATGGGTAGAACATACTTTTCCCCTCATTGATGGCCTGTCCAGAAGACTTTTCATACTCATCTAGAAATTTCTTTACCCTTTTCACATTATTAGCTGCTCCATTCATTAAAATCATAATATCATCAGCATAAGCTAAATGAGTAAGCTTAATATCACATCCTGAAGAAAAAAATAATTGCGGGAACTTGCCAAATAAATTGTCCAGTCCTCTAGATAAAAATTCTGCTGCAATAATGAACAATAAAGGAGAAAGAGGATCACCTTGTCTCAGTCCACGCTTAGATTTAAAAAAACCAGCTAGGTGCCCATTAATTTTAATAGAAAACCAACATGCTGTGATGCAATGATCTATAAGACTGATAAAGGCATTCGAAAATCCCAAAGCTTCCATAACTTTGAAAAGAAAATTCCACTGCACTCTGTCAAATGCTTTAGCCATGTCTAATTTCAAAATTAAATTTCCACCTCTCACATGATAATTTAATTTATGATTAAATTCTTGTGCTAGCAAGATGTTATCTGAAATCAACCTTCCTGAAACAAAACCACTCTGTGAAGGAGAAATTATTTTATCCATGATAACACTCAATCTTTTAGAGAGCAAATTAGAGATTATTTTATTGGAGACATTACATAAACTGATGGGTCTGAAATCTTTCCATTGCTGCGCATTATCCACTTTGGGAATAAGAATTATTGTAGTAGCCATCATGCCTTTTGGCATCAAACCACCTCGGAAGAAATCCAGGATAGCCTCATGAATATCCTCCTTAATAATTTCCCAACAAGCAGTATAGAATTCCACAGAAAATCCATCTGGACCCGCCGCACTATTCTTTGACATCCCCCATATAATTTGTTTGATTTCTTCCATATCTGGAACAGCAATCAGTCCATTATTATCAGTAGAATTAAGCAACATTGGAATATGGTCATAATTAACATCTTGGCAGTTATAGTTCTCTCCAGATAATAACTTTTCGAAATAAGTAGCTGCTGAGATATGAATCTGTTCCGGCTTTTCTAAGCAAGCACCATCATCTTAACTTGTATCAATCTGTGAGACAGCTTGGGAGAGGTTTCTCCACCAAGAAGGAGGCTTCAGTTTATCCGGTGTTCACCGGGGCTTGATCTGCTAACGATCAAGGGATCGCCCACCTTACGGGCACGCCAAGGAGTAGGGGCAAGTTATCCCCAAACCTTGTACATCGCTGTGTTAGCGTCAGTTTGATTCCTTTATCTGTTTTGTTCTTTCTGTTGTATTGTGTTTCCGCTGCTAACTTTGATCACAGAAAGAAAGTTCCAAAAGAGGGGCTTATTTAAGTGTCTAACTACATTCACCCCCCCCCCCTCTCTAGCCATCCAAGCACGAACTAGTGGATGAGGTAATTGATGTTATGCATGATGAGTCCCTTGAAAATGAAAATAAGACTTTGAGGAGGGAAATTGAAAATCTCAAGACTATTCTTGAGAAATTCTCAATCGGCTCAAAAACCTTAGATATGGTTCTTAACTCCCAAAGGGCGGTTTACAATAACGCCGGTATGGGTTACCGACCTAAAGAACCGAGCTTTGTATCATTAATGTCAAGAACCCAATTTAGATCATCAAATAATTCTAGGGTTCAAAAGGTTAGGAAGAAAATGACTAAGGCATGGGTGCCAATGTCTTTGATTGAAGGTTCATTAGGTCCCAAAATTTGGGTACCAAAAACCTCAATATTTAGAATTGTATAAGCATTGATTGAGTGAGAGCATCTATCAACATGGGTGGTTGATACTTGGTGCTCCAAACATGGTCATTCCTAGTTAGGAATCTGCTTACCATTTCCTCAAATAAATTGATGACCATGTACACAATGTAGGTGATTGGACCAATTGAAAACTTGAATTCCCTACACAATGTAGATACATGGATTTTTCTGTTGGGGATTGTCTTCATTTGTCTTTGTGAGTGGTAGGAAAAATCGTTATCCATGCTCAAGGCTACATTAGTTCTAGAAGGGACCAACAAGTTTTGAAATGAAAATTTATCACATGATTGGTTTGGACTAACACATAACTTGCGGTTGCCATGGATTGCTTAGGACAATTAGTTTTATTGTTACAATTTGTGTTTTACTGCAATTTATGGGTTATGATATGCCTTATCTCAAGCCAAAATTTTCTTATGTGTTTTACAACTTTGGTTAAGAACATCATGTTAACTTAGTCTATGATGGTTCAAAATTTAGTATTCAAGGTTCATGACTTGTTTGATCATATATTAATTCTAAATATTTTTGGAATTGAACCTAGCTGAGTGTGCCATGATTTTATTGTGTGAATGCATGCTAAAGAACAAGGATTAACACATAGTTGGTACTAATAAGGCATTACCAGACAAAGAACATGAACTTAAGGTCTATGACTTAGTTGTTCAGAAACTAAGAGTAACTTGGATTATCAAAATTGTTTGGAATAAACATGATCATGCTTGGAATATATTTATCATGCCTTGATACAAACATGTTTGTGGTATTATCCATAATCCATTGAAATTCTTGATTCTTGATGTGGAATTAAACTTAATTAAGGGACACAAATCATATGATTTATTTTGGTTAAGGGAAATGAATTGTGATTAATGGAACTCTCTTAGGGATTAAATCTAATTGGTTTAGGGTTTAGGAGTGGTTTAGAGTTGAAACAACCCCGTTTCTGAAACTGATCAGTTTCAGACAACTTTCCGTATCAGGCCTGATCGGTCCATTGACCGATCAGGACTCACCCTGATCGGTCTGGTGACCGATCAGGAACCATTCTGTTTGGTCTGATGACCGATCAGATCAAGTCTGGTCAGCAGACTCCCTAACTGATTCAAAATTGGTAAATCATCAAGAGTTAGGGCTATGGTTAAGATATACTTGAAACAAATCTGGTACAAACCAATTACAATTGAAACTCACTTGATCCTCTATTGGTACAAACCTGGTACTAAGGGAGTACAGATTTGTTCAAGTGGTAAAATATGGGGAGGAATTTTTGAGACCCTTGATTCTCAGAAATGTTTTTGAAACGTCAAGTGTTAAAATGAGGTTTGGCTAATTATACTATTGGATCGAGAGAATACGAAAGAGGGGGGTGAATATCGTAAAATCGTTTCGGATTAGATTGAGAGAAATTACGAAGCGGAAATAAAAAACAAACACGAACACAAGGTATTTTACTTGGTTCGGAGTTGCGGTCGGCTCCTACTCCAAGGCCCACGGTCCTTGACCGTTTACTGCGGGCAATTCTATAATCGCGCAAGTTATTACAAAAATTTGTACAGTAATAGTGCAGTAAAAAGTACAATTATGCTCTTTATTACCGATGCCCGGTGTAGATCGTTCTTCGGTGCGGAGGGTCGTCATCGGCGCTTGAATCTCGAGATCGGAGGTTTCCGAAGCAGAGCACTTGAGTCGAAGAGCGTAGAGGCGTTGGAAGAATTGATTTCGAAGCCTTGGGGGTCGAACCCCTTTTATAGCACTCTTGGGGGCGCCCGGGACGCTGGGGGCGCCTGACACGTGCCTTCGGATCCGAGAACCCTCATCCGAAGCTCGGTCAAGGCTTATCCCTCCAGAATCGGGCTCGGAGCTGACGGGGGCGCCCGGGACACAGGGGACGCCCGGGTTGACTTGGTCTGTTGGCTTCTCGACTAACTTGAATTCTATCCGCTTCGTTGGCTTGGGCCCAGGGCGCCCGAGGCATCCGGGGCGCCCAGGACACTGGGGGCGCCCGGGAGCTTGAGAGCACCCAACCCAGTGAGCTTCCGATGCAGTTCTTGCTCAATCTTGTTTTGCCTTCACCTTGGGGGCGCCCGGGACCTCCGGGGTGCCCTGCCCAGCTGCTGCCCCTCTCCTTTGGGGTGTTCTGAGCTGCAGAAACTCGTTCCTTCGGTCCTGCATCCAGGGTTAGTTCCAAAACAACACAACAACAAGAGTATTATATAATTCTTACAGCCGTAGCTGTCTTGGTTCTGACTTTGGGTCTCCCAAATGGAACCCTAGGTCGAACCGACGCCTACTGTTTCCTCGATAGGGAACGTGTCCTCACCTACTCCTCTCAGGAGAATTTACCTGTTGCCAACCGGCTCCTCTGGTTGGACTTTTGCCCAGCAGTCCTTCGCCAGGTGCCTAGCAATCCTTCACCAGGTCTTCGTTACCAAGCAGTCCTTCGCCTGGTGCCTAGCAATCCTTCGCTAGGTTTTCGTTACCAAGCAGTCCTTCGCTTGGTGCCTAGCATTCCTTCGCTAGGTCTTTGTCTCCTAGCAGCCCTTCGCTAGGTGCCCAGCAGCCCTTCGCTAGGTCTTAGGGATTCGATGCCTAGCGGTCCTTCGCTAGGTGCCTAGCAGTCCTTCGCTAGGACTTCAGTCTGTACACTCAAGTAACATATTAGATAAAAATAACATCTTAACTTTTGAACCATTTGCCATTATCAAAACCCAGGTTCAACTTGGGTGCTGTCTGCACCAACAATCTCTCTCTTTTTGATTTATGGCAACCTGGTTCAAAAAGTTAAGTTAATAATAAACAAGTGAAATACCAGTTTAGTTTCCTCCCCTGGAAGGAATCTCCCCCTAGGTTTTTCAAAGGTTTGTGGAGTTTGAAAAATTTCTAAGTCTAAAAATGGAATTGATTTTTCAACACTTAGACCATTTTTCAAAAGAAGTTTTAGAAAACATTTTCCAAAAAAATTTTGGTTGGACACTTGGAAAATTTATTCTTAGAACTTTTACACTTAAAAATTTTTTTTAAGTCAATAACTTAGAAAGTTTTCTAAACATCTTATAAAGTTTTTATTACAAAAAAAATTTTGAAAAAAAATTTCACTCTCTTTAGTACTTTAAAAACTTTATACTTAGAGACTTTTCTATTAAAGAGGTTTAAAAGTAAGTACTTAGAGAAAAAAACATCTTAGGTCAAGTACTTAGACACAGTTTTTGAAAACAGCTCAGGTCAAGTATTTTGAAAATAGCTCAGGTCAAATACTTTGAAAACAGCTCAGGTCAAGTACTTAGAAACAGTTTTTTGAAAACAGCTTAGATGATTTTACTTTTTGAAGAAAGGATAAAGTTTTGAAAATTATTAATTTTGAAAAAAATAATAAAATTTTATTTTCAAATCTTCACTCCTTTCCAATTTCTCCCCCTTTGCCATATATCAAAAGAAACAAAGCAATATAGCAGAAAAACCAAAAAAAATTGCATAAGAATATAGCAAAAGAATAATGTGCTGTACTGAACCAATTCAAGGTATAAATTTGGACCAAATCAATTTGAATTATTTTGCTCGGATCCTGTCTAACCCAATTAGGTACTTACTAACTGTTATAAACAGTAGTTTTTGCTAGGATTAGTCAAGTTAAGTGTTTTGTTCAAGTTAGATTTTCTAAGCTTGACACTTAATCTGATTACTGTTTAATTTGTATTTAGTGCCCCAATTACTGCAGATGCACTGACTTAAAGCATCTTGAATTAAGGCAAAGACCTAAGCATCTCAACCTATTCTAGGTTATCAGTCAAAAGTACCCTAAGGTGCTTGTGAGATGTTGGCTTCTAGATCTATAGGTGCATGCAGTTCTAGGGTTAGGGTCTAAGCTAATTCCATTTGCGAAAAAGTCCTAGTTTTAAAGGGGGTAATTTTTCTTAAGAAAAACTAATTCGAAAAATGATTTTGTAAATTAAGTAGAAACTGATTTTAAAATCAAGTAATAAAACAGTTTTAAGAAAAACAGAAGTAGAGTAAGCCTATTCTACCAAGCATAATCCTAACTGCCTTCTTAGTGAGCTAAACTCAGACTCAGGTAGGGGTTTGGTGAATATGTCAGCTAAGTTAAATTTAGAGTCTACATGCTTAAGGACTATCTCACCCCTGGCTACATGATCTCTTACAAAGTGGTGTTTAACTTCTATGTGTTTAGTTCTGGAATGTTGGATTGGGTTCTTAGTTAGATTAATTGAGCTTATGTTGTCAATGTAGACCTGAGTTTGAGTGTAGTTAAGCTGGAAGTCTTTGAGAGTGTGCATCATCCATAAGAGTTGTGCTACACACTCTCCTAAGGCAACATACTCAACTTCAGTTGTGGATAGAGCTACACAGTGTTATTTTCTGCTGCACCAACTTACTAGACTATTTCCTAACAGTTGGCAGGTTCCACTTGTGCTCTTTCTATCTAATTTACAACCAGCGTAGTCAGAATCCTAGTATCCTAACAAGTCAAAGGTTGAGGTCCTAGGATACCAAATCCCTACATTTAGGGTGCCCTTAGCATATCTTAGTATTCTTTTTAGGGCTGCTAAGTGCGTTTCCTTAGCACAGGTTTAGTATCTAGCACACATCCCTACAGCAAAAAGGATATCAGGTCTGCTGGCTGTAAGCTACAGTAGACTTCCAATCATACTTCTATAGAGTTTAAGATCTACTGGTTTACCATCAGGGTCACTATCTATTTTTATATTTGTGGCCATGGGGGTACTTATGCTTTTAGAGTTATCCATTTTAAATTTCTTTATTAACTCCTTAGCATATTTGGATTGATGGACATAGTTTCCATCCCTAGTTTGTTTAATTTGTAACCCTAGAAAGAAGTTGAGCTCACCAACTAAGCTCATTTCAAATTCATTTTTCATTATTTTAACGAATTCTTTTAAGAAATTTGAGTTAGTAGACCCAAAGATTATGTCATCGACGTAGATTTGGGCAATAAAGATTTCTTTTCCTAAGGTCTTAATAAATAAGGTTGAGTCAATTTGTCCTTGTTTAAATTCTTTAGAAGTTAGGTAGGTTGATAAGCGTTCATACCAGGCCCTAGGTGCTTGTTTTAGTCCATAAAGTGCTTTCATGAGTTTGTAAACATGGTCAGGTCTTTCTAAGTCCTCAAAACCAGGGGGTTGCCCTACATAAACTTCTTCCTTAATAAATCCATTTAGAAAAGCTGACTTTACATCCATTTGGTAGAGTTTAAATCCTTTATGGGATGCAAAGGCTAACAACATCCTAATGGACTCAAGTCTAGCTACTGGGGCATAGGTTTCATCATAATCTAACCCTTCTACTTGACTGAATCCTTTGGCTACTAAGTGGGCTTTGTTTCTCACTATTTCTCCTTGATCATTTAGCTTATTCCTAAACACCCACTTAGTATCAATAATGGATTTCCCCTCAGGTTTAGGTACTAGTTCCCAGACTTGATTCCTCTCAAATTGGGCTAATTCTTCTTGCATAGCTAAGATCCAATCAGGATCAGGTAAGGCTATAGTCTTAGGTTCAATTTTTGAGATCATTGCAATCTGACTAAGGTTTCTATAGGAAGACCTAGTTCTGACTCCTAAAGTTGAATCACCCACAATTTGATCAGTTGGGTGACTAAGTCTGGGTTTCTTAGTTTTTCTAGAACTTAGTTCGACCTCAGGTCCGGCCGATCGGTTTGGTTCAGTATTTGGTTCAACTACTTGGGTTGGTTCAATTGTTGGTTCAATTGACTCAATAGTTGGTTCAATAGTTAGTTCATTTAGGGGTTCAATTAAAGGTTTAACAGTTTGTTCATTATCTTCAGTATTTGATGAATTTAGATCTGGATTATCAGATTTTGAGTTAACTTCTTTATCAAATATCAGATTTGTTGTTTGTTCAATTTCCTTAGTTTGTTTGTTGTAAACCCTATAGGCTCTACTTGTTGTTGAATATCCTAAGAAGATGCCTAGAGTTGACTTAGACTGGAATTTACCTAGGTAGTCTTTGGTGTTTAAGATATGGACTTTGCACCCAAAGACCCTTAGGTAATGTAGGTTTGGAAGTCTATGGTAGTATAATTTGTAGGGTGTTTTATTGTGTCGTTTGTTAATCAGGACCCTATTTTGGATGTAGCAAGCCGTGCTAATTGCTTCTGCCCAATATTGGTTAGCTAAGTTGAATTCATTGAGCATAGCCCTAGCGGCTTCCTATAGAGTTCTATTTTTCTGTTCAACTATCCCATTTTGTTGGGGGGTTCTAGGACACGAAAATTCGTGTATATACCCATTTACCTTACAAAACTCCTCGAATCGTTGATTTTCAAACTCTCTCCCGTGATCACTCCTAAGTCTTTTGATTTTGGTATCGTTTTGATTTTCAATTAACTTACAAAGATCACTAAATAGGTTTAAGGTTTCATCTTTGGTCTTCAGAAACCTAACCCAGGTAAACCTAGAGTAATCATCAACAATTACTAAGCAGTACCGATTTCCACTTAGTGACTTGGCTCCATGTAAATCAAATAGGTCAAGGTGCAGGAGTTCAAGTGTGGTTTGAGTTAGATCAGATTGAATTAGTTTGTGATTGGACCTGGTTTGTTTACCTTGATTGCATGATTTACATATTAAGTTTTCAGGGTTCTTAATTTTAGGTATACCTTTAATCAGGCCAAGTTGGGTGATTTTTGAAATTAATGTTAGATTAGTGTGACCTAATCTCCTATGCCAGAGGTTTGATTCTTCTAACTGAGTTAACATGCATTTAGGTACTAGGGGTAAGTTTATAGTGTAAACATTATTTTTCCTAGAGCCCTTAAGCATGATTTCTGAGTCTTGCAAGTTTCTAATCAGGCAGTTAGAGTTTGTGAAGGTGACTACATAACCAGTATCACATAATTGACTTATGCTAAGCAACTTAAATTTAAAATCTTCAACCAAAAGAACCTTTTTAATAACAAAGTCAGATTTAAGTTTAATGTTACCTGACTCAATCACATTGAGTGTAGCATTGTTGGCAAATGCTACTGAGCCTAGGTTCTTGAACTTGAGTTTGGTGAATTTCAATTTATCCCCAGTCATGTGTCTGGAGCACTGATGGACCCAAAATGACTGTCACGAATGTGGGTCTCAAATTTAGATATTTATAGATGAAAGCTGGAAACCCTTTTTGCAATCAAAGAAGAAAAGCGTAGTAAAGGGGCCACAGGTCGTATTTTTCCAAGGGCTAGTTCAAGTTTGGTTGATTCAAGCTTGCATTTAGGTGTCGTCAATGTTTTTGGGTTTCAAATAAAAGAATGGGTTTTTGTTTCGATTTGAAATTGAAAGGCAATGAAAAGTAAGGGAAACTTAACTAAGTGATTTAAACTAAGTAATGGTAGCTAAAAATTCAATCAATGCAATGATAGTGGACGAAATTTTGAAACAAACATGATATCGAATCAAACAAAATTCTGATGGACTTCTATGCAGAAATTTTCTTCTAGAATCAATAAACTGAAATTTTCAGAGATAGAACTGACCAATTCAAAATTAACTCAAGGGAAGAATGAATTCAGAAATGCCAAATATAAAGGAAGAAATGAATCAACAATTCATGTGCAAAAATTCAGAATTTGAAGCAGAATTTGATAACAAACTGGATGTAAAACAAACAAAACCAGCTGCAAGAATTACAAACTTAAACTCAGAAAAGATTCAGAAACCCTCCATGCTCTGATGCAAACTACAGATTTAGTACTGATACTCAAAGCAAAGAAAGCTGATACAAAATCAAGGAATGACAAGCATTCAGTTGTTAATCGATCCTTAATGCAAGAAGCAGAATTCCACTGATGAAGAACAAGTGAATAAAAAACAAGCAAATAGAATGCAAGCAAGCTAAATAATGCAGTATCAAGAGTTCAGATCTCAACTTATATTCAAGGATAGATCGAATGCAGAATATGGAAAGCAGGAAGTTAAAATGAATCAAAAGACTTTATAAGAATTGAATGCAGAATAATCTGAATTGCAGAACAAAATTCTGTATCTAAAGGATGACAAACTAACTCAATTGAAACCAATTTTCAGAGCTTAAGCTAATGTGCAGAAATTACTGTCTGCAGAAATTGAAAGGGGAAACTGAGTGCTGGAATTAACAAAACAACTGCACAACTCACAACCGATACTCAGATGAGATTTAAAAGATAAAGGTTCACTAGTACACAACTCAAAATTGCAGCTAAACTTACAAATTACAGTGTTGATACGCAGGGGCAGAGAATGAAATTCTGATGTGAAACAACTCAGCTGAACAGAAATTCAGAAATGAAAGTGAATGCTAATCAAACTCAGATCGAATGCATAAGCTAACTAAATCTTGTCTTCAACCTCAGGAATTGAAACTAAACATGAATTGAATTTGAAATAAACTGAAAGGAATTCAAAATTAAAACTACATTTGCAGAAACAGGACAAAACTGATACACAGCTATAACAATTGATACGCACAGATTGAAACAAGAACAAACTGAATTCAAATTCAATTTCTTACTAATCGAACTCACTAACTTCTCTACTTGCAGAATAGAACCTAATTAAGGCTTGAGAAATTCAGAAATGTAAACGAAACAGCTGATTAATGTGAAAAACAGAAATGAAGTGCTGAAACAGAAATTACAGCTAGGAAAACAAAAGAAATGCGATTAAAACTAAGTCTCGATCATTCCTTGATTCAAAACCACCTTGTTCGTCACGCAAGGGCAAGCCAAGAACCCTTAAACTCGCAAATCGCTGGGAATTAGCTCCAATTTCAGATCTGATCATAGATTCGCGCACAGCTGCAAATCGGTGATTAAATCTCCATAGAAACCTCCTCCGAGGATCCAGATCTTGCTCCAAGGTGCTGATCGAGTTGGTCACGCCTCTGATTGAAAGAAATCGTGAAGAAAAATGAAGGAGAACTGAAGAAGAACGAAACTGAGCTGCGAAGACGCGACGCCGAGATCTGTCAAGGGAATTCCTATTTAAACTTAAACCATTTAATTTGGACGGCTGAGATTAATCCCGCTTCATCCAACGGTGGATCTTTGTCCGATTTGATTCAAATTTTCCAGATCTTGATCAGAGGTCAGGATCATCCTCGTGGTAGCTCGGATCTGCCAGATCTCCAACGGATGGTTCAGATCACCTTGATCTTTGTATGGATGGTCTAGATCACTCTGATCGTGATCCAACGGCTAGATGATCTCCGATTGGGCTGAAACTCTCAGATCTTGATCTGATAGCTCGATTAGACTTAACCCCAGCTCGGATCGATCAGAAGTTCTCAGATGGTCTAGATCTAACCGTTCTTGCATCGGACGGTCCAAATGAGTCGACGCTTGATTCCTTTGATTTGGTCCACTTTCGACTCAACCTTGACCCAACATAACCTAGGTCATGATCCCTCCAATCCTACAAAAGTTGATCAAAAATTTAGTGACAAAACAACTCGAAAATATCAAAATTTGCAATTAAGTCCAAAAAGAATATAAATCCTAAAACCTAGGGTAAATCCACAATTACACAAGTAAAATATGGGTCAAACACGGATTTAAGCATATAAAATGATCAACAAAATGACACTTATCAACTCCCCCACACTTAAGCTTGAGCGTCTCGCGAAAAGTACTAAATATGTATCCCCTAGTTTATTTCCAAACATAAGTAGAAGCAATTGAAAAGAAATTACCTAGGGTTGTTAATTCTCAAAAATCTAAACTCTATAGACTAATATCTGGTCCTTAAATCAACAACTTAACAAATTCAACCTTCATGATTCATTGAGATGAATTTCACTCTCTAAACCTCTCAAGGGAAGCTTTTGGTGGCTCTCCTCCTAAGTGCTAAATACGTGATGAAAATGGAGCTCACTCATACACACATGCTTCTTGTACTACCATAAACTTGCTTATTATCTACTCTCTACCATTATCCAAGATTAGAACCAATCATCTATAAAAGCTTATTCAAAAGTGGAAGAAATAGAAGATGGTAAAAAATGAAATGAAAGACATGAAAATAGCAAATTTGATGGAATGGAAGACTTGAATGCTTAAGAATATTCTTGATGCCCTGTTGCCCTCTTTTCAGTCCATATAATGAAGTCCAAAGTGGGATGGAATGAGTCTTTGCAATGTCCTTCAAAAATCTTATGAAAAGAATTCAATAAATCCTTTGTGCCAACTTTCCCTCTTGCGTGCCAATCTTGTTCTTCTCTTTTCTTTTTCTGATTTTTTTCTTTTCTTGTCCTTTCTCTCTAGTAAATTCAAAATGTAAATGAGCAGGTCTTCAATTCGGATGAACTTATCTTCACTAACTCATGGTGCCAAGACTTCAATTGGATGCCACTTGCTTCTTTGTTTCTTTGTTTTTCCAACTGTTTTTACTGTTTTTTTTTCTGTTCAGCTCCAAGGCAATTCATTTCAGATCCTAAAACATCAAACTCTTCATCCTTATAGTTTTTTGATTTCTTATTCAGCTCAGATTATTCAGATTCTCAGATTATCTTCTTCCACTAAATGGCTTGATACTTTGCTTCCTTTGTGTGTTTTTTTTTTTTCTGCTCATTTCTTTTCCACTTGGCCTCAGTTTTCTTCTTCTTCACTGAATTCAGCAACCATTGACTGCAATTAAGCTCCTAAAAGAGTGGCCGAAACAATTTCATAGCAAACTTTTCTCTTTGGCACAAAATTCCTGATTTTTCCTTTACACAGATATTTTTTTTTCCTCACTTGTTTCCACCTTGTTCGGATTTCTGCACACCATTTCCTGCCTCAAGTCAAACTTTACAACTCATTCCAACCCTCAGCAAAGTGTTGCCAATTTAAAACTTCCATAATTCCTACTTCCCAAGTGCTACAAACTCCATTGCTTTCAAACTCTCTTCCATGGCACAATTTTTCTGTTTTTTTTTGTTTTTTTTTTCGTGTGCCATTTCTTTCTAATTGAGATTTCTTTAGATCCAATTCACCTCCAATTCACAACTGAATCCCCATTTATCTTGATACCAAGTTCCACTCAATTGGGTATCTTTTGGCTTCAACTCAAAAATGAAATGCACTTTTTTTTTATATGTTTCCATCACACTAGCCACTCCCCCACACTTAATCTTTTGTCCGTCTCGGGCAAAATAACATCAAAGAACATCTCCAAACAAATAAGTCCCTAGAAAGCATGGTTAGGAATAGGAAATAAGGAAAGAAAATAGAATGAACATGATTTTTGCCAAAAATTGACATGGAAAGGTAAACAAATTTATTAGCCTCTATAGAAGTGATCTAAATATTGAAATATGATTTTGAAAGAACCTAAGCAAGTTCTAGAGTACAATCACATGTATGTTTCACAAAAATAAGGCTAACCCTCACTAGGTAAAAATTATTCATCTCAAGTCCTCAATCAAGCATCCATGGCCAAGTAGTACTCAAGCATCCAAGATTTCATCCATGAGCTCAAATCCTAAGTTTTAACAACCAAATTTAATTTGTTTTCAAAAGACTCTAAAATGCTATGAAAATAACCTAAAGGGATACATTTGTTCCTATTAATCAAGGAAAAGTGCCAAAAGACATAAAATAGCATTTTTAATGCCTATTTATTAATTCTACTCTACTCATGCATTTATTAGCAAGAATTCATTTCAAAAGAAAATTCTACTTCTAGCAAGCATAAAGAGGAAAATAGCAATGAAAGAAAATACAAGAAAAAGTAAACTCCCTTTTATTTCTGGCGGTCGGAGTCTATCAAGAAATAATCTCCATCTTGGTAGTGGAGGAGTACGAGTAGCTAAAACAATTTCCTTCATTTGCTCAATTTTATTTTGCATCACTCCCCCACACTTATTCTTCACAATAAAATGTCCAGGTGGCCGAAGGTGATTTAAATACAATAGCCACTTCTGAGGTGGAGTGTTATAAGTTAAAGCAAGTTCATCTCCTCCCTCTTTATTCTTTTTGAAAAATCTCCCAGGTGGTTGAAGACTGTCTAGATGTAGAACCCACTCAAGAAATCTCTGAGACCCTGCAAAACCATGTAAAACCTTCCTCAAGCGTGCAGGGTAAGATAAAAATGCAATATCATCAATCTCTACATAACATGTATCTAAAAATGCATCACATCCAATAAAGTCAATTTTGGGTACCTCAATGAATTTTTCACAAGCATATTCTACTTGAGGTATATCAAGAAAAGTTTCACAATCCATAAAATCAATCTCAGGTACCTCTAGAAGTTTTTCACATTCAATTTCAGCATAAGAGATAGCCAGAGATTCTTCACAATAAACAATTTCAATTTCAGGCTCTAAAAATTTTTCAAAATCAATTTTAGCATAATCTGTCTCATGAATATCATAACAATGCATAAAATCAAGCCTGGGTACCTCTAAAGAATTTTCACAATTATTTTTCACAAATGATGAATCAAGATATTCTTCACATGCAAATCTAGACATCTCCCTAAAATTCTCTAAAGGAAAAGAAAAAATACTTACCTGATCTGGATGAGAAATGTCTATTGGATCTACAAGAAATATCTCCATCTCGGGCTCAAAATCTGGTGAAAAATCAACTGAAATAGGTGATCCTTGGGTACTTGCTCCAATTATGCAAGTCCCTACACTTCCTGAAAGTGGTGGTGGTCCCTGGGGCTCTGTGCAATCCCCTACACCTATAGAATAATCTCCTGTGCATGCCTCCTGAGTAATCTCTGTAACAACCTCATTAAAAAGAATAGGGCTATCAAAAATAATATCATCACAAAATACAAAGCAAGAAAAATCAGGTGAATCCTCCTCTGAAACCAGCTCTCCTCTCACTATGTCCAATGTACCAGCATCATCAATGGTCTGTGCCTCAGCAGTCTCATCTATGGTGTCTATGCTCAGAATAGAACGATTTCCCTTAGGGTCCTTCATGGCGTCGAAAATGCTAAACTGGACTACTGTGTCTCCCACCTCCATTGAAAGGGTGCCAGCATATACATCAATTTTAGTTCTTGCAGTCTTCAGAAAAGGCCTTCCAAGGATAAGTGGGGATCTACGTGCAAGGTACTCTCCCTCCATGTCTAGAATGTAGAAGTCCGCTGGGAAAATCAATTCTTTCACTTTAACTAACACATCTTCAATTACTCCTGCTGGGCGGGTCTGACTCCGGTCTGCTAACTGAATCACAACTCCAGTGCTCTGTAGAGGTCCAATGCCAAGCATCTGGAAGACTGTCCTGGGCATGACATTAATAGAAGCTCCTAGATCAAGCATGGCATCATGTAGCGTGGTGCTTCCAATCTCACAAGATACAGTGAACATGCCAGGGTCTTCACACTTCTGAGGTATGGCATGGATGAGTGATGAAACATTCTTCCCCATGCTGACCATTTCATTTTCCTTAAGCTTTCTCTTGTTAACACAAAGATCTTTCAAAAATTTCGCATATTTAGGAACCTGTTTAATCATTGTCAGCAAGGGTACATTAATTTCAACTTTACTAAAAAGTTTTACCAATTCGTTGTACTCTTTTGCTTTCTCCTCTTCCCCTTGTCTTCTGGTTGGAGTTCTCCCATTTGGAAAAGGCAAAGGAATAGAAACTTCCTCCTCATGAACCGAAATGGGTGGGGCTGATTTTTGAGTTGTTGCCCTGTTTTTTGGAGCTGCTGTAGAATCTGTCTCGCCACTGATTTGTGCTTCGTTTTCCACCAAAATTGGAGGATTGCTAGATGAAGAAGTTGGGCACGAGCTAGGGGTGGTATCCACTGAAATTGGAGTGGGTTCGGCACTGATTTGGGCTGGAAACGAAGATGCTGCCCTGTTTTCAGAAAAATCTGCTCTTGGGTCATTTTGAGTTGATGCCACCTTCCCACTCCTCAAATAAATTGCGCTAACATTTCCTCTAGGGTTAGGAACAGCTTGGGAAGGTAATAGGTCCGATCCTTGAGCTTTACTTTGATTTATATCCTTAGCCATTTGCCCAATTTGCCTCTCAAGATTTTGTATAGCGGCAAAAAGATTTCCTTGTTGTGTTTGTTGTATTTGGGACTGTTGTGGCTGAAATGATGGCTGATATTGCTGTTGGAAAGGCTGATAAGAATGCTGAAATGTTGAGGAATTTTGTTGAGAATTATACCCTTGAAAATTCTGATTTTGAAGAGGAACTTGTGGTGGTGAGGGCTGAAATTGGTTGAGCTGATATGCTTGGTTTTGGGGCTGAAAATTTGAGTTCCAAGGCTGGAAATTTTGCTGTGGATGTTGAACTTGTTGCTGTGGAGGTTGGTATGGCTGTTGATAACTCAGATTCCCTTGAAAGCCTTGTTGAAACCCTTGAAATGGCTGCTGAAATTGTTGATTTGGAAGCTGATTAAAGGGCTGAATTTGCTGATTTTGTGGCTGTGATTGTTGGGGCTGCTGCTGAACTTGCTGGAAAATTGGTTGGGGTTGCTGGATTTGTTGATTTGGTGAGCCTTGTTGGCAAAAAGAATTTCCATACCTTAAATTTGGATGATCCCTCCACCTAGGGTTGTAAGTAGGAGAGTATGGATTGTTCCTAGCTTGAAATTGTCCCCTAACCAAAGCTGCTACTGACTCATCTTGTTGTAGGTTGGGGCATAAATCTGAAGTATGTTCCTTGCTAGAACAAATACCACATACACTCATCACCATTTGATTTGATTGTGGAGGTGCTGAAGGAATTGAATTTTTACTTGAAATCTGAAGACCCATTTGCTTAACAGCTGATGTGAGTTCTAACAATGCACTACTAATATCCTTTTGATCATTAGGAACCCCTTGAACTTCATTAACCCCTCTAGTAGATAATGCTCTGCTTCCAAATTGCTGAGAATTTTCTGCCATGCTTGAAATTAGCTCCCTGGCCTGATATGGTGTCTTGTTAACTAAAGCCCCTCCAGCTGCTGCATCAATCAAAATCCTATCCATCTGTAATAATCCTTTATAAAAATACTGGATAAGGAGCTGCTCACTAATCTGATGCTGGGGGCAACTAGAGCAAAGCTTGTTGAATCTTTCCCAGTAGTCATAGAGTGTCTCTCCCACTATCTGCTGAATGTCACAGATACTTTTTCTGATAATTGCTGTTCTGGAGGCTGGAAAATATTTTTCTAAGAAAGCCTTCTTCATGGAAATCCAACTAGACACATGCCCAGTAGGTAAGTAATAAAACCAGTCCTTAGCTGCTCCAGTCAAAGAGAAAGGAAAAGCTCTCAGCTTGATGTCTTCTTCAGAAATACCCTGAGGCTTCATAGTAGAGCAAACAACATGAAACTCATGCAAGTGTCTGTTTGGATCTTCTCCGGATAAACCTTGAAACTTTGGCAAAAGATGTATAAGTCCAGATCTGAGCTCAAAATCTCCACCCAGCTCTGGGTAGGCAATGCTGGAGTACTGAAAAGAAGCATCTGGCGCTGCTAGTTCTTTCATGGTCTTCTGGTGGTCTGCCATCTGATCAACTGAATGAGTGGAAATAGACTGAGTAGGAATAATACCAAATCCCTCTGAAACATTGAGCTGGCTCCTCCTAGCTCTGAAGGTCCTCTCAATCTCAGGGTCAAAATCCTCTAAATCACCACCTGTAGACCTGGTCATAAAAACAAAAACCAATCGCAGTACAAGTATATAGAAAGATGAAACAAATAGAATCAAATCAGATGATATAGCAGTAAGTGCAAGAAAAATAGATCAAGAAAAATATGAAATGAATACACAAGCAAAAATCAAACAACTCAACTAGTATGTTCCCCGGCAACAGCGCCAAAAATTTGATGGACCCAAAATGACTGTCACGAATGTGGGTCTCAAATTTAGATATTTATAGATGAAAGCTGGAAACCCTTTTTGCAATCAAAGAAGAAAAGCGTAGTAAAGGGGCCACAGGTCGTATTTTTCCAAGGGCTAGTTCAAGTTTGGTTGATTCAAGCTTGCATTTAGGTGTCGTCAATGTTTTTGGGTTTCAAATAAAAGAATGGGTTTTTGTTTCGATTTGAAATTGAAAGGCAATGAAAAGTAAGGGAAACTTAACTAAGTGATTTAAACTAAGTAATGGTAGCTAAAAATTCAATCAATGCAATGACAGTGGACGAAATTTTGAAACAAACATGATATCGAATCAAACAAAATTCTGATGGACTTCTATGCAGAAATTTTCTTCTAGAATCAATAAACTGAAATTTTCAGAGATAGAACTGACCAATTCAAAATTAACTCAAGGGAAGAATGAATTCAGAAATGCCAAATATAAAAGAAGAAATGAATCAACAATTCATGTGCAAAAATTCAGAATTTGAAGCAGAATTTGATAACAAACTGGATGTAAAACAAACAAAACCAGCTGCAAGAATTACAAACTTAAACTCAGAAAAGATTCAGAAACCCTACATGCTCTGATGCAAACTACAGATTTAGTACTGATACTCAAAGCAAAGAAAGCTGATACAAAATCAAGGAATGACAAGCATTCAGTTGTTAATCGATCCTTAATGCAAGAAGCAGAATTCCACTGATGAAGAACAAGTGAATAAAAAACAAGCAAATAGAATGCAAGCAAGCTAAATAATGCAGTATCAAGAGTTCAGATCTCAACTTATATTCAAGGATAGATCGAATGCAGAATATGGAAAGCAGGAAGTTAAAATGAATCAAAAGACTTTATAAGAATTGAATGCAGAATAATCTGAATTGCAGAACAAAATTCTGTATCTAAAGGATGACAAACTAACTCAATTGAAACCAATTTTCAGAGCTTAAGCTAATGTGCAGAAATTACTGTCTGCAGAAATTGAAAGGGGAAACTGAGTGCTGGAATTAACAAAACAACTGCACAACTCACAACCGATACTCAGATGAGATTTAAAAGATAAAGGTTCACTAGTACACAACTCAAAATTGCAGCTAAACTTACAAATTACAGTGTTGATACGCAGGGGCAGAGAATGAAATTCTGATGTGAAACAACTCAGCTGAACAGAAATTCAGAAATGAAAGTGAATGCTAATCAAACTCAGATCGAATGCATAAGCTAACTAAATCTTGTCTTCAACCTCAGGAATTGAAACTAAACATGAATTGAATTTGAAATAAACTGAAAGGAATTCAAAATTAAAACTACATTTGCAGAAACAGGACAAAACTGATACACAGCTATAACAATTGATACGCACAGATTGAAACAAGAACAAACTGAATTCAAATTCAATTTCTTACTAATCGAACTCACTAACTTCTCTACTTGCAGAATAGAACCTAATTAAGGCTTGAGAAATTCAGAAATGTAAACGAAACAGCTGATTAATGTGAAAAACAGAAATGAAGTGCTGAAACAGAAATTACAGCTAGGAAAACAAAAGAAATGCGATTAAAACTAAGTCTCGATCATTCCTTGATTCAAAACCACCTTGTTCGTCACGCAAGGGCAAGCCAAGAACCCTTAAACTCGCAAATCGCTGGGAATTAGCTCCAATTTCAGATCTGATCACAGATTCGCGCACAGCTGCAAATCGGTGATTAAATCTCCATAGAAACCTCCTCCGAGGATCCAGATCTTGCTCCAAGGTGCTGATCGAGTTGGTCACGCCTCTGATTGAAAGAAATCGCGAAGAAAAATGAAGGAGAACTGAAGAAGAACGAAACTGAGCTGCGAAGACGCGACGCCAAGATCTGTCGAGGGAATTCCTATTTAAACTTAAACCATTTAATTTGGACGGCTGAGATTAATCCCGCTTCATCCAACGGTGGATCTTTGTCCGATTTGATTCAAATTTTCCAGATCTTGATCAGAGGTCAGGATCATCCTCGTGGTAGCTCGGATCTGCCAGATCTCCAACGGATGGTTCAGATCACCTTGATCTTTGTATGGATGGTCTAGATCACTCTGATCGTGATCCAACGGCTAGATGATCTCCGATTGGGCTGAAACTCTCAGATCTTGATCTGATAGCTCGATTAGACTTAACCCCAGCTCGGATCGATCAGAAGTTCTCAGATGGTCTAGATCTAACCGTTCTTGCATCGGACGGTCCAAATGAGTCGACGCTTGATTCCTTTGATTTGGTCCACTTTCGACTCAACCTTGACCCAACATAACCTAGGTCATGATCCCTCCAATCCTACAAAAGTTGATCAAAAATTTAGTGACAAAACAACTCGAAAATATCAAAATTTGCAATTAAGTCCAAAAAGAATATAAATCCTAAAACCTAGGGTAAATCCACAATTACACAAGTAAAATATGGGTCAAACACGGATTTAAGCATATAAAATGATCAACGAAATGACACTTATCAAGCACCCGCTATCCAACATCCATTGGTCCAAATCTTTATATTCCTACACATAAAGAGTTTTATTGATTTGGATCCAATTAGAATCAGGAATAGCCTAAATTGATTTTCACAACCTAGTCTGTCTCACCCAATCTAGAGTTATCAATCACGTTAGCCTTATGGGTTTTTGTGAGACAGGTTTTGAATAGACAGAATTATTTTGAAAAATCATGATTTATTTTGAAAAAGTTGAATTACTTTTGAAAGCAATTTGTTTTGAATTTATTTTGAAAAACGAGTGTTTGAATCTATAATTAACTGAACATTTGTGTTAGATTTGAATTTGATAAAGAATAATTTGAATTTGAATTTTAGAAATCGGCTTCCAGGTCTTGGCGAGGCACTAGGCCTTCTTTGGTTGTAGCCTTATTGGATCATCAACCCTTTCCTTGACAAAGCCTTTTAATGAAATTTCATTTTCAAAATTACTTTTTGAAAAATTCTAGTCTAACTAGTTTGGGTCTTGGATCGGTAGCTTCGGCTAGTTTCACCAGTCTAAAGAGACCAAGTAGTATATACTTGATCTTATTAGAAGAGGCTTCCCTAACGTACTATCATCTCACCGACACCCAATACTAGGTTGTTCAAATCTCAGTTAATTGGTTCAATCCTTAATCTAACCAGTCCTAAATCTAAGCATGATAATTGCAGAAAATAAATAACCAAGCAATCATACAATTTAAAACAAAAATAGAAATTTATCTAACTATGAAAATTATTTTTAATTTGGCTCCCCCTGGACTAAATCCACGATAATAGTTTGGCAAGATGTGAATCTTGTTCTTGGGGATCCAATACTGATTTGATCCAGTTTGTTTGTTCAAGCACAGTTTGGGTACCCATGCCTGAATTTTAGGTCTAGACTGAATCAGTACAGCATAGTATGATCTTTGTCTAGACTTGGTTCGATAGTCTAACCCAGATCGATTTAGAACCGACTTCTGTTTTCCAAGGATCATGTCAAGACCCTTGGAACCAGAAGTGAATCATTCTAAGGTTGCTCTAAGGTCCTTGACTTGAGTTTTCAAGGAGGAGTTCTCTTTCTCAAGTTTTTCAACTTGAGTAGAGGTTCCTTCTTAAACCTTCTTAGTTAAGGATCTAGAGTCAGCTCCCTCTTTAAGGAGTTTTACTTCCTGTCGGAGGGACTCGACTCGGATTTTGGCTTTCGCCAAGTCGCGAGAAAGATACGCAATTAATTCGGATAATTGACTTTTAGAAAACCCACTTACAGTGATCTCGCCGTCTTCTGAAAATGTAAGCTTCCCATCTTCCGGCTCCGATTCTGATTCAGTTTCGATTTCTTCCGAGGTCGTCAGTGCGAGCAGGTTTGATTGTGGGGCCTCTTCTTCTTCTTCGGACGAGGATTCGTCCCACGTTGCCTGAAGGGCCTTCTTCTTTCTTGTCTTCTTTGTTTCCTTCATATTGGGGCATTCCGTCTTGTAGTGACCCTTCTTTTTGCATTCATAACAGGTCACATTTGGTTTGTTCTTCTCATTTGAAGGTTCAGCTGGTTCTTCCTTTCTTCGGCTGGCTTTCCTTCTGTTGATCTGGTTTTTTAGTTCTTTGTAGTAGTCCCGAGCTAGCCGAACCAGCTTAGGTCGATCTCCTTCGCTTTCTTCTGAGTCTGAGTCTGAATCAGACTCGGGTGCAGGTTGAGGTTTCTTCTTGGTCATCTTTCCAGTTTTACCTGCAACAAAAGCAATGCCTTTCTCGGCCAGATTGCAGTTAGTCTGTTCATGTAATTCGAGTTCTGAAAATAATTCATCTAGTTTAATTTTAGACAAATCCCTTGAAACTTTGTGCGCATCTACCATATATGCCCACAAAGTATTCCTAGGGAAGGCGTTAAGAGCATACCTGATCAGGTCATGGGTCTCTACCTTGTGACCGATGGTGTGTAGTCCGTTCATCAGCTCCTGAATTCTGGCATGGAGCTGAGCTGCAGATTCGCTGTCGTTCATCTTGATTGTGTACAGCTTGTTCAGCAGTAGGTCCCTTTTGCTGATTCGGGTGTCGGAGGTTCCTTCGTGTAATTCAATTAGCTTACCCCAGAGTTCCTTTGCACTGTTGAATGGACCCACCCGGTTCAGCTCCTCTTTGGTTAGGCCGCATTGGAGTGTTTGGGTTGCTTTAGCATCAGCCTCGATTTTTCTTTTAAGTGAGGCGTCCCATTCGGTGTAGGGTTGTGGCACTCCTTCAGAATTTCTTAGGATTTCCAGACCGGATTGGATAATTATCCACATGCCCACCTGAGTTTTCAGGTGGACTTCCATCCTACTCTTCCAATAGGAGAAATTCTCCACACTGAAGAGTGGTGGTCTGGCGGTACTGAAGCCCTCTTGCATGGCCATTTAGGAATTACTGAGAAGAAAGAGAGAGAAAAAAAAACGTCCCAAGGCTTGGTCTTGGATTAGCAGTGCGGGAAGAGAAAAGAAAATTTTATCGAGTGGTGTTGCACCAACCTCGATTAACGAAACAAATTCGATTAAAAAAATTCATAGAAAAAATCTGAAAAAAAATCTCAAATTAGTGGTTGCACCAAATTTGAGCTTCCCCGCTCTGATACCACTTGTTGGATCGAGAGAATACGATAGAGGGGGGGTGAATATCGTAAAACCGTTTCGAATTAGATTGAGAGAAATTACGAAGCGGAAATAAAAAACAAGCGCGAACACAAGGTTTTTTACTTGGTTCGGAGTCGCGGTCGGCTCCTACTCCAAGGCCCACGGTTCTTGACCGTTTACTGCGGGCAATTCTATAATCACGCAAGTTATTACAAAAATTTGTACAGTAATAGTGTAGTAAAAAGTACAATTATGCTCTTTGTTACCGATGCCCGGTGTAGATCATTCTTCGGTGCGGAGGGTCGTCGTCAACGCTTGAATCTCGAGATCGGAGGTTTCCGGAGCAGAGCGCTTGAGTCGAAGAGCGTAGAGGCGTTGGAAGAATTGATTTCGAAGCCTTGGGGGTCAAACCCCTTTTATAGCACTCCTGGGGGCGCCCGGGACGCTGGGGGCGCCTAACACGTGCCTTCGGATCCGAGAACCCTCATCCGAAGCTCGGTCAAGGCTTATCCCTCCAGAATCGGGCTCGGAGCTGACAGGGGCGCCCGGGACACAGGGGGCGCCCAGGTTGACTTGGTTTGCTGGCTTCTCGGCTGACTTGAATTCTATCCGCTTCGTTGGCTTGGGCCCAGGGCGCCCGAGGCATCCGGGGTGCCCGGGACACTGGACGCGCCCGGGAGCTTGAGGGCGCCCAGCCCAATGAGCTTCCGATGCAGTTCTTGCTCAATCTTGTTTTGCCTTCACCTTGGGGGCGCTCGGGACCTCCGGGGTGCCCTGCCCAGCTGTTGCCCCTCTCCTTTGAGGCGTTCTGAGCTGCAGAAACTCGTTCTTTCGGTCCTGCATCCAGGGTTAGTTCCAAAACAACACAACAGCAAGGGTATTAGATAATTCTTACAGCCATAGCTGTCTTGGTTCTAACTTTGGGTCTCCCAAATGGAACCCTAGGTCGAACCGACGCCTACTGTTCCCTCGACAGGGACCGCGTCCTCACCTACTCCTCTCAGGAGAATTTACCTGTTGCCAACCGGCTCCTCCGGTTGGACTTTTGCCCAGCAGCCCTTCGCCAGGTGCCTAGCAATCCTTCGCCAGGTCTTCGTTACCAAGCAGTCCTTCGCCTGGTGCCTAGCAGTCCTTCGCCTGGTGCCTAGCATTCCTTCGCTAGGTCTTCGTTATCAAGCAGTCCTTCGCCTGGTGCCTAGCATTCCTTCGCTAGGTCTTCGACTCCTAGCAACCCTTCGCTAGGTGCCCAGCAGCCCTTCGCCAGGTCTTAGGGTTTCGATGCCTAGTGGTCCTTCACTAGGTGCCTAGCAGTCCTTCGCTAGGACTTCAGTCTGTACACCCAAGTAACATGTTAGATAAAAATAACATCTTAACTTTTGAACCCTTTGCCATTATCAAAACTCAGGCTTGACTTGGGTGCTGTCTGCACCAACATATACTTGGAACGAAACTTAATTTGATACAAACCTATGTTGGAATGTTCAAATTCATAAGGAAGGGTTTGTTAAGTCATGACTCTTGCTCTTAATGTCGTGTTTCAGAAATTTTTCTGAAACGTCGAATATCAATAGAGTCTACACCCCTGTTGTGGAATGCAAATTGTTAATGCAGTCTGGTCAGGAACGTATCTGAGTTTCAGGAATTTTTCTGAAATCTGATCGGTCCCCGACTAATCAGAAATTCTTTGTATCAAGTAATCAACAACCCTGATCGGTCAAAGAGACCAATCAGGATTATGTGTCGGATACAGCTGTATTCCTTACTTATCATATGAAACATATACATGTTTGACCATGATATATTTCTGTATGTGTTTTCATGTGCAATTCACACTTATTATCGTATGATGCATATACATTATTATCAGGATACATTTATGGTATATGCCTCTCATATGCAATTCAAAAACTATACTTTGATTATTTTGGATTTTGGGGGAGACCCTTGATTGAGGGGGAGTTATGTTAAAACTTAATAATCATGCCCTTTTTCGATGTTTGATAAAGGGGGAGAGAATGGTTGATTAAGTTTGAGGTTATTATAGGGGGAGGATCATGATTCCCTTATGTGAATTGAATGGACTTTAATTGATCTAATACCTAAACTTAAATCGGGATTGTCAAACAACAAAAAGGGGGAGATTGTTGATGCAGTCTGACCCTGACTGTTGTTTTGGTGTTTGACACCGATTTAAGTTTGGTTGAATTCAGATTAAGTCCAGGTGGATCGGGAGATCGCACGCTGGTGTGAAAAAGTCCTAGCTTGGAGGGCTAAGTGTGAAAAGTCCTAGCTTGGAGGGCTAGGTGTGAAAAGTCCTAGCTTGGAGGGCTAGGTGTGAAAAGTCCTAACTTGGAGGGTTAGGTGTGAAAAAGTCCTAGCTTGGAGGGCTAGGTGTGAAAAAGTCCTAGCTTGGAGGGCTAGGTGTGAAAAGTCCTATCTTGGAGGGTTAGGTGTGAAAAAGTCCTGGCTTGGAGGGTCAGGTCCTAGCTTGGGAAGTTAGGTTGGATGAAACCCTGGCTTGGAGGGTCAGGTCCTAGCTTGAGAAGCTAGGTTGGATGAAACCCTGGCATGGAGGGTCAGGTCCTAGCTTGGAGGGCTAGGTAGAAGTCCCGGTGAGTGAAACTGGGCACGGGGTCTTAGTCCGGGGGACTAAGAACGAGTCAGAGAAGGGCTGGAAGCTTGTTCTCGTGACTTGGAGTGGATTTGACCTTGCCTGGATCGTTCTGGTGACCGATCAGGGAAGTTGGCACGGAGTTCCTTCGTGGATCGGTCTGGTGACCGATCCGGTGATGGCTGATCGGTCTGGTGACCGATCAGGGAGCATATAGAGACTTTGGTTGCTTTCTGTTCGGCTCCTGATCGGTCTGGTGACCGATCAGGGAGACCCTCAGATCGTTCAGGCTAATCGCGAGCTCCTCACTATGACCGATCAGAATGGATCCTGATCGGTCAGGGAATGGCCTGATCGGTCTGGGGACCGATCAAGGCTTTGGCCTACTGAAGCTGGAGAAGGCTCCATCAGACTGTGGATCGGTCCGGTGACCGATCCACGAACTGTGATCGGTCAGGGTGATCGATCACAAAGAATCCGCGATTTCTGGTTTCTCACTTTGGATCGATCAGGCTGGAGCCTGATCGGTCAGGACTTAACCTGATCGGTCTAGTGACCGATCAGGGTCCTCTCTGATCGGTCTAGGCGCCGATCAGGGCCTGAACTTTAATTCAAATTCACTGTCAGACGCTCTGATCGCGTCTGTTTTCTCTGTCGATTCACTGATACACTGCTGCTATGGTTTGATATTCATTTTCTAAGGGTTTGCTAAGTGTGCAGGTGATATAAGAGGATTCAAACATTCAAGGAGGGTCAATGGGAGACTTTTCATTGATCAGGTTTGTTCGCATTCTCTTCTCATGTTTCAACGGCTTCTGAGGTATGGCTGGCGACTGACGGAGGCTCAGTTGGAGAGGGTCTTCAGTGGACTAAGTGCTTAGGGAGGTCAGAGCGGTTCAGGTTGTACTCAATGGATGTTGGCGAAGCTTGGCAACGAGGAGAGGAAGCTTATAACAAAGCTGGAAGCAGAGCAGCGGAAAAAAGCGAACAGACAGAAACTTGAGGAGTTTGGCTGGGTTGTGTCGAGAGCTCTCTGTTGCTTTGTGTGTTGGGAACGGGTGCATGTTGACATGGATACGGGTTCGTAATTTAAAAAAAATAATTACGTGCAGTGGAAGAATTAGCATAAATAATTTCTCAAATTATTTTAACTACGTATCTAGCATGCAACCTTATGATGTGTGGACATGATCATAAATTAAAATTTTGCAGAAAGTAAACTAATTTACTCAATACTTCGCGTAACTCGAAGTAAGGGACGAGATCCAACCGTAGCGTCCCTTGGAAGCTTCACCTCTATTTACGTCCACGCCGAGTTCTCTTCGGGATGACTTCGCAAAGCCACGAGTTTCGTGCCGACAAGAACTACTAGATTTTCCAAAGGCACAACTAGAATATCAAGAGAGAGAGATGGAAATTAACCACCAAGTAACGGAATCAAGATTCCGTGAAGGAAGGAAGGAGTCGCGACCCACTTCGTCTTGGTGGTGGCTCACGGCAAGGGAAGGTGGCGCCGGCCCTAGAGGGATGGAGAGGGTGTCTGCCCTAGAGGGAGAGGGAGAGAAGGAGAGGAAGAGAGGCTAGGCAAGAATCCTTGATCACTTAGATTAATTTTCAAGCCTTGCCTTGGTACCTTTATATAGTAGCCTCTTAATCGCCAAGTCTCCTCTTAACGGAATAAATTTTTCACAAGAAATTTATCTTATAAATTTTTCTATGAATTATTCCGTTATGCCAAGTTTTTATTATAACTTAATTTATAATAAAAACAACCATGTCTCCCCTTTTATTATGGAAAGAAATTTCTTTATATAAATTTCTTTATCATGGTAAATCAATCCATTATTGATTTTATAAAATAAAATAACCCAATCCATGGTTCATTTTAATTTCCATGAAAAATAAATCCCTTTATAAATTTCTTTATATAAATTTCTTTATATAAATTTCTTTATCCATAATTTTATAAAACAAACCGCGCTCGGTTTATTTTATAATTTGAACCAAACAATTTGGTTCTCCCTTTTGATGTGGCCGGCCAAACAAAGAGGGTAGGGATCCTCTTTGGTCGGCCAAACCCAAGCTAAGATCATATGAATTAAACTCATTTAATTCGTCCAATAAGCCTTCAAAAGACTTAGCCATTTTATGCTTCCGATGCGTCTCTGAAAAATTCAGATTCGACTTATCTCTCTTGATCGGAAAATCTAATTTTCAACTCGTTTTAAATCTCTCGGATTACTCGTAGTGCGTGTGACTAAATAGGCTTTCGATTTATGTTGGCCGTCTATAATTAACCAATTATAGAACGATCATGAGTGGCACCTAGTAGTACATCATGATCCCCAATTAATCGAATGATCAATGGTTGACCTCAGAAATGATTCTGAAACCCTTCAGCAGCTTCAATGAATCGTGCCTCATTCCCTTCACCATCTTATACCCACTTGGTTCAGGACATGATCTATGTGTGTCAGTCCCCACTAGGCTGACTACATCACACCTAGCCCAAGTAACGTTCTCTCGTCCTATGGATTCTAATTACTCTCATGTATTTAAGAGATTCATACTCTGAACATGTCATGCTCTGGCCAGAGGCTTCGAGTAACAATCCGACGATAGGCCTTGGGTATACATCCCCTCGCAAGGAGTGGTGAATCCTTTGTAGGCTGTTCAAACATCTTCGGGCACTTCGGCTTATACCCAACCATCCTGGGTCCACACCTCCTTGGAGATGCTTGCTTAAGATGTCAAAGTATAAGTCTTCATGACCAAGATGACTTGAACACCGCAAGTCAAAGGAACATCGCACTTAAGCTGCAGTAAGAACTTCACTGACATGTCTATATGTAGACTACCATATGAAGTTTTACAGCCAGTCACTCCAATGAACTGTTGGTGCAGGAAGCACCATATCGAACCTGGTTTTGATATTGGCAAAGGATTCAAAGTTAAGTTTATTTGTGATCTAACGTTGTTCATCGAGTGTGCAGAAAAAGCCCTAGCGAAGGACTGCTAGGCACCTGGCGAAGGACTGCCAGTATCCAATCCCTAGCGAAGGACTGCTAGGCACCTGGCGAAGGACTGCCAGTATCAAAGCCCTAGCGAAGGACTGCTAGGCACCTGGCGAAGGACTGCCAGTATCCAAGCCCTAGTGAAGGACTGCTAGGCACCTGGCGAAGGACTGCCAGTATCCAAGCCCTAGCGAAGGACTGCTAGGCACCTGGCGAAGGACTGCCAGCAACCAAGCCCTAGTGAAGGACTGCTAGGCAACTGGCGAAGGACTGCCAGAATCCAAGACCTAGCGAAGGACTGCTAGGCACCAGGCGAAGGACAGCTTGGGACTGAAGCCCTAGCGAAGGAATGCTAGGCACCGGGCGAAGGACAGCTCGGCATCCAAGACCTGGCAAAGGACCGTCAGGTAAAAGTCCAACCAAAGGAGCGGTTGGCATCAGGTAAACTCTCCCGAGAGGAGTAGGTGAGGACGCGTTCCCCGTCGAGGGAACAATAGGTGTCGGTTCGACCTAGGACTCCATTTTGGAGACCAAAGTCAGAACCAAGACAGCTAAGGCTGTATAAACAAATACTTTATTGCTTTATTGTGTTTTGGACTAACCCTGGATGCAGGACCAAAGGAAGGAGTGTCTGCAGCTCAGATAGCCTCAAAGGAATGAGGTAGTAGCTGAGTAGGGCGTCCGGAGTGTCCCGGGCGCCCCCAAGGGGCATACAAAACAAGTAAAGAAAAAGGGAGTTCAAATACAGGCTGGGCCGGGCTGAACCGGGCGCCCCCGTGCTCCCGGGCGCCCGCGCTGCTCCCGGGCGCCCCAGCGTCCCGGGCGCCCCCATGCGTATACCTCGAACCGAATCCCTCGAAGCCAAGCGGATAAAATTTGACCCGGTCAATCCGGGCGCCCCGAGTCCTCCGGGCGCCCCGGTCAAAGCGGATCCAGAGGATCAGACGCGACCGAGACTTTGACGGATCAAAGGCCACGTGGGGGGCGCCCCCGACGTCCCGGGCGCCCCCAGGCCCTATATAAAGGCCCTTCGACCAAGGCTTCAGAACACCAATTCATTCAACGCTTCCACGCTCTTCTGCTCTCGCACCTTGCTCCGAAAACTGCCCAAATCGAGCCGACGACGTCCCGCTGCTCCGAACAAGTGAACCTACAATCGGACGTCGGTAAAAGAAGAGCATCTTTTTCTTAATTATTAAAGTTTACTGCACTTACTCTGTATTCAATATTTGTAAACTGTCTTTGCGCCAAATATAGAATTGCCCAAAGTAAACGGTCAACGACCGTGGGCCTTGGAGTAGGAGTCGACACAGGCTCCGAACCAAGTAAATCGACTGTGTCTCTGTGTATTGTTTTTAATTTCCGCTGCGTACCTACTCTTACTCAAATCCGAAAGTTTTCCGATATTCACCCCCCCCCCCTCTATCGGTTTTATCGATCCAACATGAACTAGTTCCCTTAACTAGCATTCATATTTATCTCCGGACATCCCAATGTCACCAGCCAGTGAGAATCAGCTGATTAGAGAATAACACATGCTAGTCTCAACAGAATTGATAGTGTCGGTTTTTATCAATTCATCGACTAGGGATAATTTCAATACTTCACAATTGCACATGTAGAGATAATCACTATTTGTGAATTCATCACAAATTCTCTCATGCTGTGAATTATATTGTGGACATTCAGTAAATGAGTTTAAGATCTCAATCAAATACACAAACATGTATACTCAAATAGTGAATCTTCATTTATTAAAATAAATGATTACAATCATAAGGCGATTGCCTTAGGACACTTCACTCATATTACTAACATTGTGCTTAAGTGTTCTTACTGCATTCTTGTGAGGTGCGCTTCTCGAGTGTCTCGTGAGCTTAACTTGTATCAATCTGTGAGACTGCTTGTGGAGAGGTTTCTCCACCAAGAATGAGGCTTCAGTTTATCTGGTGTTCACCGGGGTTTGATCTGCCGACGATCAAGGGTTCGCCCACCTTACGGGCACGCCAAGGAGTAGGGGTAAGTTATCCCCGAACCTTGCACATCGCTGTGTTAGCGTCGGTTTGATTCCTTTCTCTGTTTTGTTCTTTCTGTTGTATTGTGTTTCCACTGCTAACTTTGATCACAGAAAGAAAGTTCCAAAAGATGGGCTTATTTGAGTGTCTGGCTACATTCACCCCCCTGCTCTAGCCATCCAAGCACCAACACTATTCACCCCCCCTCTAGCACGCCACTCGATCTAACAATCTCCTCTAGCTTTTTGCTCTCTCGGCGGTTAGTCCGTAGATGAGTGAACCTCGCTCTGATACCACTTGTTAGGACCTCGTCGTTAAGCTAGAGGGGGGGTGAATAGCTTTCTTTCGATTTTTCTCTACAAAGATGTTAGTGCACAAGCGGAATAACAAAAACTAAAACTAACAACTAAAAAAGACACACCGATTTACGTGGTTCGGAGATGAAACTCCTAATCCACGTCTGCCCGTAAGGTGGATGATCGCGATCCTTCGGTGGATGATTCCCCGGAACACCTCCGACTAGCTCTTGTCGATCCTTGTGGGTGAAGAAATCTCGTCATAAACTTTGGACAATCCCTGAGCAATAGTAGGCTATTAATAGGCTTAACAAAGCTTGTTTCGCCAAGAAGAAACAGCCATAAACGAGCTCTCTTAAATAGAGCTCAAGGCTGTTATGACTGTTACCAGTCGACTGGACCAGCACCAGTCGACTGATCCTCGCGAATTCGAATGACAATTCAAATTCTGGTCACAACCAGTCGACTGATCCAGGATCAGTCGACTGATCTTTCTGTGGACTCCATCAGTCGACTGATCCCTCACCAGTCGACTGGTCCACTCCCTAAGCCTAGAGTTACCCTTCCCATGTACAATTCTCTCAACACTCAAACCCTCACGACTTAGTCCCCGAGTACAATTCCCTCAGCACTTGGACCCTCACGACCTGGTTGACTCTTCATCCAGCAGCCTCGATCTATTGCCTTCAAGCCTTCTTCGACTTTGGCTCCTGTCCCTCATATGCACACACAAGCCCTTGGCTTGCCTCTATGCCACCCTTCACGCATGCCTCAAAGTCTGCTTCCCTCGGCTCATCGTCCTTTCTCCAGCAGCCTCGACCCGTTGCCTTCAAGCCCTCTTCGACTTTGGCTCTCGTCCCTCAGATGCGCACACAAACCCTTGGCTTGCCTCCATGCTATCCTTCATGTATACCTCGAAGTCCGCTTCCCTCGGCTCATTGTCCCTGCTTTGTCCACGGTCCCTCGGATGCGCACACAAGCTCTTGGCTTGCCTCTATGCCATCCTTCACCATCCCCGAAGACGTTGAACCAAGTCTATGTGTATCCTGCAAATCTGCACACTCACATACACATATTAGATCAACATGAAACCCTAACTTAATCATATTGACACACACATCAAAACCCATGATCCTCCCGATCATACTTGGGCTGATTGCCAAAACAATCTCCCCTTTTTGATTTATGACAATATGTTTAAGTTAGGTGCAAAACAACAATAGCAATTGAAAATTAAAAACATAGCACATTAAGAGACATAAACATGCCCTCCCCCTTAACCTATGCCCTGCACATAATTTTCAATTTTTCACAACACCAAATTAAGTTAAACCTAACATAAAACCACAAGTTCTCTCCCTTTGACACCATCAAAAAGATTGCCTCAAGAAATCCTACCCATAGTGTCAATAAGAACACCTTTCTATTTCTGAAAAAAAACCCCTGAAATCAGAAAATAGCAGTACAAGTTGACTACGTCAGGTACCAATCGACTGGTGCCTGCAAATCGTAATCCCACAGAAAGATCAGTCGACTGCCCCAAGGGCAATCGACTGATACGCAGTAATCTGATTTTTCCAACCGAAATTCAGAAACCCCTAGAAAATTCCACAAAATTCAAAAAATTTTAAAATTTTGCAAGCATATTTCTTAAAATATATTCTAGCTCAGAAAAATATAGTATCGTGAAAAATACCAAATATGTTTGACTTTTGACAAAAACCCCAATTCTTTAAAAATGCATCATTTTGTATCAACTTTCTATCCAAAATTTGAACCTATGTATTTTCCAAGTCTATCCTATACCATTTAAGTCATACGAATGTTTTGCAAACCTCCCCTTTTCTTTATATAGATTCTCAAGACAAAATACATGATGAAATCTCCCCTTTACAACCTCATCTCTAGATAGAAGATATATACATGAACATTTCCTTACACTCATAATAGCAAGATAGTATCATTTCATATGAGCAATATCGAATCATGAATTGAAGATTCATCTAAGCAATACCAAACACAAATTAAAATTTTCATATAAAACCACACCAAAACATAAATAAGTATCCCAAGGGGCATAGCCCCGAAATCTCCAAATATTACAATATCAAATCTAGTGTTTGAGAGATAATAAAAATGTCTAAGCTAGATACACTCTCAACACAATCACCACCAAATCAAGCTGAAGCTACATATCACTACCTGGAGGAGGAGGAGGAGGGGCCTGATATATAAGGTTCCAGTGCTGCATCATCTCGTATATCTCATCCTGTCGCTGTTGGAACCTCTGAAAGTTCTCCGTGAGCTCGTGAACCTCCCCCTGAATATCCACCTGCGCTGCTGAAACGTCTGGAAGTCCTCCCTAAGACCATGCACCTCTGACTGTAGTAGGGAGAACTGCTCCTCTATATCCCTAGCAGCAGCAGCAGCAGCAGGCACAACCTTGATAATTGGCAATTTAATGGATAAATTTCGTGCAATTAGTAAGGAAATTTGGGGCTCGGGGGTGTATTTGTTTATGAAATGATGCATAATTATTAATAGAATGCATTTTCATTAGTTAATTAATTTTCCCGCATTTTTACACTCATATCTCATTCTATTTGATTTTTGGACAGCTTGTTCATCATCGGATCAAAAGGGCACATCCAGAGCCAAGATGGATCCATAAAGAATGACATCAGGCTCCAAATTCATTCTGTTGGTGCCCTGATCGGTCTCCAATCCGATCAGGGAAAGTCTGATTGGTCCTGGGGCCGATCAGAAGAGGCTGGCACAGAAGAACTCCAAACTTCAGCTACTGATCAGATCCTGATCGGTCTCCAGACCGATCAGGGAGGTACCTGATCGGTCCCCAGACCGATCAGGGAGGTGCCTGATCGGTCCTCAGTCTGATCAGGGGTCATCCAGTCCGATCAGTGGTCATCCAATCCGTTCAGTAGCTGTCCAGAGGGATCGGGAAGAGCTCGTGCATCACAGCCCTCCACTTGGATCTAGCACTAACATTGATGGAGTCTTCTTGCAAGTAATCTCGGCCACTCATCAAAGGAAATCAAGGGTGGAAAGGAGAGGTAGAAAAGGGAGTTAGGGCCGCCAAAGAAGGGGATCTCTCGATCTCATTCAGGGAGAAACGCAGGGGAGAGGCGATGGAGGAAGGAAGCTACTGTTGGATCGGTTTCTCTGGGGATTAACAGCTTGGACAGGCCTTCTTCTTCGACTGCACAATCCATTTCCTCTTCTACTTCGGCTGGGATGCGATCGGCTTCATCGGAGTAGAGCTTTCTTCAATCGAACACCCAAATTTCAGCTTCCTTTTACCTGTTTCTTCTTGTTTACTGGCTGTAGAACACCATTTACATTTTATTTTCAGTTGCTTTCAAATTTCTGCATATTTTCCATCTTAGAACAGAAATCTCCAGCTTAGTTTCGAATTTCCAGCTTAGCTTATTGGTTTTATAGCTCATCTCTTGTAGAAAATTAACCATGTTTTCAACCTTTTACTATTCGAATGCAAGGTGCTTGTTGAATTGCTTCAATTGAACCTGTGCTTGATGATGAAGTGGATTACCATTTAGTTAGGATTTCTAGATAAATCTCTGCTGAAATTTCCCAGTTTTAATTGTTCTTTCGCTGTCTGAAACAATTAGTTAGATTGATACTTCAATTCTGAGTAGTGAAGACTATTAGGTAGAAGTTAGTAGCTAAGTTTAATTGTTTTGCTATCTGCAAACCCAAGAAAACATGTTTGTCTAGCCAACTTGCATTTTTCTGCAATTTACTATTTCCCGTAGACCATAGAAGTGCATGCATCATATTGGGTCCTTGAGAGACGATTCGGTTCAACTACTACTACATAATCGCTTGAAACGAGGAAATTAATTGAAACTGTAATGCGACCAACACGGTTATCAATTTTGGCGTCGTTTGCCGGGGACCCTTTTATGATGTTTGTTTATTTTTAGGCCTTGCAATAATTTTGAATTTTCTGGTTAATTCTTGCATTTCACTAATTTTCTCCATTTGGTGTGCAGTGCATGACCAGGTCTTCCTACTCCAGCTTAGCTGATTTTGATCCTGAGATAGAAAGGACCTTCCACGCACAGAGGAGAGCTCTTCTAGAGATTTCTAGACTGTCTACCAGTAGTGACCCTTTGTCAAAATTCCAGATGGCGAACCATAGAACCATGAGGGAGCTTGCAGCACCAGAGTTGACTTTTCAATGTATTCAGTACCCTGAGTTGGAAGTTGATTTTGAGCTACGTTCCGGACTCATTCATCTACTCCCAAAGTTTCATGGCTTAGCTGGTGAGGACCCCACTAGACATCTCCAGGAGTTCCACACAGTATGCTCCACTATGAAGCCACATGGTATTGCTGAAGAAGACATCAATCTGAGAGCTTTTCCATTTTCACTTATGGATGGAGCAAAGGACTGGTGGTACACCTTGCCACATGCTTTAGTTACCTCTTGGGCTGAAATGAAGAAAGCATTCTTGGAGAAATTCTTCCCAGCCTCAAGAACTACTGCCATTAGGAAGAGTATCTGTGGGATCCAGCAGATTTCTGGAGAGACACTGTATGAGTATTGGGAGCGCTTCAAGAAACTTTGTTCTAGCTGTCCCCACCATCAGATCAGTGAGCAGCTACTCATTCAATACTTCTATGAGGGACTTCTTTCCATGGACAAGAGTATGGTGGACGCTGCTAGTGGAGGGGCCTTAGTGAACAAGACACCTGAGGAAGCTAGAGAGTTGATTTCTATTATGGCAGCAAATTCTCAACAGTTTTGGAGCCATCCGTTGGTGCCTAAAGGAGTACATGATATCACAGGACAGAATATGGAAGCTCAAGAGGTGAAGGATAATCTTCAGGATTTGACTTCTCTTATTTGGCAGATGACTCTTCTTCAGACTGCTCAGCAGCCTTTAGCTCAAGTAGCCCAAGCAGTGAGGGTTTGTGGACTTTGCAGTAGCACCTCTCATACTACAGATTTATGCCCCCAAGTGCAAGTTGATGATGGATCTTACCTTGCAAGTCAAGTGGCTACCGCAAATGCTTTTCAGTCCAAACCTCAGTCTTTCCAACCTCAGTCTTATGGATACAAGCAGTCTTATGATCCCATATCCAGCACTTACAATCCAGGTTGGAGAGATCATCCTAATCTGAGGTATGGGAACACATCACATCAGCAGCAGTCTTATCAGCCGCCACTTCCTGTTGCGCCACCTGCAGTTCAAAGACCGCCAGGATTTTATGGTAGTCCATCTCCGCCAAGAGTTCCACCGGTTCAGCAACAAAAATCAGAACTTCCACTCACTCTGGAACCACTTCTCACTCATTTATAGCAACAACAAGAGAGGAGTTTTTAGCAGTTGAGCACTCAGATTAGCACTCAGATTAGCGCTCAGATTCAGCAACAAGAGAGAAATTTTCAGCAGTTTAGCACTCAGATTAGCACACAGATTAGCACTCAATTTCAGCAGCATCAGGGAGACTATAAACAGTATCAGAGTAGGACTGATGCTTCCATTCAGAACATGGAGCGACAAATTGGACAATTATCATCCACCATCAATCAGATGCAAGCTCAAGGATCTAGTCAGCTACCTTCTCAGTCAACAAGTTGTTGACTAGCCTTCTAGTGGGTCTTCTGGGTGATCTCGGGCTTTCCAGAGTTGGGCTCACCCGAACCCTTCTCCAGCCTTCTCCTCGAGCGTGCTTCCTCCCTACTTCTCGTCCCTCAGACGTCGACACGTTCTTCTCACTCCACAGGCGTATCGTTCTGTAGACTTCTGCGTCCCTCGGATGCACCGAGTATGTCAGCTCCCTTCCAGTGCCATTCTTCTCGACCGCTGCGTCTTCCGTTCGACTTCTTGTGCTCTTATGCTCCTGTATACTTAGACACAGGGATCAAATACCAATAGGACCTAACTTTGACTAGGTTGACCGTATCAAAACTTACCCAGGATACTTACAATCTCCTCGTTTTTTATGTACATCTACCCAAGTTAAGTTAGCGTTAACCACAAACAAAAATAAAAAAATATAAGTGATAAGATTTACAATTTAATGTGATAAATTTTACAATTTAATCCTTCTCTTAACATAAATCCTATCTCTCCCCCTTTAATTACATCACAAAAAAAAAGTTAATGATCACCTTTCAAAATTCGATTTGAGAAAAACTGTAGAAAATTATCCAACCACTCAAAATTTTTGAAAATGTATTTGAGAATGTCAAAGCGAACATTTAGTCTACAAAAAAATTTAGTTGGTCAAAAATCGGTCTGAGAGTATTTTGGAAATTATCTCATATTCAAAAAATATTCAAATTTTTTAAAAGAATTTATAAAAATTTATCTCGTATTCAAAAATATTCAAATTTTTATCCAAGTGAGAAAATTGTCAGGTTCATCAGTGTAAGAATTTTCAAAATAAAATAAATTTTTTAATTATAAGAAAATAATTTTGAATTCAAAATTGATAATTTTGAAAAGATAATATTTAAAATTGGATTTCAATTAAAAAAATTTGAAAATTTTTTGTAATGTTCAAAAGATAGTTTATAGATCCTGAAAAAATTAAATTTTTCTAAAATTAATTTTTAAATATTTTTAAAATTTTAAATTAATTTTCAAATAAAAATTCATAAAAATATATTTATTCTAAAAAAATTTCTATAGGTAGATAGTGATGTCTATCACGAAAAAAATTAAAACTAAATTTTCTGCAAAATAACTATTCAAAAAATATTTCAAAAGGATGGCAAATAAAGTATCAATTTATAAGCTAACCAAAAAAAAATTAACAATTCAATTCAGATTTTAGAATCCAAAACAAGTTCCTACCAATACGATTTATCAAATATTTCATGGCAATATAATTTCTGAGTACTTTTATAATTTGACCCTTATAGTTCCCTATATACCAATTAAGTTTTTTAAAATACTGAATATTTGAATTTCGAAAACGATTTGTGTTTTTATAAACATTGTTATTTTCCAATTTCTCTGTTTGAGCCTTTAATTTCTCATTTTCTAATTTTTATTTGTCAAACATTTCTAAAGGGCATGCAGAAGCTAAGGGGGTGTTTGATTTGTTTTATTTTCTATTTTCATTTTCCAGAAAACCACATTTTGTCATTTTCAGGAAAATGACTTTGTTTCATTCTCTAGTTTTCCAAAAAATGTTTTCTCTTTTTTTGGAAAATAAGGCTGGAAATGTAAACCAAACACGTTTTCCAGAAAATCACATTTTCTACAGAAAATGATAATGGAAAACAAGCTTACCAAACACCCCTAACTTCTTTTCAATTCTTCATTTTTAAATTTCAACTTACATAAGGATTTGGTCATGACTTTAATTCTAGAGTAAAGATGATCGGGAGGTAGAAGACATACTTCACTTAGCATATCATGTTTGAAATCCAAAGCTCCTCCTTCGTCGCTACTTTCTTCTGATGTGGTTCCCCCTTCATCTATGTTTTCTTCTTGGTGGGTGACCATCAGTGCTAGTCCGGTATATTTCTTGAGATTGGACTCATCTAATGATGATTCATCCCATGTGGCCTTCAGGTTCTTATATCTTGACTTGTTTACCTTTAGTCTTAGATAGTTCTTCTTGATGTATCATTCTTCCTCACAATTATAACAGTGGATCTTCCTTTACTTTAGGGAATGTCTCTTACCCTGCATTTTATTAAACATTTTAGATTTAAAATATTTAGATAGTTTCCTTACCATATATGTTCTTTCTTCTTCATCTATTGAAGATTCCTCCTCGTGCTAGATCTTTCTCATGCTTAGGGCGATGTTATCCATTTTTGAATTCTTTCCTGTGCATCGAGACTCATGTAGTTCTAAATTTGAAAATAATTATTCTAAGGTACTTATCTCAAGATCCTTAGAAATGTAGTACACATCGATTACGAAAGCCAATCCGGGGTCCTCGGGAAGGCATTTAAGGCATACCTTTGTGTGTCGCGACTCGTTACCGTTTCTCCAAGGTTCTTAAGTCCCATGGTAAACTCTTTGATTTTGGCGTGCAGTTGGACAACTGATTCTCCTTCTTCCATTTGGAGGTTTCTGAGTTGATTGCGGAGTATATCTCATTTTGCCAACATGGTTTCAGAGGTACCTTCGTGAAGCTCCAGGAGCTCTTCCCAAAGGTTTTTTTTGCTGATTTGTAGTTTCGGATGCACTTGACTTCTTGTGCCGATAGAATGGTTAGCAGATAAAATTTTAATTTACCGTTTGCCACAAACTCCGCTTTCTCCTTCTTTGTCCACAAGTGTTCTTCTTTGTCCTTACCGTCATCGTCTTTGGGAGCTTCAAAACTGTTTTTCATGATTAGCAATAATTCAAACTCAATTTTAAGGAATACCTACATTCATTTTTTTCCACATAGCGAATTCCCTCTCAAATTTTGACGGTTAGATGACTGGTCAAACCATTTTATATTTGTTTTAGTTAGCGGTTAGTTCTTCTAGAGTGTCCTTGCTTTGATACCATTTGTTAGGATCGTAGGGTCGGTAAGAGGGGGAGTGAATTGCTCCTGAAAAATAAACTGAATCTTTTGTCTTGCTAACAAAGATAGAGGTTAGTCTAGAAGCAAAATAAAAATATAAATAAATAATAATAGAAATAAGACAAGCGACACAACCAATTAATTGGTTGGCAACCAGAAAGGTTGTTAATCCAAGACAAATAATAACTCATTCTCCAGATGTACTCCTTGGGGTGGAGAAGCCTTTTACACAAAGTAGAACTCAGAGAAAAAGAAAGAAACTATTATAGAATTTCATGTTCAGTTGGAATGCTCAAATGAACTAAGTTTAGGGATATATTTATAGCCTCTGTGAAAGTTTATTGAAGTGCTAATGTGGCACTTCTCGAGCACCCGAATGCACATGGGCGCCTGACACATGGTCAAGGCTAATCCATGTCGCAACGACTGTTATATAGTTAGTTCTCAATAAAGTTTGGACGCACGGGATCCTGAGTCAGTTCGGGCGCTCGGGAATATGGGTGCCCGAGTTTGACTAGTCAACAACTTGTGACCAGCCTTCCAACGGGGTTTTTGGGTGATCTTGGGCCTTCCAGTGATGGGTTTAATGAAATCCTTCTCCGACCTTCTCCTCGAGCGTGTTTCCTCCTGACTTCTCGTCCTCCGATGTCGGCGTGTCCTTCTCGCTCCATCGATATACTCTTCCACAGACCTCCGCATCCCTTGGATGCATCAAGCCCGTTGGGTCTCTTCCCGTGCCATCCTTCTTGACCGCTATGTCTTCCGCTCGACTTCCTATTACCCAACTTAGACATAGGGATCAAATACTAATAGGACTTAACTTTGACTCGGTTGACCACATCAAACCCTACCCGGGATACTTAAAAGTAAGTGAGAATAGCGAAGTACGACTCATACCAAAATTGACAAATAATGTCACCAACCTGAGGGTGATCGAAGGTCTGAAAGAGGGGGAATGAATTACCCCTGAAAAAGAAAGCTCAAATATTTTGTTTCGACTTAACAAAGTTGTTAGTTAGATTAAAGATAACATAAATAAATGAAGCAAACAATTAATAAACAAATAAAGAGGTAACCGGCTTTTACTTGGTTTGCAACCGGGGAGGTTGCTAATCCAAGGCTGAATATGACTCGATTCTCTTGAATAAAATTCCTTCAGGCGGAAAAGCCTCTTACACATAGAAAGCTCAGAAAAAAATAGAGAGATTATACAAAACTTGATTGTTAATGCTTGGAATGCATGAGATGGTTGAAACTAAGCTCCAGGGATCTATTTATAGCCCAGTAGGAGTTATCCGTTTGCTGACGTGGCACATATAGGGCGCCCGAGAGCTCTTGGGCGCCTGACACATGGCCTAAAGCTTATCCAAAAAGCAACGTTCACAAATGACTAAAATTAGCCTCTCGGGCGCCTAATAGCATAGGGGCGCCCGAGTTCTCGGGCGCCTAGTGCTCGAGTGCTCGACAACCTAGGCGCCCGTATGCTCACAGGCACCCAACAAGGGTTGCTTTGGTCAGCAACCACTAACCACTTTCCAGCCTTACTTCCGGTCTTCTTGGGTGATTTCTGGCCAACCGGAGTTAGGCTCACCTGAACCTGACTCCGACCTTTCGCCCCTCGAGCGTCCTTCCTCCCAGCTTCTCGTCGCTCGGACATCACGCGTTCCCTTCTCGCTCCATCGGCATACTCTTCCGCAGAGCTCCACATCCCTCGGATGCACTGAGCCCATCGACTCACTTTCCATGCCATCCTTCTCAACTACTACATCTTCCACTCAACTTCCTGCGCTCCTAAGTTCCTGTACACTTAGACACATAGATTAAAAACATCATGACCTAACATAAATCGGTTGATCACATCAAAACCAACTTGGGATACTTACAATCTCTCCCTTTTTGATGTGCATCAACCCGAGTTAAGTTAGCGTAAACAAATAATAATAAAAAAAGAATAAATATATAAAAATGTAAGCGTTTAAAAAAATGAAATTAGACCCTACCCTTTAACTTAACACTACTTCTCTCCCTTTGATCACATCAAAAATTTAAAATGATAAAGGAAAATATGTTTAACACAATTTGTTAAAGAATTAACTTTAGATAAATTGTCTAACATTTTTGAAAATCATAAAAAAATTCAAAAATATAGATAGGACACTGGTTATCATCAAAAACTAACTTTCCTACAAGTAGTTATCCAAAAATTAACAAAATAAAGCACTAATTACTAAATTAATTTACTCAAAAAAAAATCAACCGTTTAAGATATATTTAGGAATCCAATATAAATGTTTACCATCATGATTTATTAAAAACTTAGATCGATCATCTGATTTGGAAATTTTTACAATTTGACCCCTATGAAATCTGTAATACCAATTAGGTTTTTCATGATATTTAAATTTTGAATTTCTTGAACATGAATAGTTATTTTTCAAATTTTCAATTTGAATCTTCAAATTTTCATTTTCAAATTTTATTTTATCATTTATTTCTAAAGTAGAAGCTAATTTTTTCTTAAATCTATATTTTTTTATTTTTAATTTACACAGGGATTTCATCATTTTCTTAATTCCAAAATATAACTGATCAGGAGGTAGAATACATACCTCACTTACCATATCCGTTTTGATGTTCGAAGTTCCCTCTTCATCGCTGCTGTCTTTTGAGGTGGCTCCCCCTTTATTGTTTTCTCTCATCTTCTTGGTATGAAGCTATCAGAGCAAGTCCAGCGTGTTCCTCGAGATTTGAGTCTTCCGATGAAGACTCATCTCATGCCGCCTTTAGATTGTGTGTTTTTATCTTTTGTGCCCCTTTTCATTTATTCTTCACTTTGGGGCAGTTTTTCTTCACGCGTCCTTCTTCGTTGCAGTTGTAACAACGGATCTTCCTTTACTTCTTACTCTGCGCCTTATTAAATTTTTTTAGTTTTAAAATATTTTGACAACTTCCTTACCATATATACTATGTTCTCATCATTTTCTGAAGAATCGTCTTCATGTTGGATCCTTCTCGTTCCTAGGGCGATATTGTCCGGTTTCCTTTTTCTTGCACATTTGGATTCGTGAAATTCTAAAGTGGAAAAAAGTTCCTCTAAGGTACTTACCTCAAGACCCTTAGAGATGTAGTAGGCGTCGATTATTGAAATTCAGTTAGAAGTTCTCAGGAAGGCGTTCAATGCATACCTTTGTGCATCCCGATTTCTTATCGATTCTCCGAGATTGTTGAGTTCTGTCATCGACTCCTTAAGCTTAGCTTGAAGTTGTGGTATTGACTCTCCTTCTTCCAGTCGAAGGTTGCTGAGCTGATTTTGAAGCAGATCTCTTTTTGCTAATTTAGCTTCTGAGATACCTTTATGGAGTTCAAGGAACGTTTCCCAAAGTTCCTTCGCCGATTGGTAGTTTCCGATTCGGTTGACTTCTTGTGCAGGGAGTACGGTCAGCAAATAGTATTCTGCTTTTCCGTTCGCCACAAAGTCAACCTGTTCCTTCTTAGTCCACTAGCTTTCGTCTTTAGGTTTGTTGTCAGCGACTTTCGGAGCTACAAAACCGTTTTTCATTTTTAAAATCAAATCGAAATCAGTTTTGAAAAAAAACCTACATTTTGCGCTTCCAACTCGCGAAATCTTCCTCGAACTTTGACGGGTAGATGACTGATCCAACCATTTAGTAGTTGATTTAGACGACGGTTAGTCCTTCTGGAGCGTCCTGACTCTGATACCAATTGAGGGTGATCGAAGGCCGGCAAGAGGGCGGGGGGGGGGGGGGGGGGGGGGGGATGAATTGCCCCTGAAAAAGAAAACTCAAATCTTTTGTTTCGACTTAACAAAGATGTTAGTTAGATTAAAGATAACATAAATAAATGAAGCAAATTGTTAATAAACAAATAAAAAGGCAATCGGATTTTACTTGGTTTGCAACCGGGGAGGTTGCTAATCCAAAGCTGAATATGACTCGATTCTCTTGAATAAAACTCCTTTGGGCGGAGAAACCTCTTACACATGGAAAGCTCAGAAAAAGACAGAGAGATAATACAAAACATGTTTGCTAATGCTTGGAATGCATGAGATGATTGAAACTGAGCTCAGGGGTCTATTTATAGCCTCAGTAGGAGTTATCCGTTTGTTGATGTGACACTTATAGGCGCTCGAGAGCTCTTGGTCGCCTGACACATGGCCTGATGCTTATCCAGAAAGCAACATTCGTAAACGGTTAGAATTAGTCGCTCGGGCGCATGATAGCATAGGGGCACCCGAGTTCTCAGGCGCCTAGTGCTCGGGCGCCTGACAACCCAGGCGCCCGTATGCTCACGGGCGTCCAACAGGGGTTGCTTTGGTCAGCAACCGCTGACCACTCTCCAACCTTACTTCTGGTTTTCTTGGGTGATTTCTGGCCAACCGGAGTTAGACTCACCTGAACTCTACTCTGGCCTTTCGACCCTCGAGCGTCCTTCCTCCCGGCTTCTCGTACCTTGGACGTCGCACGCGTCCTTCTTGCTCCACCGACGTACTCTTCCGCAGAGCTTCGCGTCCCTCGGAGGTACCAAGCCCGTCAGCTCCCTTTCCATGTCATCCTTCTCGACCGCTATGTCTTTCGCTCGACTTCCTGTGCTCCTAAGTTCCTGTACTCTTAGACACAGGGATTAAAAACACCAGGACCTAACTTAAATCAGTTGATCATATCAAAACCAACCTGGGGTACTTACACAACCTGAGTTGCGTCCAAGAAGAAGTTGTCTACTAAGTTAATCGGAGCTCTATGGTGAGTAGCCAGGATCCCCTGGTCCCAACATTTGACCAAGTGGTCGTGCAGGCTTAAGCTTTGTGGAGGATGGGCAGGGTCAATCGGAGGTTCAGATAAACTAGGGTCCGTCGTCGAGGGGACGTCCACATGGAAGTGTGGCTGAACAGGCGAGCCGGTCGTTGGAGGTGATGTAGCTATACCCGCAGAAGTACTGACCCCCGAAGAGCCGAGCGAAGAAGAGAACTCTCCAGAAGGGTTACTCAGGGGAGCATCATTCTTGCTCGTGCGTTGGAGGGAACTAGGCCAAGTGTTGTAGGGTGCTTGCTGCAGGAGGGTCGATCGGAGTGCGGGATGGTCAGTTCATCGGCTTCTTCCACAAGCTCTAAAGACAGAGGAACTAGGCAGCGCCTCTTCTGAGTACGCATCTAAGCCGACGGCTCCTCTACCTCTATGTCAGGATCGATCGGTGGGTCAGATGACTCGCTGACCGGGGCCCCCTCGTTGATGTCAGTAGTTATCACCATATTGATGAGGAGAACCTCCCTCTTAACCAACTCAGGTGCCGCCCGGGTTTCCAACTCGGTGTCTTCCAGGACTAGCACCTCCTTGAGGGTGAGGTCTCACATTGTCTGAGCTTCATGATAAGAAAGATCTTAGTTAGCACTAAAATATTCAACTTGAAAATAAAAAACTCACCAAAAGAGGCAGGCAGAGCGGTCGTGGTTTGGCTTAGCCTGAAAATGTATAACATAGCCTCACTGAGTAAACGAATGTCGTGGAAGCGGAGATCCCCAATCCTCAAGAAGGCCAGTTAGAAGGTTGGTTCGGAGCGATAGTGCTTGCGCACCACTAGCTGGCCGGGCAGATCTTCGATCTAGTTAGTCGGCCAGTTGGGCGCAGGAGTGGTGTTGATGAAGAGGTAGTGGTTCTTCCAGCCTTTGTTTGAGGAGGGGATCTTGTCAAGGAAAACAGATTTGGCTCAGGCTTGGAAGAAAATGTTCTCGGCTCTTGTTTCTTAAGATAATAGAAATAATGAAAGATTTAGGGCTCAAGCAGAACACAATATGATAACCGTGCCACACACAATATGAATGGCATTAGGCGCCAGTTGGGGAGGGGAATTTGAAAATATCGACAGACTTCGGCTATAAAGGGGTGAAGAGGGAACCTCAGCCCAGCCAGAAACTGATCTCTAACAATGGTGAAAAAGCCGAGCAGTAAAAATGTGGTCGGTCAAAGTTGTTCAGAATTTCTAAGTGGTAGTCATTTGGGACCTGATACTCTGCTCGGAGAGTATCGAAGTCCTGACTACCCATGGTTGAAACAACTGTGGTATACCATAGGCCAGGAACGGGCCTAGGGGCAACCATGGAGTCGATACGGATAAGTAAAAGAAAGTCCGATCGGATGGATCATTAGGACAAGACTGAACAAAAACAAAAGAGACAACCCTACCGGAGGTTTCTCTAGTTGGATCAACGCTTTATAAGACTATCCCATCGGGATACGACCTCACTATACTCTCCTGCAGGACTTACCTCAACTCACCTATCAAACATCTGGTCCTCTAGACCTATTTGGACTTCATTGCTTGGCATCAGATCGGCTTGACAGGGCTTCTATTTGCTCGATATTAAGTCCTCCAAACCTACCAAGACTTCCTGTCAGATGTCAACCCATCTGGGCTTCCTGCCTAGTTTTCACGATCTGTCAAGACTTCACCTGCCTAGTATCGGTTCCAGCTGACCTACCAAGGCTTCCTGAGTTGAGCTTCCTGCACACTTGATCAATTTATCAAATAACAGTAAGACTTAACTTAAACCTTTTGACAACATCAAAACATATGTTCGACTATAGTGCTCCTTGGACCAATAAATGATCCTTATTGGATTTGTTGTGATTGTATTTGTTCATCTTCTTTGTCTTCTTAGTCAGTTGAAACTTCATCTTTGAAGTTTATCTGTTCCATGGTGCCTCCAAGTCATCTGAGATGCCTCCAACTTCACTCAAGGCACCCCTCCACTCAACTGAAACGCCTCGAGCACTGTTCATCTGTTTTTTTTTCTTCTAGCCCCTGCAAAATAGGTTAGTCCAAATTACCAAATAACCTATAAAATAAAGTTAGCACAAATAAAAAATGTTATGAATTGGATCATATCTTACTTAGACCAAGATCTAGTCTTTGTATCAACTTAGATTTTCAAGTTGGATTTAAGTTGGACCAATGGACCAACGCCTGTAGTCCCACTGAGACTCATCCTACTAGATCTCTCTCCTCTGGTTGCTTATCTCCAATTACCCACCAAACATCTAGTTTCTCTCTCCTCCAATTGCTTATCTCCTATTATCCGTCAAACATTTAATCTTCTAGATTTTTTTAAACTCTCTCTGGTCTTGCTTAGTATCTGATAAACTTAATCTACTAAGACTTTCCTATAACACTGAGTTAGCATAATAGATATAAAATAGTAAAACAGTGTTAGCAGCATTCAAGATTCGTTGGTTTGGATGATTGTGCACGATTAACCAGAAACCTTTAGGTCACACTTACTTAGAGTTCATCTCTAAGACTTTTCATTATCTAGGATTACCTCCCCTAAGGTTTTTCCTTTCTTAGAGTTTACTCCTCTAAGACTTCTCATTACCTAGGGTTAACTTCCCCTAGGGTTGACTCCTGACCCCTAATATTTTTTCTTGCTTAGAGTCCACTCCTCTAAAACTTCTCACTACCTAGAATTATCTTCTTAGGATTTTTCCTTGCTTAACCTCTAGTTAGAATTAATCACATGGTAGACTTTTCACCCTTTCCTTGTCTAACATTTCGTTAGGACTAGTCACTCGGTAGACTTCTTACGCTTCCCTTGCTAGTTTCTAGTCAGCGTTGACCTGACTAGACATCTCCTTGGCTAGCTCAAATTTGACCCAACTATAATAAACATATAAACAAATATCAAAATATTAAAGGTCAATTGCCTCAATAAATAATAATCGGATTGCCTCAATAAATAATAATCGGATATTTGAAGAGAGGCTCGCAATAGATTAATAATAATTGGATGTTTGTTGAGAATATAATCAAGTCTTTTTAATAGAACTAAAAAATTATAAATTTTTTAAGCCCTAGTAAAAATTGCTATCTTATTGATTTGATGGTGTTGGAAATAACCTTTTACCATGTAAAATAAAGTTAGACCAAAATAGATTCAATATGGAGGTATCTTTCTCTGATATTTCGTACGGATGAAAATTTCACACATGGGACTGTCATTATTTTTCTTAATAAAAAATACTATACTTTAAAAATAATTTGAGTGACTTATCCAATCGATACATGTGACTCGCACAACATGCACGATCTACCAGACCGGCTTGCTCAACTCGATCGAGTTGTGTCGACTTAGACACAAAGTGGTCGACTCAAGTTTAGGAGGACGCTGCCGGAGCTGGCAGCGGCCGGGAACGGAGCTGGTTGCTAAGCGGAGGCCATGGCCATGACAGCAGCGCCGGTGAACCGGGTACGAGACGGCGGAAGGCGGCGAGCAGCGCTGCCGCGGCCTGCGGCAGTGCAGGGCGCACTTGCAGTTGCGGTGGTACGGCCGACGGTCGACGCCAGAGAACGAGGCGGAGATGCATCCCTCGAAGACGCGGCGGAGAAACCCCTCTGCTGCTCCGTCTGCCATCGCCCTGAATCTCGCCGGATATGTCTTCGACGATGCTTTGCTTTCCCGCTTCGAGCTCTATTTGTAGCTAGTTGGATTAAATTAATTAATTAGATAGATTAGAGATTTAGGCATAAAGATTAACGAAACTTGTGGAGAAACCACATCATTTGGTTAACAATTAATATACAATTAATTTTGGTTTAACAAATGGAGTATATTTATTTAACAACATGCTTAACGCCTAATAAAAAATTATATTTAAACGAGAGTAATCAAAATGAACCGTGTTAAAATTTCTTCAAATTTTTCATGGAGCTTAGATACTAAATTTGTTTATCTTGTATCTATATTAGTGTTAATATGTGAGTGTTAATACTTGAGTATTGTAACATCTAAATTATGTTATATCTCAATGTGAATGAGTATTATAATACTCACACATTAACAACCTTCAATTCCTTGAGTATGGTTAATTAGCGGATTTTATATAAAAAATTTAAAAAATAAGAAAATAAATTTTAGATATAAAAAATAAAAATGAATAAATATATAGTAAGATCCATAAATAACGATAATTTATCAAAAGACGTACTCAGATTTATAAATTGACCAAAAAATGTATTATACTTTGGTATTTATTAAAGAGCGCATTCAATTTATTACTCTTCCTGTTCTAACCCTAATCATTTCTCTCTTTTCTTTTCTCTCTCCTATGTATGCAATTTTTTTTCTCTTATATGCATGCAACCTCTCTTCTTTTCCTCTCTCTTATTTTCTTTCCTCTCTCTTTTGGATGCATGCATGCATAACGTGTGTCTTATGTGATTCCATATCAGACCCACTGGGGTTAGAATTAGCTATTTTTTGATAAAATTTTAACACATTCTGAGAAGTCAAAATATGCAATGGACAGCACCGTTGAATTCTTTGTAGACTGCAACTTCAAAATTTTACAGGATCTGAAATGGATCCAATCGAACCTGTCTAGGTCAATCAGTGGATTTTGATTAAAACCCACTGATCGACTTAAATACCTCAGATTGCAACTATTTTAAGTTCTGTGAATTTTTAAGGCTGCAAGGAGTCCAATGGTGTCGTCTATTGCATATTCTGGCTTCACCAGAGGTGTTAAAATTTTATCAAAAAAATTGACTAAAAGATAAACCCATTCATATCAGGCCTAACGTAGACTGATATGGATCTATATTAGATCTAATGTGGGTCTGATATGATTCATATCAGGGCATGGGGGTTAGAGTTTAGCTAATTTTTTGATAATATTTTAACACCTCTAGAGAAGCCGAAATATGTAATAGACAATACCGTTGAACTTCTTGTAGCCTCAAAAATCCACAAGATCTGAAATGGGTCTAATCGAATATACTTAAGTCCATCAGTGGGCTTTGGTCGAAACTCACTAATCGACTTAGAGATCTCATATTGTAATCTTATTTAAGCCCCGTAGATTTTTGGAGGTTACAAGGAATTCAATGGTGTCGTCCATTGTATATTTCGGCTTCTCCAGAGGTGTTAAAATTTTATTACAAAAATCAGCAAAAGGATAACACTGTGTCCGTGGCCAGGCTAGGCGGAGGGGCCGCCTAGGTGGCCTGTGCGACGCTTAGGCGGAGCAACGTAACACAGGCGGTGCGTCACGTTTTTTGCGGGATCATGATTTCTTTCCCTTTTTTTAAGCCTTAAACCTGTTGTCGATTCATCTGCCTCCTCCTGACACCTCCGGAATCGCTGTTTGCCTCCTCCAGAATCACCGTTGTCTCCTCCGGTATCGCGCACAACAACAAGTATGTGTTTAGATTTTTTTTACTTTTCCTATTTTCCAGCGTGCTTCCAGCGTTGTGGGAGTTTCCCGCAGCTCCGGAAGCGTCGCAGAGTCATCCGGCAGTGCCGGATGGATCTGGCGACGCATCCGGCGCCGCCCAAAGTGTCCCCTGACACTTTCGGTGGCGTCGGACATGTCGCAGGACATTTTCGGTGCCGCCGGACTTGTCGTTGGAGACATCCGATACCGCCGGAAGTCTCCAGCGACGCTGGCGATGCTGCTGGCACCGCCAGAGCTTCCCGCGACACGTCCAGTGACGTCGACAGTGGCGGATCCTGCGCCGGCGCTGTTTTTTTAAATTTTATTATTTATATTTATTATTTAATTTTATTTAAAGTTTTAAACATTTCCTTAAATAAATAGAAAATTTGAATTATAAATCATATTTATTAATTATAAATCATATTCTTATTCAAAAATTTATATTTAATTTTTTTAAAAAATTATATTTTATATATAATTTATATTTAAAATTTTTATTTTATATATAATTTTTTATAATTTATTAATGATTCTAAAGTTCTTAAATTTGTTTTAAATCATTTTTCAGGTTATTTCTGCTCTACAATGGCAAACAATCCATCTTCGACAGCATCAGTTACTCAACCTGAATCCGGGATTCTCAAAAGAAAGTCAAATGGAATTGGATGAGAGTTTGAGATGTTGATTGATCCTACGAACCTTGACAAAATTAAATGCAAGTTGTGTGGAAAAATAATATTGGGAGGAGTATATAGGATTAAGGAGCACATTGGAAATATACCTGAAAATGTATCTGGTTGTCGAAAAGCATCTCAAGAAGATAAAAACAAGTACAAACAGACTATTTTAGAAGGGAGGAACAGAAAGAAGAACAAAATAATGGAAGAACAAAGTTGTAGAGCAAAGGTGACTATTTCTCCTGACGAAGAAGGTTCTGAAATTGAAGGGATAGATCCATCTAAAAAACCTCTTCCTCTTGGCCCCATAGATAGATTTGCATCAACAATTGCTCCAAAAAATGTAAGTTCAAGTGAGAGTAAAGTGCTTCGCCAAAAAAAATATAAATGAGGCTCTTTTCAAGGAGAGAACTCAACAAGTTTAACAATATGTTGGGAGACGGGTTTATGAAAATGGAATTCCATTCAATGCCATTGATAATGATAGCTTCAAGCAACTAATGGAAGCAGTGGGTCAATTTGGACCAGGATTTAAGCCTCCAACTCAATATCAACTAAGGGAACCACTGTTAAAAGCCGAAGTTGAAAGAACAAAACAACTGCTAAAGAAACATGAAGAAGAATGGGTAAAGAATGGATGCTCGATCATGACAAATGCATGGAGTGATAGAAAAAGAAGAAGTATCTTAAATTTATATGTTAATTACAAGGAAGGTACTACATTTTTAGAGTCCAAGGAGTCTTCAGATAAGGCACATACAGCTGAACTTATTTTTGAGTATGTTGACAAGTGTGTTGAACAAGTAGAAGTCAGAATATTGTTAAGATTGTAACAGACAATGCCACCAACAATATAGTTGCAGCTAAATTGATGAAAGAAAAGCGACCTGGTATCTTTCGGAGTTCATGTGCAACTCACACTGTTAATCTCATGCTCGAAAGTATTGGCAAACCTCTACGATATAAAAAGGTTATTGGCCAATCCAAATCTTTTACTATTTTCATTTATGCTCACCATAAGATTTTGTCATTGATGAGAAGTTTCACGAAGAAAGGAGACATACTTCGGCCAGGAATTACTAGGTTTGCATCAAATTTTCTCACATTGCAAAATTTGATTGAAAAAAAAATAAGTTTAAGGACCATGTTTACAAGTGATATGTGGGATACATGTAAATGGTCAAAGACAAATAAAGGGAAATTGGTTTACTCTACTGTGATGAGCATGAGTTTTTGGAATGGTGTGACACTTTGTTTGAAAATATTTGCTCCTTTGGTTAGAGTTCTTCGATTGGTAGATGGAGATAGAAAGCCATCGATGGGGTTTCTATATGGGGAGTTTCTTCAAGATAAAGAAGATATCAAGGTTGCCCTGAACAATGTGGAATCAAATTATCACCCTATCATAGCAATTATTGAGTCAAAAATGAAGGATAGACTTGATACATCATTGCATACCACTGCTTTTTTGTTGAATCCCTATTTTTACTATAAAGATTTCTATTGCTCTTTATGAGGAGGTTGTGATGGGGATTTTTGAATGTATAGAAATTTTGCATGTCAATGAGTTGGATCTACAAGATACAATTATTAACAAGGAATTTGCAAAATATAAAGACAAGACTGGGTTATTTGGAAAAACACTGACAACAAAGCATGTGAAAAAAATGATGATACATTTGATCCATGTGCATGGTGGAGTACATACGATGCTCACACACCTAACTTGCTAAGAGTGACATTGAGGATACTTTCATTAACTACAAGTGCATCTGGGTGTGAAAGAAAGTGGAGTACATTTGAATGAGTAAGTTTTAAACTTTAAGTCTTTATTCTTTAATTAAAGTCAAGTATATATTCATGTTACTAATTTTAACATTTACTCTCTTTTTTTAGATTCACATAAAGAAAAGAAACAGGTTGGATGTTAACAGATTGAACAATCTAGTATTTGTCCAATTTAATGCTAGATTGTTGAACAAACAAAAAAGAGAAAAAGAAAGAAATGTCATGTCCTTCTTGCAAAAGATGCTTCAAATTAACAAGGTTGGATTGTGGATAGTGGGGAAGATGATGAAGTTGAACTAGGTTTTGGGCTCACATGGCAAATGGTTGATGAAGCAAGTGGAGCAGATGAAAATTTACATCCCTGAAGAAGTTCTAGAGTAAGAGAACTTCATGAGGATGATTTTGAATCCGAAAAAGAAGAGGAGGAAGACAATGATGATATTGAGTTTGTGGCCGATGAAGACCAAATTGTTGAAAATTATAGAGAAGAAAAAGTAGAATAAATTTTATTAGTGTAATATTGAAGTTTGAACTCATTTTAAATTTGAGTTTGTGTTTTATGACTATGATATTTTATTAGTTATGTAATTTTGAAGTTTAAATTTGATGTTATTGTGTTGGACTTGGAGTTATAATATGTGATTTATTATATTAATTATGTAATTTATGTTGATACTGATTAATCCGCCTAGTGCCGATTAATCTCCGCCTAGGCGCTAGGCGCTAGTCTAGCGCCCGACTAGCGCCTAATGAATTTTAGAACCGTGCATATATTAATGTTGCAACCAATAAAAATATCCTCTAGGGCCTCTGTATTGATTTGAACATTAATATATACCATCTCTTTAAATAGCGTACCCATTATATTAACCTCTTTTTTTTTATTAACACACACTCACATTACCATTAACATTAACATTAAATATTTATGGGAGCCACCATCTATTTATTTATTTTATTTTTTATCTAAAATTTATTTTCTTATTTTTTAATTTTTTTTTATAAAATCTACTCATTAAATACGTTCAAAAAAAATTGAACGTGGTTAATGTACAGGTGTTATAATACTCATCCATATTGATTTGTAATATCATTTGGATGTTATAATACCCATGTATTAATACTAATGTGGATGCTCTAATATAAATTATATTAAATATTTATTTGATACATAAAATGTATATTATTTTCTAATATATTGTAAATAATTTAAAATTATAAAAATTTATAAATTAAGTTGAATGGTTATTTAATATTGACATATATATATATATATATATATATTATTTTTAATAAACTAAAATAATTTAAGATTATAAAAATTATAAATTATTTAATTTTTTATATATTAAATAAAAATTTAAGAAATCAGTTTATAATTTAATTTTATACTAATAAATAAACAAATTTATTTATAAAGTATTTATCAATGTTAACAAATTAAATTTATTTATTATATATAGGCATTTTACCGAACCACATATATGTTAGGACCCGTGCGAGCTAGGGAGAGTGAATAGTTTCAATCGCTTCTCGTGTTACTCATGTGCTTGTCGTTTGAATGCGCAACAGAAATCTTAATTCAAACTTGACTTCACATAAATAACTTCAAGGTTTTACTTGGTATTCGCTTCCTTGAGACGACTAGTTCAAGGCTTACGCTAGTGATCTCCCTCGACTATAACCATATCATCTCAGACAACTCCAGAGGTTGAGAAGTCTCTTATAATCTTGTTCATGACAATATAACAACAAAAATGAATATAGTTTGCAAATAAAAGCAAAACAACCTTATAAGATGAGAACATTACTATGATCATTGTTGGTAGCTTTAGAATGCCTCTTGCTTGTTTGAAAATATAGCAGCATTTCTTTCTCAAATCCTCAAGAACTGACCTTTTCTTCTCCAAATGAAACCCTCTTTATACGGTTATTGTTTAGATTGATTTCTGCCTACTAATTGATTGATCTTACTCACCAATCTATTGCCACGTCGATTTCGACCGTTTAAACCTGTAGAATGATTATTTTTACTGGTTAATCAACTATACCAATCGATTACTAGTTGTGAATCGATTCCGAAGCCTTATATTCATTGGCCACAGTTGAGCAATCAATTGCACAAATCGATTCGAAAGCATTTTGCTAGCCCGAAATAAGCTACCAATCGATTGTCGTTAATTGATAGCTCAAGCAACAAACTTGGAATTTTGGGTTTAGTTCTTAGCAATCGATTGCTTGCCTAGATTTGACCCTTTTTATGGTTGCATTCGTATCTTTCTTGATATTCGGTTGACCTCAACCTACCAAGACTTCATTTGCTCAACATCTAGTCACCCTTGACCTATCGAGATTTTTCGTTGCCTAATATTTAATCATCCTTGATATATTGGGACTTCATCATCATCTAGTATCTAGTTGACATCAACCTACCAGGATTTCATTGTATTCTAGCATATGGTCAACCTTAACTTGTCAGAACTTCCTTACTCATGCCAAGTGCCTATTCCTCCGTGACTCACTTTAACTTTTTTTTATCAATTTCTCATTTAACTTCCGATCACCAAGTGTCTGGTCAACCTTGATCACATGAACTTTCCTCTTGCTAACTTTCTTGGGCTTTCGATCACTAAATGTTCGATCAATCTTAATCTACTTGGACTTTTCTCTTACCAACTTTCCCGTTGGACTTTCTACTTTAGTTAAGTATCCGATCAATCTTGACCTATTTGACTTCTCGTGCCAACTCCCTATTAGATTTCTCACTTCTAGTCAAATATCTGGCCAATCTTGACCTATTTGACTTCTCATGCCAACTCCATGTTGGAGTTTTGATATTGTTAATTATCCAGTCAACTTTGACCGAATTGATATCTTATTAATATATTGATCAAATATCGAAATCCAAACTCGAGTCAACCCGAGTTTAGTCAATCTTGACCTGAGGTTGATTGCACCAACAATATGAATTTCTCATTTTGTGTACTTAACTTTCATTATACCCAAATTATGCAATGCATTTCCATCGTACCTCTTCTGTTTTTTCCATTTAAAAATTCATTATTTTTAATTTACGTTGTTCGAAACTGATTGATAGACCTACAGAACTCCAAATCATTTCAAACTAAAACCAATATACTCCTGGAAGTCTTCTTAATGCATCTATTCCCTCAGATCTGGATTCGACGGCATAAATTGAAAGCGATGGATACAATGGCTTGATAAAATTTATCACAAACTCATTATAAGATCTCGGATAATGATATTCACTGACCAATACTACCAATGGATTTCTAGGACTCTTAGGGTTTAAAAAAAATATCAAATTTTTAAAATTTTGAATGGTATAGATCCATTAATCATTTCAAACTGTCAATTTTGTCCAAAAATGGCTGATGAATTTAAAGAACTCTAAATTATTTAAATCAAATCAATATATTGTGTAAGTCTCCTTAATATACGACAGTATAAATTAAGAGCGATGAATTTTTAAATAGACAGAGCAAGCAATAATTATTTTGTGAAAGAAAGAGAAAGACTATAATAGGAATGTAATGTGTGATTTTGATATTATAAAAAATTAATTGAAAAATGAAAAATTCTGAAACTTACCTACAAGATTTAATAAAATGTTTATATTTTTATTATAGTTTTTAATAATTCAATATCGGGTTATCAACTGATTCAATCCGGGTGTCACATTTAATGGGGTGAGTTGGTTTGGTCTGACATGACATAAAAATTAGATCGATTGGGTTCGACTTGATTTGGTCTAGCTTGGCCCGACATGACCTACAAAATAGATCAACTTTTTTGCTGAACCGCATAGGAAATGTTTTGAAATATCCAAATCCTATACTTTATTTTCTATCAAATTACATACCCAATATCCATACTATAGGATTGGTGCTGTCGATAGAGGGGGGGTGAATATCGACTTAGAAATTTTCGCAGTAAATCATAAACTTTCGATCGTTCTAATCAAAGCGTTAGTAGCACAGCGGAAAAGTAAAACAGAAAAATAAAAGACGACAGTGCACGCGGGATTTTTACTTGGTTCCCGACCCCCCAGGGTCAGTACATCCAAGGCCTGTGCACGGGAACGTCCATCCACTATTGGTCTCCTTTCTGGACTTTCCGGAGGCGGAGAAACCTGTCTTACAGTGCAGTAATTACAATAAAAAAGATAGAAATTTAAGTGCAGAATAATTAAAGCAAACCAACAAATGAAATGGTTGAAGACTCGGCCGATCTGGACCTCCGAAGTGCCGCGCACTTCCTCCTGGAGGCTCCCGGTCGTAGAGCCTCATCGTTAGCGCTTTGTCGTCAATCAGAATGCTCAGAATGGATCCGGAAAAATTGTGTCTGAAGCTGAGGGGTCGAAGCCCCTTTTATAGGCTTCATACGGGCGCCTGTGTTGATGGTGGCGCCCTATAGGGCTTGGTCAAACCTTATCCCCCCGCCGAACTCGTCGCAGCTGATAAAACCTTTGACCTAGGCACCTACATGAACCTGGGCGCCTGTATCATCCCGGGCGCCTGTATCATCCCGGGCGCCTGAATGGAAGCCTGTTCTGCTTTCTTCACAGAAGCTATTTTTTGTTCTTTGACCTAGGTACCCCCATCAATAGGGGCGCCTGGATCCTGTTGGGCGCCCCCATCAATAGGGGCGCCTAGCTTGGCTAGGTTCCAGCTCCATTGTGTTGTTTGACTGCTTTGTCTTCCATTCTAGGTACCTACAAGATACAAAAATACAAGGCAAATACACACACATTCTTAACCTTAAGGACTTGGTTCTGACTTTGGATTTCCACGAAACCCTAGGTCGAACCGACGCAAGTTCCCACCCCCGAGAACGCGCCTTTCACCTACTCCATTCAGGAGACGGTTGCCACCCAGTCCTTCGGGTGAACTTTAGCTTAGCCTCCGATACTCTCGGATCTCGAGACGTTCGAACCCTGACCTGTCTCTACTTCTGTCCTTAGTCATCGCTCAGCTAAGTTGCTCAGTCCCTCAGACCAAGACTTCATGCCCAAACCCTTGGTCCAGGACTTCGGTGCCCAACCCTCGGCCAGGTCTTCGTGCCCAATTCCTCGAACCAGGTCTTCGGTGCCCAACCCTCGGCCAGGACTTCTTGCCCAGTCCTTGACCAGGACTTCGTGCCCAACTTCCGGTCAGGTCTTCAGTGCCCAGCCCTTTGCCAGGATTTAGTGTCCAATCCATGATCAGGACTTAGTGCCCAATTCTTCGAACCAGGACTTATTGCCTAGGCTTACTAGGACTTTCTTTCACTTTGGTACTCCTCTCTTAACTCCCCTTCCTTTGTTTAATGTATCACTGACTTAAGTATATTGTCAAACATTAAAACACTTGAAGGAGGGCATCACTGATGCAACTTGCACCAACACATACTATCCCTTTCTATTTATCCGAATAGATTGATCCAGTGTAGCAATCAATTTGGATTAAGTTTATAAAAATATATAGATTTTTTTTAGATAGATTTATATTTAAAAAATCAATGCTCTTAATATATTATACCAAATTAATATTTAAGGGCATATAATCAAGAGAATTACATGAATACATAAGACTTAGTTTCATATTATTCTGAACTCTCTAAATCCATAAGTAGGTTTTGGCCAAAATGGATTGATGGATCAAAAGAGCTCGGAATGACATAAAATCAAATCCTATGTGTTCATCTAATTTTCCTGTCAAATCGACTGATGAACCTAGAGAAGTTTGAATGACATGAAATCAAATTTTATGTGTTCATCTAGTTCTTCTGATTATATCAATGCTCTCAAACATTAATTTGACATAATATATCGGGAACAATGATTTTTTTAACATGAATTGAATTGTAATCGTTTAAAAATGTTTTAATTAATCGTTACAATATAGAAATTGATTGAACCTACATAGCTCGAAATGATATTAAACTATGTTCTATGCGTTGATCTAGTTCTCTTTATTATATTCATTCCCTTAAATATTTATTTGGCATAATATATTGAGAACAATGATTTTTTACATATAAATCGGTCTTAAAATAATCTATATATTTTAAAAAATTAAATTGATTGTTATCCTTTAATTGATTTGAATAAATGTGAAAGGTGGCGAAAGATGATTTGCTCACCCAATATCCTCGCTAATCCATCTTAGGGTCAACACAGAAGAGAAAATTATAGGGGCTATTTGTTCAATACAATAATTCAAAACCGGGCCTAAAAATTTTTCAGAGGGTTTCGGATAGATTTTAGGGTCTATGAGCCTACGAATGAAATTTTAGTGGTTTAATTAGGTGGAACCCGAAGTTTCTAGCGGTTAAAATGAGTAAACCCCTATACATAAGGGGTTGTGGTTGGATTTTACTAGAGTTCAGGGGTAAATTGAAAATGAACAAATCCCTTAAGTCACAGCTTCTCATCTCCTCTCGCAGCCACTGCCCGAAGCTGCTTCCCTTACCTTTCCAACCTCTCCGGCGCGATCTCCTTCATCCACCCGACGGGAAGCTGGCTGAAGCTCCTCTTGGATCATTGCTTCCCATCAATGGTGAACTCTCCCTTCCGATCCACACTGCCGTGAGCATGGGCAGACAAGGAGCTGCGATTGGTGGGGTTCCTCCGTCTCTCGCAGACGTCTCTGCTCTGGCCAAGCTACTCCCTACATTGAGGGATAAGTCCGGGATTGAGGAGGGCTTGTTGGGGGACATTCTTTGCTGGTCTCGCTGTAGTTGTCAGTTCATGAGCTCCGAGCAGAGAGGTTCTGTTGTGCGTACCATTAATGGGTAAGTTTTGATTTTTTTCGTTTGATCCTTGAATGAATTTGAGATCCTCTGTTTTGTTCTTACTGCCATGTATTCCTTGTGGTGTTTGGATCTGATGACAACCCTGGTTGCCTATCGATTTAATCTTGGTGGAGGTTTGGTCAGTTTTGGGGTGTTGGTTGACATTGAATCTGTTTGGAATAGTATAAATTGAAAGGTGGAATTAATTATGGCAACACTGTGAATATTTAGAGTTTCTCTCTAGGTCTAGATTGGATTTTTGATGAATTTTCGTTGGTGCTCTATTCTGTAGTTGGAGTCCTTCCTGAGAGCTTGGTTGGATGGATCTTGTTTTCGCTGTTGGCTGTTAGTAGCTGTTTGTGATGCTGTGAGTTCCCATTGTGAGCATTCTCTTGCCATAGAGTGTTGGATGGGTTTTGTTAGGTAATTCGATTGATTTTGGGCATCAACTCATCTATGTGTATAGTAAAGATAAATTGAGTCGTGGGTTGTGTTGTATTTATTGCTAAAGCAGTAGGGGTTGCATGTTAAACCTTTCTTATGTTTATTTTAATATCTTATTATTGTGGGGCTTTAAATCTTGATCTAAGGCTTGTACCGTGAGATGAATACATGGAAGAAATGAGATTAGTGCTAATCTTGTATTGGGTATTGGTACTTGGATGTGAACATGTAGAATTTGTGTTTGATTCTTGCTCCGTGAGCTTTATTTGTGGAGGCTAGTCCTTGGTGTTGGAGCAATTTATGGTCCGGAGTGACCATATGTTTTGATGTTTAGGCAAAAGATTTAAGTTATGTTCACCCTTGTGTTTGATATATGTATATGAGTGTGTAGGTTTCCAGGATACATATGGACTTAGCTGGACGGTTTCGGGTCCGGTGAAGGATGGCATGGGAAGACGAGCCGTGGACTTGCATGCATCCGAGGGACCGTGGACAAAGTAGGAACGATGAGCCGAGGGAAGCGCACATCGAGGCATACGCGAAGGATGACATGGGGAGACAAGTCATGGGCTTGCATGCATCCGAGGGACGAGATACAAAGTCGAAGAAGGCTTGAAGGCAACAGGTCGAGCCTGCTGGAAGCAGGAACGATGAACCAAGGGAAGCGCATTTCGAGGCATACGCGAAGGATGACATAGGGAGACGAGTCGTGGGCTTGCATGCATCTGAGGGACGAGAGCCAAAGTTGAAGAAGGCTTGAAGGCAACAGGTCGAGACTGTTGGATGAAGAGTCAACTAAGTCATGAGGATTCGAGTGCTGAGAGAATTGTACTCAGGAAGAGAAATCCTAAGGTTCGGGTGCTGAGAGAATTGTACTCGAGAAGGGAATCCTTAGGTGGCAATCGACTGATGCTTGGATCAGTCGACTGATGAAGAGCACAGAAAGATCAGTCGACTGATCCTTGCATCAGTCGACTGGTGTCGACTAGAATTTGAATCGTCAGGCTGTGACATTCAAATTCGCGAGGACCAGTCGACTGGTGATAGCACCAGTGGACTGGTAACTGTTGGTGCCGGAAGCACCAAAGTCAAACCTGTGTTTTGATAATGGCAAAGGGTTTAGAAGTTAAGGTGGTGTTGTGATCTAACAAGCTTACTAAGTGTGCAGGAAAGTCCTAGGTACACTAGGCAAGAAGTCCTGGTCGAGGACTGGGCAAGAAGTTCTGGCAAAAGGTTGGGCACCGAAGTCCTGGTCGAGGACTGGGCAAGAAGTCCTGGCAAAGGGCTGGGCACCGAAGACCTGACCGGAAGTTGGGCAAGAAGACCTGGTCGGGGACTGGGCACCGAAGACCTGGTGAGTGAAGCTGGGCAAAAGTCCAACCGGAGGAGCCGGTTGGCAAAAGGTAAACTCTTCTGAGAGGAGTAGGTGAGGACGCGTTCTTCGTGTGAGAGAACAGTAGGCGTCGGTTTGACCTAGGGTTCCATTTGGGAGACCCAAAGTCAGAAGCAAGATAGCTTAGGCTGTAAATAATGGCTAACATACTTGCTTCTTGTGTTTTGGAACTAACCTTGGTTGCAGGGAACGAAGGAACGGGTTTCTGCAGCTCAGGCGCCTCAATGGAGTGAGGCGCCTCACTGGGCTAAGCGCCCAGATGGATACGAGCACCCCAGTTCAAGGCAAAAACAAAACCATCGAAGCAAGCTTCCACGAAGCCTCTGGACCAAGTCAGCTCAGGCGCCTGTGTTAACACAGGCGCCCCCATCAGCCCAGGCGCTCCAGTGAAGGGGATAAGCGCTAACCGAGCCTGCGGATTGGAGTTCGCGCAGGAGAGGCTACGTGTCAGGCGCCCCCATCGATACAGGCGCCCCTATGGCTGCTATAAATAGGGGTTCACCCCAAGGCTTCAAACAATTTCGCTCACATCGCTCCAAACACTTTCGTTCAAGCGCTGCGCTCCTACAAGCTCCGACTTTGCGATTCTAGCGCCGACGACGACCCTCTGCTCCAAATTTCCATCCACCTCGGGCGTCGGTAATTTTTAATTACGAAAAGTGTTGTACTTTAAATTTCAGTTCTATATCTGTACTCAACTTGTAAAAGATTTATAACGAATATAGAATTGCCCAACGTAAATGGTCAAGGACCGTGAGCCTTGGAGTAGGAGCCGACCGTGACTCCGAACCAAGTAAAACCAACTTGTGTTAGCGATTGTTTTATTGTTTTCCTCTGCGTAATCGCTCTACTTTTCCGAAAAATTTCTATATCGATATTCACCCCCCCCCCACTTGATTGATTTTCTCCGATCCAACAAGTGGTATCAGAGCGGGTGACTCAAACTTGGTGCAACCACCAGTTTGAGATTTTTTTTCGGATTTACGAAATCTTTAATTTTTTTAATCTTTCTCGTTAATCGAGGTTGGTGCAACACCACTCGATCTTTTTCGTTGTTATTAATTTCTTCCGCACTACTAATCCAAGACTCAGTCTTGGAACAAGTTTTTGTGTTAAGTTTTTTTTTCAGAAAATATTAAATGGCCATGCAAGAGGGATTCAGCACTGCCAGACCTCCTCTTTTCAGTGGAGAAGATTTCTCCTACTGGAAAAGCAGGATGGAAGTCCACCTGAAAACTCAGGTGGACATGTGGATAATCATCCAATCTGGGTTGGAAATTCCCATGAACATAGAAGGAGTGGCACAACACTATACTAAATGGGACGCCTCGCTGAAGAAGAAAATCGAAGCTGATGCAAAGGCAACCTCGACTTTGCAATGTGGTTTGACCAAGGAGGAGCTGAACCGGGTGGGACCCTTCAACAGCGCTAAAGAGCTTTGGAATAAGCTGATCGAGCTGCACGAAGGTACTTCCGACACCAGGATCAACAAAAGAGATCTGTTGCTGAACAGACTCTACACGATCAAGATGAACGAAGGAGAATCAGCAGCACAGCTCCACATCAGAATCCAGGAGCTAATGAATGGGCTGCATACAATAGGTCACAAGGTCGAGAACCGTGACCTAATCAAGTATACACTAAACGCATTCCCAAGGAACACACTGTGGGCATCCATGGTAGATGCCTACAAGGTTTCCAGGGATCTTTCTAAAATTAAACTAGATGAACTTTTCTCTGAATTAGAACTGCATGAACAGACTAACGCCACTTTAGCCGAGAGGAGTATTGCTTTCATTGCAGGAAAACCTCAAGGAAAAGCCCCCAAGAAGAAGCCTCAACCAGCACCCGAGTCTGACTTAGACTCAGATTCAGAAGATAATGAGGGGATCGACCCAAGCTGGTTCGGCTAGCTCGAGACTACTACAAGGTACTCAAGTACCAAACAAACAAAAAGAAATCAAGCTGAAGAAAGGAAGATCCAGCAGAACCTTCAACAAGCTCGAAGAGCAAGCCCAATGTCACCTGCTACGAGTGCAATAAAAAGGGACACTACAAGTCAGAGTGCCCCAATCTGAAGGAAACGAAGAAGGTGCGAAGAAAGAAGGCTCTCCAAGCTGATAGAACATTATGTTTTCTCCTAACAGCATGAATTCTAGAAACAAAATAAGAACTCGAAGAGAAAACATAATGCACATGAGCATGGATCTATTGTTAAATCGAATCATGGCATAACAAAATAAAAAATATAAACCGAAAGACAAGAAACCTGATTGAAGAGCCATTGTCCTTGTCGTAGCGTCGGCGGCTTGATCCCTGTGGAAGAAGATGCAGCGGAAAGAAGAAGGAGAATCTTCCAAGGGGCTTAGGTTTGACGTCGCCGTAAAGTTTCTTGTCAATGGGGAACAAGAAACTAGGTCATGAAGATCACATAAACCCTTGGGGACCTCCCCTTTATATAGAAATCCAATCTGTTATCAGCCCATAGATAATAATAGATTGGTCTAAAGGGTTCTATACATTGAACCCGCATCCAATAATCCGAAACCCAATAAACATAAGTTAGATCACTTTAAGGGCTCAGATTGTATTTACATGTGCAACTTACAAATAAGCCCACTTAATAGAGATAATAATAATATCCAACAATCTCCCACTTAGGCTATATGTGAGTTGTATCGTAAATACAAGCAAAACTTTAGTTGATATCAAACTTTATGAGTACAAGATACCCCTATAAACAATCTGGTTCATTAACTTCATTGGTATAGGACTAAAGAGGTCATAACTACTGTATATGATCGTAACAAGCTCCAACAGTAATCACAATACCAATGTCATTAACGACATAAATCAAGATGCGGATGTATAGAGTAGAAATTACATGAAATGTGATCAGTACATGTCAATTTCCAACTGGTCCAAAGCGACTCAAAAGAGTCTGATCATATTTGCAAATACCTTATGCTAAACTGCAACAGCAAATCATGATCCAAACTTTATGATTCCAAAAGGAATCTGTATCATATTTACAAACACCAAATGTTAAACAGTAGTAGTAAATCATGATATCGTATTCAGAGTGTCAAACAAATATATGAATCCCCATTAATAATTTTGAACCTGAAGTACGTACAATAATCAACATAAAATGTTTGTCTTTATTAACATAGAGCAATAAAATAAATACAGACTCCCACTAGATGAGTTCTTCTTCATAAGAAGAACTCCCATATCCACAACATGCGCATGAAACACCTTGGGCACCAAACCTTTGGTGAGTGGATCGGCCAACATGGAATCTGTGCAGATGTGCTCTACCATAATCTGGCGACTCTGAACTCTCTCTTTAACCACTAGAAACTTAATGTCGATGTGCTTGGACTTCGACGAACTGCGGTTGTTCTTGGCATAAAGTTCTGTAGCTTTATTATCACAGTAGATCCTCAGTGGTCTGTCAATGCCATCAACGATATGCAATGCTATAAGGCCTAGCCTCAGCTGGACAACCCCAGACATGTAAATGCCTAATGCTAGGCTTTCTACCCGTCCACATCTCGAATGGGGTTTTAGTTACTGTCTTACTAGGTACTCTATTGAGAAGGTAAACTGTAGTCTTGAGTGCCTCACCCCACAAAGACTCCGGTAGAGAAGTGAAAGCCATCATACTTCTCACCATGTCTTTTAGGGTCTGATTACGACGCTCAGCTACACTATTTTGATTGGGTGTACTAGGCATGGTATACTGAGGTACAATCCCACACTCAGCAAGGTAATTTGCAAAAGGTCCTGGGCGTTGTTCACCTGATCCATCATATCGACCGTAATATACCCCTCCACGGTCGGATCGGACGGCTTTAATTTTCTTACCTAGTTGAAGTTCAACTTCGGCTTTGAAAATTTTGAACATGTCCAAAGATTGTGACTTCTCATGAATAAGGTACAGATAGCCAAATCTAGAATAGTCATCTATGAAGCTAATAAAATATGTGTGTCCATTCCAAGATGCCTTAGGGAATGGTCCACAAATATCCGTATGTTAGCTTCAAAACATCACTACAACGGCTAGTCCCTTTGTTCCTTTTGTTAGTTGTCTTCCCCTTAACACACTCCATGCAGACATCAAAGTCTGACATGTCAAGGGAATCAAGAATTCCATGTGACATTAACCTTTCTAGGCGTTGTTTGGATATATGTCCTAAACGCCTATGCCACAATATAGAAGAATTCTCGTTGGTTAATTTACGTTTCGTACCTATACTATGCATTATTACGTTGTCAATCGTAGGAGTAAAGGTATTTAATTTATAAAACTTATCAACCAAGGAACTATTATCAATCAAAATTAAATTATAGAAAATACTAAACATTTCATTTCCAAATCAACAAGAATAACCTGATTTGTCCAAACATGAAATCGAAATTAAGTTTCGTCTGAAAGATAGTACAATGAATGTATTCTCCAAATCCAAATAAACATCAGTTCCTAAATAAAGCCTAAAAACACCAATAGCCTCTACTGCAGCCTTTTTTCCATTCCCCGTATAGATGTATCTTTCACCATCAAGTGAAAGTCGGCTCCTGAGACAACCCTGCATAGTGACACTTATGTGAGTAGTAGCACCGATATCTATCCACCAAGTGTCAATGGGTACAATAGCTAAATTGACTTCTGAACTAACAAGGTTGAGAAGTTTATCCTTCTTTACATGCCAGTTGGCGTACTTTAGGCAGTCTTTCTTCATATGACCTTTCTTCTTGTAAAAGTAACAAGTGGATTCTTATCCTGCTTCTTTTGCTTCTTATGGTCATTGCCTCCAGAATCTGCAGCTTGCTTTCCCTTACCTTTGTTATTGATCCTCTTTTTCTTGTTGCTCGTACTTTGAGAATCAAATGCTAAGTGAGCACTTTTAGATGTCTCTATAATGTACTCTCTTATGTTTCTTTTATCACTGTACCGCATAGTTACCAACTTTGTAAGAAGTGTAGTAATCTCGACCTTTTCATTTGAGGTGAATCGGTCTGCCAGTTGGTTAAGGAAACTCCTAGCATCTTCACTCTCTGTTATTGAGCCCTTTATTTGTGCTGGTATGGAAGCTTCTTGATGTTTAGACTCATGCGATTTGATTTCTCCCACAGCTGAAATTCAGCCCTCTGCTCTATAGTGCTAGCACTGGTTGAAGGTGCGGGACGATCATTCCTTAATGCATAGTCCAAGTCCATGCAGCCTAAGACTACTATCACGTATTCTTTCCATTCAGCAAAATTTGAACCAGTTAATGTTGGGATGTTATTAATGTTGGCAGTTACAGATTGCACTGAAATTAAATAAAGAAAAAATTTATTTAAGCTCATGATTTAACTAAAGCCAAGAACATATATATATATAATAAAATTATGCAAATAAATAAAATTGTAAATGCATATAAATGGGCTCCTTATAAGATACCAAATACAACATTGCATTTTAATATGTAGATTAAAATATAATTTGTTAGCGGTACTCTCCGATATAACTCAACCTTTAATTAGCCACACAATGTGCCTTCCATTGGGCCGACCCATTGTGTGCATAATATGAAACTTTATATGAGTTATATTTTGGTTTATAGCTTACAACAACTTTAATCTGCCACGTAATATGTCTTCCTTTGGGCCGACATATTTTATGCATGATCAGAACAAAATAAATTATGTTCAATAATTGTAAACTATCTTGAACATATATCTGGCATAAAAGCAACCTTCCTTTGGGTCGATTACTCTTAGCATAGATATACGTCTACCAACACAAAATACACTAAACCGACCTAGGGTGTCTTCCTTTGGGTCGTAATAGTTCAATTTAGTAGCACGTTGTGTAGATAGACCCAAGAAAATTCTAGATATTTAATCGAACAGATAATTTCTTTATTAGTCTTGACACCTCAAAATTAAGCTCATTAATCGATTGACACTATATGGTAATCAAATGGTATGATCCAATTGATTATCTCAATCGATCTAAAAGCTTAATATATACGACTATATCATATATAGAACCCTCCTTTAAAAATTAGAGTTTCTTTATGATTCTATAATTAAATAATATTAAATAATATTATTTAATCTCTTCATCAAGAAAAAAAATATTTGATGCATTAGCCTTTTATAAAATTCACTCAAGTATTAATGCATTAATCAATTGGTTTTTTTTACTGTTTCTACGAAACAGTTTCACCCTTTTTTTCCTTTTTTTTCTTTTTTTCGTATTAATGCATTAATCGATTAAATTTTTTTTATCCCTGTTTGAAATAGTTTTTTTTCTTCGACGTGAAAGAAAAAAAAATATTTCACATGAAAGAAATTTTCATCGATAAAAAAAAATTTAATCGATATAATTCCTAATTCATCTTATCACAAATTTAAGATGATAATTGATTAAATCAAATTTATTCTATTCACAATTTTAGACTTGATAATCAATTGATTGACCAAGTCAGTCGATTAAACCATCACATTTTAACCTAAAAATTAGATTAAACATGATAGGTCTTCCGTCGTTTTCATATGTTTCAAATAAAATATGAAAAACTTAGAAAACAAGTCTATCCTAGAATTTTCTTTTACATGATTTTCGACGAAAAAAAGAATTGTATTATACTAGGAAAACTTAATCTAGCATACATACAATAAATCGACGAAAAAATTTAAACTTTATTACAAAAAAACGATGAAACAAAGCTAAGACTCTGATACCAATTGATAGAACATTGTGTTTTCTCCTAACCGCATGAATTCTAGAAACAAAATAAGAACTTGAAGAGAAAACATAATGTACATGAGCATGGATCTATTGTTTCATTGAATCATGGCATAACAAAATAAAAGATATAAACTGAAAGACAAGGAACCTGATTGAAGAGCCATTGTCCTTGTCGTAGCGTCGGCGGCTTGAACCTGTGGAAGAAGATGCAGCGGAAAGAAGAAGGAGAATCTTCCAAGGGGCTTAGGTTTCACGGCCCCGTAAAGTTTCTTGTCAATGGGGAACAAGAAACTAGGTCATGAAGATCACCTAAACCCTTGGGGACCTCCCCTTTATATAGAAATCCAATCTGTTATCAGCCCTTAGATAATAACAGATTGGACTAATGGGTTCTATACATTGAACCCGCATCCAATAATCTAAAACCCAATAAACATAAGTTAAATCACTTTAAGGGCTCAGATTGTATTTACATGTATAACTTACAAATAAGCCCACCTAATAGAGAGAATAATAATATCCAACACAAGCCACTTGGGATGAATCCTCCTCCTCCTCCGAAGAAGAAGTCCCGCACGCGAATCTTCTCACCTTAACCGCTTTGGAAGACGTCGACACCGGATCGGAATCAGAACCAGACAATGGAAAACTTACAATCTCGGAAAACGGGCAAATAACGGTAAGAGGTTACTCAAATATGAACTTTCAAAATTAATTTCTTATTTATCTGCAACATGGCAAAACCAAAATCCTTTATCTCCGCCAAGGCAATCAGACCTGAAAAAGAAAAGGCACTGACAGGTCTGATCCAAGCGCCCGGGACCATACGGGCGCCCCAATGAACCCGGGCGCCCGAGACCACTCCCAGGCGCTTGTATGAGCCCTATATAAGACCATCACTTCCTCTCCATTCCCCACACCAAACGAGCTCCTTCACTTCTCTTCCTCCCAAGGCGCCCGAAAGCCCTTCTCGTGCCCTCGAACGCCCTACTTCAACTATGCCTCCCCGGTACCATTTTAATTATGCATTTATAATTAATTTTGTTTATTTCACTTCTTAAATGCATAAGTTTTTCGTTTAGAAAACATCGTGTTACTCAACCGAACCCCGGGGCCGAACCTAGCCCAGACCCTAGGTTCCCAAACTTAGAATTATTTAATAAATTTGCTTAGACTACCTACAAACCCATTAAAACTAGTTTTCTAAATAGACAATTCTTTACCCAGTCTTGTACAATAGCTATAGACGCTATTAACTTCTATCAACTTGACCAGCTTGTATTCTGCACCCATCCAGTGAACACGACCCTGTGTGCGGAATTTTACAACAACCTGGTCAAACAAGATGACCTTTGCTACTCCTCCACTGTACAGGGGATGCCTCTAACTATCTCACCTGCCTTGCTTACTAGGTTCCTTGGACTACGACCTTCCCAGTCCATATTTTGTTGTTACCCTCCGAGAGACTCTCCCTTTGCTCCTCCCTATTCGCACATTGATCTGGACACTCTTTATTCCTACTTCTACAGAGATGCGTGAAACCCGTTGGTGTAATGGTTTCAGTCCATAGATCTCCGGGTCCAGGACTACGCTCTCTACTGAGTTCTGGTTCGGTGCATCCTCCCCTTGACTACTCGAGATGTCGAGACTATGCGACCCTTCCATACCTTTCTTCTATACGCTATGATCCATCATCTGGACATAGATATTGGTCTGCACATGTTCCAGATGATTATCTACGCGTCTAGCATTTCGACTCAGGGCTGAGTACGTACCCCCTACTGTCATATCATCACTTCCCTCCTTCACCACTACGGTCGCGACATCACCGTTGGCGAGGTCACCCCAATGACCGAGTTGACGAGATCGGGGCTAGGAACTTTTCACTATTGGGCATAGATATCTCGGCCGTCGGGGTTCTCTCGTGGAGACGACAGAGGGCCGGAGCTCAGATCGACTCAGATGAGGAGGTACAAGTTGACGTAGCCGATGTCGCAGCTGAGATCAACGAGCACTTACAGGAGCCTCCTCCACTGACCACCGATCAACACTTAGCACTATTACAGACGGAGATGCACAGCCTCAGAGAAGAGATGGAGGCCCGACATGCTGAGTTTATGGACACCATACAGAATGAACACAATGTAAACCAGGGCTACCACACTGAGTACATAGACACTCTTCAAGCCGAACACCAGGCAAACGAGGCCCATTACACTGAGTACATGGATGCCCTCCGAGCCGATCGTGAGACAAACGAGGCTCGATATAATGAAATGATGTCCATGTTTCGGTCTTGGTAGCCTGGTCCATTCGACCCCCCTGGCCCCTCCTCATAGATCAGAGTGACTCTCCAGCTAGATGATTGTACCTATACTATTTGACTTGCCCTACCCTGTAGGGTTGACATGTGTTTGACTTTACTGGTCATTGTGTTGACCAGTTGACTTTGCTGTATATGTTTGACTTTACTAGTCCGTGTGTTGACCAGTTCACTTTGCTATCATATCTACTGATTATTTACTTATCTGTTGAATTTTTTTTAACTGCTCAGTTATTCACTTCATAATTGAATCTTAGGGTTATGCTTAGTAGAGTAGGACTACTTGACGGCCCCGAAATACTAGATTAAAGTTGTCACGAATTGTGGGACCGTCAGAATTTAGATATTTATAAAAATGCTGGAAACCCTTTTTGCAATCAAGGAAGAAAAGCGTAGTAAAGGGGCACAGGTCGTATTTTTCCTGGGGACTAGTTGAGATAGTTTGATTCTAACTTGGTTTATGTGTCATTTGTGTTTTCGGGTTTCGAATGTGAATTGGATTTGGTTTCAATCTGAAAGGAATGGAAAAGCAATGTGAAGCAAGGAACTTTAACTAAATGAACTAAACAGGGTGAATGCAATTAATAACTTGACCAATCAGCCACTTAATCCACTAATGCAAACTTGCACCATTCGGAATTAAAACTTACACACAAATGCAAGAGTACACTGCAAAAGGTTTTAAGCTTAATAAGTTATCACTCAAAGCCGAAAATTCCTTTGACACTATTGCAGCAATAAGAGCAGCATGATACGCATGAATAGGAGTAGCAAAACTATGTGCCAAATGGACACTAGCAATTCAGGAATTACACTGACCAAATCAATTTGGAAAACAAAGCTAGTGTTGAAGAAATTCGCTGAAGGAAGTGAAGAAATCCAGACCAACCATGGATCATTCAGCTTACAAACCTAAGCCTGTAGTGAACTTATTAAGACTGTATACAGAATTGCATGAAATGCAGGGATACACGCAACATTTCAGAAACCGACTTGGATGCAAAACAAAGATCAATTAAGAACTTCAGAACTATGGCCGAGAATTCCAGAGACAGCTGAAGAAAGATCTGAATTCAGAAAATGCAGGAAACAAAGGTTAAATGCAACAATTCCTTTAGAGTGCAGAAATATAAATTCAGCTTCAGAAATCTAAGGAAACCCAAGTGCTACTACTCACAAATCAGGTTGTAAATTCCCCTCCAATACTCAGACGAATTTTAGAGAACTAATGCCCACTAATCCCCATTTCAGAAACTTTGTTCAGACTTGTGCAGAGAAACTGAATAACAGAGATGTAGCTTAATTTTTCAGGGATAAAACTAATACGAATCTGATGAAACCAAATGCAGAAACTAATTTCGTGACAAATCACATGCAAATGAACTTATTTCAAGCACAACCTACTTCTGATACCAATCAGTGCAGAGATTAAATCTTAACAGAACATGAAGAAAATCAGCAACATGTGAAGTCATTACTTTTCATGTGCAGAATTCTGTGTGCCAAAAAAAAAAATTGAAACCAAATGCAGGAATGATTGCTGATCAAATCAGCTTGAAGGAGCTAGGATGTCAATGGAGTTTACTGCATGGAGAAATGAAGACATTGAAGAACTGGGCTGGTCACGGTAGGAACAATTCAATTCAGAAATGAGCTGCAGAAAAGTGATTATTCATGCAGAATTGGAATGCGGCAACAAAGAGGATGCAAAACTCAAACAAAATAACTGACTTCAACTGCAAAGGAATTCTAATTTAGAGCTAAACTGATACAAAACAGTGCCAATCATGCTTGATACGCAGGGGAAAACATTTGTGCCAAAATTGCTACTTTTGTGCCAAGAGCTGAAATGAATTGCAGAAATTTGGCTTTAGGGATGAAGTGCAGTATTTCAGAACTGGATATTGACATCAGAAATCAACTGAATTCATACATCACAAAGTAACTAAATCAAGTAGCTAAACCAATGTTCATTGAGGATTAGGAAGGACTGATATCCACTTATCCAAAATTCAGAAACGATAAACTAAACATGCAGAAATGACAGTAATTGCAAGCTGAAATTGAATTGCTACAAACCAACTGCTGAGAAATAACTTAACTACACGCAAGCTTGGAAATGTATTAACTCCCTGGATTTTGTCTTAATCTCAAGAACTAAACTAGACCTAAACTGAAAACCAAAATAACTAAGAGTTTAGAAACTAAGCGAAATTGCGGAAAAGAGTTGATACACTGCTAAACAACTGATACGCAAGCTTAAAATTGCAAAGCAAATGAAATTAAGTGAAGTATTAACTAAACAAACTAACTAACTAATGTAAGAACAAATTCGAACCACTAATTTAAGCAAAAACAATTCAAAACTTAAACTAAGGTAGCTGATACAAACATTCAGAAACAGAACAATGCAGGAATTTAAAATTACAGCTAAAGATACTGAAATTAACTAGATTAAACTAATCCTCAACCCTTCCCTAGCTCAAAATCTTCTTGGTCGTCAAGCAAGAGCTGGCTTCGAACCCTAAGCTCAGCAAACCAATTGGAAAACGGCTCAGTGGTCGAATCTGCTCAAACTGCATCAACTACGAAATTTCCAATCCGAATGCTTTGATCTCAGTTTGTTGAGCTGCGATGATGATTTGGAGAAGACCTGAGCTCACCTGAGAACCCCTACAAGTGGCTCAGATCTTCGGAAATTGATTGTAGCTGAGATTTAAGCTCCCGGACCATAAAGAATGCCGAAACCCTCAAACAAACTCTGTCCGGATGAAACTTGAGCTGGATTCTTCACCGAAGCTATCTCCAATAATCCAGATGATGATCCAAGGTCGAGATTGAGGTGGTCGTGCCTCGAATTGGAGCAAAAAATTGAAGCAAAACGAAGAAAACGAAGAAGAAAACATTGTGCGGCGAAGACGCGACAAGGAGAAGACTGTGGCGAGTTTTGATTAAATACATAGGAATGGACGACCCTGATTGATTTGGATGAATCCAACGGCTGATATTGCTCCGATCTGACCCAAACTTTGATGATGATGATCAGGGGTCAGGATCTGCCTTGTGGTAGCTCGTATCTTCCAGATTTGCAACGGATGGTCCAGATCACCCTAATATTTGAATGGACGATCTAGAGCCCTCCGAGTTTGATCCAACGGTTGAATGAGCTCTGATTGGGATGAAACCTTCAGATCTTGATCAGAATGCTTGATCAACCCTAACCCTAGCTCGGATTGCTTCAGATGGTCCCGATGGCTCAGATCTAGCCGCTTTTGAATCGGACGCCCAGATTTAATCCTAATCTTGATAACTCGATCCGGGTCACTTCCGACTCAAGTTTGACCCAATATGCCCTAGGTCCATGAACCCTTCATGCCTACAAAAATTAGATCAAAAATTAGTGACCAAATAATCCAAATATGTGTAACTTTGCAATTAAGTCCAAAATAAGAGAAAGTTCTAAAACCTAGGGCAATTTCACAATTAAGCGATAAAAACATAGGTCAAACATGGATTTTAGCAACTCAAATAATCACTAAAATGGTACTTATCACTACTCTATTTTTTTTTTCAAAAATTGTTTTATTTCTTATTTTTTTTAAGTAATCCTCTTTGAAAAATCATTTCGTTTATCAAGTTCTTGAAATTTAAAATAATTTTCCGACTTAGTTTTATTTCAAAAACTACCCCCTTCAAAACTAGGACTTTTTCGCAAATGGACTTAGCTTAGGGCCTAACCCTAGAACTGCATGCACCTATAGATCTAGAAGCCAACATCTCACAAGCACCTTAGGGTACTTTTGATTGATAACCTAGACTGGGTTTTGATGCTTAGGTCTATGCCTTGATTCAAGATGTTTTAAGTCAGTGCATCTGCAATAATTGGGGCAATAAATACAAGTTGAACAGCAATCAGGTTAAGTGTCAAGCTTAGAAAATCTAACTTGATCAGATCACTTAACTTGACTAACCCTAGCGAAAGCTACTGTTTATGACAGATAGTAAGTAGCTAACTGGGTTAGATAGGACCCAAATACGAACGGTTTAATTTGGTTTGGTCCAATTTATGCCTAAAGTTATTAGAGTTGGTTCAATATAGAACTTCATTTTTTTTACTAACTCTAGTTTTTTTTACCTGCTATAATTAGTATCAATTATTTTTTATATATGGCAAAGGGGGAGAGAATGGAAAGGAGAATTTTTTTTCAAAATTTTTATCTTCTTTTCAAAAGGTAAAGTAAATAACTAAAGTGCTTAAAAATGTTTATCAAATCTAAGCATTTCAAAACTAAGTATTTCTAAGTACTTAAATGGTTCTAAGTGAAAAACTGTTTCTCTAAGTGTTTTTGTTGCACAAAGTATTTTCAGGAAAATTTTTCTAATAGGAAAAACTTGCAAAACCTTTGGAAATTTTCTAAGTGTGCAAAAACTTTTTGAAATTTTTCTATGTGTGCAAAAACTTTTTGAAATTTTTTTAAGTGTGCAAAAACCTTTTTGAAATTTTTTTAAGAGTGCAAAAAACTTTTTGAAATTTTCTAAGTGTGCAAAAACCTTTTTGAAATTTTTCTAAGTGTCCAAAAACCATTTTGAAATTTTTCTAAGTATGCAAAAACATTTTTGAAAATTTTTCTAAGTGTGCAAAAACTTTTTGAAATTTTTTTTAGTGTGCAAAAAACCTTTTGGAAATTTTCTAAGTGTGAAAAACATTTTGGAAAATTTTCTAAGTATAGAAAACATTGAAATTTTTTTAACCTTTTATCTAAGCATAAATGTTAAATCCGATACGTTTATTCCACTCTGGAAATTTTTCGAAAAGGTCCTAGAATTTTTCCGGGCTCTGGGACGAAGTTTAAGGGTTTAATGGATAAGAGATTCTAAACCCTAGGGATTAATTGCAAAAGCCAAACTTGGGGACCTAAATGCAAAATGAACCAACATATATACTTGACCTAAAACCCAATCGCCCGACTCCTCCACAGCCGATCGCAGCAGCGCCTCCCTTTCTTTCTCTCCTCGTGAACCCTAGTCGCAACTCTCCCGATCCACAGCCGACGAGCTTTTTCCCCTTTCGATCGCCGGCACCTTTCTTCCCAAGTTAAACTCCTCTTGATTTCAACCGCCCGGCGCCATCTCGCACGCGCCCTGAGATCCCTTGACCTGGGATCGATCCAGATGCAGCCGGCTGTCCCACAGTAGCTCTATATCATCGCCGGAGCCGGCACTCGAGTTCTTCTCCACCGGCCAGTGAGATCAGCTTCTCGCCAAGGATCGCCCGGATGTTTGGAATCAAATGGGGCACCCACGAATCTAAGGTAAGCCTGATATTTGCTTTAGACTCAGAGTTGTAGGGATGGAGTTGAGGAGTGGTTTACGAAACTGAATCCTTGTGTGTTGGCAGATCTGATTTCGGAAACTGGAAATTGGAAATTGGGTTCCAATCTCTCATCTTCTGATTGCCGTGGAGGCTGAGCTTGTTGTGTCCGATAGAACTTAGGTCTTAATTGGATTAGGATTCTATTGCTTCCTCCCGACTTCAACTCCCTAGCTAACTGGGAGCTCCTAACGTTCTTCTTGAGGTGAGCTCTAAACCATTGCTCTGGTTTGTTTGTTTTGGTTTCTGAGCTACTGTGTGTTGAAATTTAGATTGGAGTTGGGACCTTGGTATGTGGATTGCCGACATGGAGATCTGATCACAATCGGAGTGGAGTGGAAGACTGTGAGCAACCCACTACTTGTGTTTTGCCGAGTTGTCATGACCTCCAGAAGGTTGGTTAAGTGAATTTCAAATATATGGTTGGATTCTGTTAGATGCTAGGATGATTAGTAAATCACTTATGGGAGAATCATTGAGGGTTGATTAGTGTATAAATTTGTTGATTAAGTGATTGTTATGTGTGGAGATAACTGGAGTCATCAGTTGGGGTTCCCTAATTGGTTATATTGGATTTAGCCATTTGATCAAACTGATAGAAGTTTGGTTTAGGGAGTAATTAGCTAATTATCTTTCTATAATTAGCTAATTAAATACATCCTTGATACAGGAGCTTAATTGGATTTGTTGCTGCTTATTATTGGCCGGTGGTTCTTTTCTGTTGTGATACGGACTTCTACTCTTTGGAGGCGGGTACTTCTTGCTTGTCTTCTTTAGAACCACTTTACCTTTATGCATGCTATATTTGATATTGATGCAGTAGGCTGATATTGACCTTTATCTACTACCGTTTTGTTATCCTGCTTGATACTTATGCTTGACCTTGGATATGATCTACATTTACTTCTGTACAGTCTCGTTTATTTGTTATCTGACTCTGTATAGCATTGGTATGAGCATGAGTATGTGGATAGAGATTAGCATACCATTGTATGGTTGCATTGGTTGATTCTGGTCATACTTGCACATGTGTTTAGATATGGACTGATTGGGTTATTGTGGTACGTCACCTGATATCTGCATTGGTTGATTTTATTCATACTTGCACGTGTATCTGGATATAGGATTGATTGGGTTATGATGCATACATATGACCTGTGCATGATAGGTTGAGTTATGTGTCGATGACCTGGTAGGGGTTGCATGTGTTAATCATGCACCATACCTGCACTGTTGCATGCCGCCGATCAGCGACTCCCTTGTGGTTGAGCCTAATCGTCTTCCGGCACATGATATGCACACACGGCCACTCATGGGTTAGTGGATACCGCTGGGTGTGTGCATTTGCTCTATACTGCTCCGCTCGTCCGCTCATGGGTAGTGGTTTCAGAGCGTGGTAGCAGGCAGGGATCCCTTCTCTACCCATAGACCAGAGAAGATGAGAGAGATATCTCCCCCATATATATGTATGGGGCGGAGCGATAGCTCCACCAGCATCCTGTCCTCTCGGTCACTCAGGAGCAGTGATGGCAGAGTGCGGACAGTGTCACAGCTCTACCCACTCGGCCGACACAGTATCGTCTGTCTCGGTGGCTTGACTGGTGTTAGGGGGTGACCATGACATTGCATCATGTGCATATGATGCATTTATGCATTGATTGTGTTTGCTGCATTTACTTGCTGCACTTGTTTGACATGCACATACAGGAGATACTTTTGGTATGGTTTGTTGACCCTGCACTTGCTCGTATGGTACGAGTCCTATTATGATCATGATAGACTGATTTCTGGTATGTACAGTCCTTTATTATTTCAGTTATGCATACTTCTGATATTATTATGGAGACTGTATTCTGTTGTTTCTATATAGCTGCTTTAGCTACTTTTTAGCCATGCATATCTTTCTATATACCCGCGAGTCCACTTGGACTCACCACCCGTCGTAATATTTTTGTTTTCAGGTTGATAGCTCGCCGGAGGAGCCCAGTTGCTAGTCCCGGGTCCCCACGGCTCCATTTGGATGGATGCTTCCGCTGGTTTTGTTTTCTTTGATAGTATAGTCTACGTTTTGTATTCGTTTCATACATCGTGGGCTTGTATTGGATTTATTCGTACGGTATTGTATTTTTGAGTCCTCTGTTGGACTTTGTGCTTGCGGTTTTGCTACGCACCTACCCAGGGGGCAGCTCAAGTGAGTTTATATTTCCAGTATAGAGTGTTTCATCATCTTATGCTTTATATATATCTGTTTTGAGTCCTGAAGCCAATTTATAAACTGCGTGTGTTGTGTGTATGTGTAAATTATCCGCCGGACAAGGGAGATGCTGTCTGATTTTATATTGGATCAGCGGCTCCAATGGTCTCGGGGCGTGACAATTTATTTTGGTATCAGAGCTCAGGTTGCTGGATACCTTTGGGACTTGTGGATTTAGGTTTACGTTGCATATTTGATTTACGGATTTGTCGGTGTTAAATCTGATACCTACCCGGTAGGTGTCGGAGCTCGGGTTAGATGAGTCTACCCGAGTACATTTCGGATTTTCGGAGTCGTTTCACGGTGTGATTTGGACCATGGGACTTGCCGGCAATGGGATATCTCCAGGCAAGAAGAGGTATATCTTTTTAGAACTATCCTACTTTTAGTATTCACTATTTGAGTTAGGATTGGTTAGACTATCCCAGCTTGGTGGGATCTTATATACATACCTGATGGATAGACGTTTGTAGACTTGTTTTAGATGGATTAACATGTAGTCAATCTATCTTATTCGTGATCGTTCATGTGAGTGAATAGTAATATATTGCGGATGAGATCTTGGAGCAGAGAATGCTAATTCTCTAATAGCCCCGATTGTTGAATCGGACAGCTAAGGTCGAATATGTCGACAAACTTATTGGACGATAAGGATTTTGGATTTTTCTAGATCTTACTATTCAATTACTTGTACTAGCTATTATTAGCTGGGCGAGAACTAGAGTTGCTTGTCATAGTTGACTCGATCAGTATAGGATTGGCATACCCTGTTTCAAGGATTTTTAGACCTTTGGGTTGCACGTGCCTGGTTAGGTGACCTGCAAGGCACGTTTAGGGTATATAACCTACATTGATGTAGTAGGGTGACATTATCTACATATTATCATCGTTGGTAGAGGATTGACACATCCTATTCTATGGGGACTTTGATCATGGATCACCTGTACCTGGTTGATGATCTAGAAGGTACAGTTTGATAGGTGGCTTAAGTCGAGGTGAAGAAGTGTGGAGCTAAGTTGCTGGACACTTATGGGTTACCGCGTGTACTTGATTTGGATAACCAAATAGATACCATCGGACTATGATTTCTGTTGATGCGAATCAACCGTGAAACCAGGTTGCCTCTAGTTGAAAGATACAAAGGACGACTTTCGGGAAATAAAGGAGTCACTTCGTGACTATGTGGAGATATTTTTG
>JAGFNQ010006032.1:148078-292302 GCA_024364735.1 Boesenbergia rotunda
TGTAGACCCCCAGAAGATCGAGGCTGTCACCAGTTGGGAGCAGCCGAAGTCAGTTCAGGAGGTTCGCAGTTTCTTGGGATTAGCCGGCTACTACCGATGATTTGTTGAGGGGTTCTCGAGCATAGCTATGGCGCTAACATGCCTTACCAGGAAAGGCATGAAGTTCACCTGGACAGAGGCTTGTGAGGCTAGTTTCCAGGAGCTGAAGCAGAGATTAGTGTCGGCACCCGTCCTCGTTCTTCCATCAGGAGAGGATGGATTGTGCTTTATACGGATGCATCTTATCAGGGATTGGGCGTCGTTCTGATGCAGCACGGACGGGTAGTGTCTTATGCTTCTTGACAGCTGAAAGAGCATGAAAAGAACTACCCAGTTCACGATTTAGAGTTTGCAGCTATTATCTTTGCGCTGAAAATCTGGAGGGATCACCTGTATGGGATCACTTTTGAGATATTCACGGATCATAAGAGCCTCAAGTATCTTTTCACGCAAAAGGAGCTCAACCTCTGATAGAGGAGGTGGATGGAGTTCCTGAAGGACTACGATTGTACCATTAGCTACCACCCTGGGAAAGCTAATGTCGTGGCTGACGCCTTGAGTAGGAAGTCTAGAGGGGTACTGGCCTACCACCGAGTTCTGGTTACCGAGATCGTCAGAGTTTCTTAGAGTTGGGTCTAGAGGAGCAGGGGCAGACTGAGAGAGGTATTCTGGCGACCATTATTGCTCAGTCTTCCATCCGGACGAGGATCAGAGAGGCTCAGGCGAGCGATCAGCATCTGCAGTTCCTCGGCAGTCGAGCAGCCACAGAGCAACAGTCTGATTTTACACAAGACAATGCGGATGTCTTGTATTTTCACGGGAGACTTTGCTTACCCGAGACACACCCTGTTATGGAGGAGCTATTACAGGAGGCACATCGCTCCCGATTTGCTATCCATCCGGGTGCCACCCGCATGTATCAGGATCTGAGACGTTCCTACTGGTGGAACGGAATGAAGCGGGATATCGCCGACTTCGTAGTCCGATGCCTGATATGCCAGCAGGTTAAGGCAGAGCACCAGAGACCTGCTGGGCTACTGGAGAGTATTCCCATTCCTGAGTGGAAGTGGGAACACGTTACTATGGATTTCGTGGTGGGATTGCCTAGGACCAGACGAGGCCTTGACGCGATTTGGGTGATCGTTGATTGATTGACCAAATCTGCGCACTTTCTAGCTATTCGGAGGACCGATTCATTGGATAGATTAGCATAGCTATATTGTAGAGAGATCATCAGATTGCACAGCCTACCGTTGAGTATCATCTCCGACCGAGATCCGCGTTTCACATCACGTTTCTGGCAGAGTCTGCAGAAGGCCATGGGTACCGAGCTCAGATTTAGTACCGCCTTCCATCCGCAGACCGATGGTCAGTCAGAGCGTACCATCCAGACCTTGGAGGACTTACTGCGAGCCTGTGTTATGGATTTTGGAGGTAGTTGGGAGGATCATCTGCATCTTGTCGAGTTCGCCTACAACAACAGTTATCATGCGGCTATCCAGATGGCACCGTATGAGGCGTTGTATGGTAGGCCTTGTCGGACACCCACCCTCTGGGAGGAGGTTGGGGAATCCCAGCTGTTAGGACCTCAAAGAGCCCAGCACGAGACAGAGTTAGTCCGTACCATCAGACGCAGGATATCTGAGGCGCAGGATCGTCAGAAGAGCTATGCCGACCGGAGACGGAGACCTCTGGAGTTCTCCGTAGGTGATCATGTATTTCTGCGAGTTTCACCCACGAAGGGGGTGAAACGATTCGGTCTTCGAGGTAAGCTTGCTCCGCGTTACATCAGTCCGTTCCAGATTCTGGAGAGGGTTGGAGCAGTTGCTTATCGTTTGGCCCTTCCACCATCCATCACCGGTGTACATGATGTATTTCACGTATCCATGCTGAGGAAATACGTACCAGACCCTTCGCACGTGTTGTCGGAAGTCTCAGTTCCACTTCATCCTGATGCGTCTTACGAGGAGATTCCTGTACGAATTTTGGGTCACCGGGAGCGTCAGCTGCGGAATAAGACAATCCGGCTGGTTAAAGTCGGATGGCAGCATCACTCAGATGAGGAGGCTACCTGGGAGCTTGAGGATGTCATTCGAGCTCGTTACCCCCACTTGTTCACATGAGGTATGTATGATCAGTTACTGTTCAGTATTTACATCAGCATACTTCTTGATAGTGTTTACTATAGTGAATATCGAAATTTGGGGACCAAATTTTTATTAGTGGGGGAGGATGTTAAATCCGATATGTTTATTCCACTCTGGAAATTTTTCGGAAAGGTCCTAGAATTTTTTCGGGCTCTAGGACGAAGTTTAAGGGTTTAATGGATAAGAGATTCTAAACCCTAGGGATTAAATTGCAAAAGCCAAACTTGGGGACCTAAATGCAAAATGAACCAACATATATACTTGACCTAAAACCCACTCGCCCGACTCCTCCACAGCCGATCGCAGCAGCGCCTCCCTTTCTTTCTCTCCTCGTGAACCCTAGTCGCAACTCTCCCGATCCACAGCCGACGAGCTTCTTCCCCTTTCGATCGCCGACGCCTTTCTTCCCAAGTTAAACTCCTCTTGATTTCAACCGCCCGGCGCCATCTCGCACGCGCCCTGAGATCCCTTGACCTGGGATCGATCCAGATGCAGCCGGCTGTCCCACGGTAGCTCTATATCATCGCCGGAGCCGGCACTCGAGTTCTTCTCCGCCGGCCAGTGAGATCAGCTTCTCGCCAAGGATCGCCCGGATGTTTGGAATCAAATGGGGCGCCCACGAATCTAAGGTAAGCCTGATATTTGCTTTAGACTCAGAGTTGTAGGGATGGAGTTGAGGAGTGGTTTGCGAAACTGAATCCTTGTGTGTTGGCAGATCTGATTTCGGAAACTGGAAATTGGAAATTGGGTTCCAATCTCTCATCTTCTGATTGCTGTGGAGGCTGAGCTTGTTGTGTCCGACAGAACTTACGTCTTAATTGGATTAGGATTCTGTTGCTTCCTCCCAACTTCAACTCCCTAGCTAACTGGGAGCTCCTAACGTTCTTCTTGAGGTGAGCTCCAAACCATTGCTCTGGTTTGTTTGATTTGGTTTCTGAGCTACTGTGTGTTGAAATTTAGATTGGAGTTGGGACCTTGGTGTGTGGATTGCCGACTTGGAGATCTGATCACAGTCGGAGTGGAGTGGAAGACTGTGAGCAACCCACTACTTGTGTTTTGCCGAGTTGCCGTGACCTCCAGAAGGTTGGTTAAGTGAATTTCAAATATATGGTTGGATTCTGTTAGATGCTAGGATGATTAGTAAATCACTTATGGGAGAATCATTGAGGGTTGATTAGTGTATAAATTAGTTGATTAAGTGATTGTTATGTGTGGAGATAACTGGAGTCATCAGTTGGGGTTCCCTAATTGGTTATATTGGATTTAGCCATTTGATCAAACTGATAGAAGTTTGGTTTAGGGAGTAATTAGCTAATTATCTTTCTATAATTAGCTAATTAAATACATCCTTGATACAGGAGCTTAATTGGATTTGTTGCTGCTTATTATTGGCCGGTGGTTCTTTTCTGTTGTGATACGGACTTCTACTCTTTGGAGGCGGGTACTTCTTGCTTGTCTTCTTTAGAACCACTTTACCTTTATGCATGGCTATATTTGATATTGATGCAGTAGGCTGATATTGACCTTTATCTGCTACCGTTTTGTTATCCTGCTTGATACTTATGCTTGACCTTGGATATGATCTACATTTACTTCTATACAGTCTCGTTTATTTGTTATCTGACTCTGTATAGCATTGGTATGAGCATGAGTATGTGGATAGAGATTAGCATACCATTGTATGGTTGCATTGGTTGATTCTGGTCATACTTGCACGTGTGTTTAGATATGGACTGATTGGGTTATTGTGGTACGTCACCTGATATCTGCATTGGTTGATTTTATTCATACTTGCACGTGTATCTGGATATAGGATTGATTGGGTTATGATGCATACATATGACCTGTGCATGATAGGTTGAGTTATGTGTCGATGACCTGGTAGGGGTTGCATGTGTTAATCATGCACCATACCTGCACTGTTGCATGCCGGCGATCAGCGACTCCCTTGTGGTTGAGCCTAATCGTCTTCCGGCACATGATATGCACACACGGCCACTCATGGGTTAGTGGATACCGCTGGGTGTGTGCATTTGCTCTGTACTGCTCCGCTCGTCCGCTCATGGGTAGTGGTTTCAGAGCGTGGTAGCAGGCAGGGATCCCTTCTCTACCCATAGACCAGAGAAGATGAGAGAGATATCTCCCCCATATATATATGGGGCGGAGCGATAGCTCCACCAGCATCCTGTCCTCTCGGTCACTCAGGAGCAGTGATGGCAGAGTGCGGACAGTGTCACAGCTCTACCCACTCGGCCGACACAGTATCGTCTGTCTCGGTGGCTTGACTGGTGTTAGGGGGTGACCATGACATTGCATCATGTGCATATGATGCATTTATGCATTGATTGTGTTTGCTGCATTTACTTGCTGCACTTGTTTGACATGCACATACAGGAGATACTTTTGGTATGGTTTGTTGACCCTGCACTTGCTCGTATGGTACGAGTCCTATTATGATCATGATAGACTGATTTCTGGTATGTACAGTCCTTTATTATTTCAGTTATGCATACTTCTGATATTATTATGGAGACTGTATTCTGTTGTTTCTATATAGCTTCTTTAGCTACTTTTCAGCCATGCATATCTTTCTATATACCCGCGAGTCCACTTGGACTCACCACCCGTCGTAATATTTTTGTTTTCAGGTTGATAGCTCGCCGGAGGAGCCCAGTTGCCAGTCCCGGGTCCCCACGGCTCCATTTGGATGGATGCTTCCGCTGGTTTTGTTTTCTTTGATAGTATAGTCTACGTTTTGTATTCGTTTCATACATCGTGGGCTTGTATTGGATTTATTCGTACGGTATTGTATTTTTGAGTCCTCTGTTGGACTTTGTGCTTGCGGTTTTGCTACGCACCTGCCCAGGGGGCAGCTCAAGTGAGTTTATATTTCCAGTATAGAGTGTTTCATCATCTTATGCTTTATATATATCTGTTTTGAGGCCTGAGGCCAATTTATAAACTGCGTGTGTTGTGTGTATGTGTAAATTGTCCGCCGGACAGGGGAGATGCTGTCCGATTTTATATTGGATCAGCGGCTCCAATGGTCTTGGGGCGTGACAATAAATACTTCAGCGCTTAGTCAAAATCTAAAGCACTTAAAATATTTACAAAAACCCACATATCGTTGAAAAACTCAGGGGGAGAAAACTGAATTCTTTTTGTTACGAATTCTTTTACTTGTTATCTTTTTAACTTAACTTTTTGAACCGTGTTGCCATAAATAAAAAGGGGGGAGATTGTTGGTGCCGGAAGCACGAAAGTCAAACCTGTGTTTTGATAATGGCAAAGGATTCAGAAGTTAAGGTGGTGTTTGTTGGTGCAAGTTGCATCAGTGATGTCCTCCTCTAAGTGTTTTAATGTTTGACAATATACCTAAGTCAGTGATACATTAAACAAGGAAGAGGAGTCAAGAGAGGAGTAACCAAAGTGAAAGAAAGTCCTAGTAAACCTAGGCAATAAGACCTGCTCGGAAGGTGGACACTAAGTCTGATCATGGATTGGGCACTAAGTCCTGGCAAAGGGCTAGGCACCGAAGACCTGCTCGGAAGGTGAGCTCTAAGTCCTGGTCGAGGACTGGGCAAGAAGACCTAGCTGAGGGTTGAGCACCGAAGACCTGGTTCGAGGAATTTGGCACGAAGACCTAGCCAAGGGTTGGGCACCGAAGTCCTAGACCTAGGGTTTGGACACGAAGTCTTGGTCCAAGGGACTGAGCAACTTAGCTGAGCGATGACTAAGGACAGAAGTAGAGACGGGTCGGGGTTCGGACGTCTCGAGATCCGGAGTGTCGGAGGCTAAGTAAAAGTCCACCCGAAGGACTGGGTAGCAACCGTCTCCTGAATGGAGTAGGTGAAAGGCGCATTCTCGGGGGTGAGAACTTGCGTCGGTTCGACCTAGGGTTTCATGGAAATCCGAAGTCAGAACCAAGTTCTTAAGGCTAATATTGTGTGTATATTTGCTTTGTATTTGTGTATCATTCAGAGACCAAGAATGGAAGACAAAGCAGGGAAATCACACAGAAGGCAGCTGGAAGCATTGAAGCCAGGCACCCCCATCAATAGGGGCGCCTGGCCCAAAGAGCAAAAACACAAGTTTCGTGGAGAAGGAAGAATAGGCTTCCATTCAGGCGCCCGGGATGATACAGGCGCCCAAGTTGAAAGCTGTATTTGTTGTTTCGAGTTCGAAACAGAAATAAGCTTTCATTCAGGCGCCCGGGATGATACAGGCGCCCGAGTTCATGTAGGTGCCCATTCAAAGGTTTTATCAGCTGCGACGAGTTTGGCGCGGGGATAAGATTTGACCGAGCCCTATGGGGCGCCCCCATCATCACAGGCGCCCGAATGAAGCCTATAAAAGGGCCTCGACCCCCCTGCTTTAGACACAACTTTCCATAGTGATTCTGATCATTCTGACCGACGACAACGCGCTAAAGACGAGGCTCTACGACCGGGAGGCTCCAGGAGGAAGTGCACGGCACTTCAGAGGTCTACTTCGGCGAAGGCTTCAACCTAAATTAGTTGGTTTGCTTTTTATTATTCTGCACTTAATTTAATATCTTTTTCATTGTAATTATCAAGTGTAAGACGGGTTTTCTCCGCCTCCGGAAATTCTGGAAAGGAGACCAATAGTGGTCTCACACCGAGTACATAGGCCTTGGACGTACTGACCCAGGGGTCAGGAACCAAGTAAATAAATCCCGCGAGTCTGCTGTGTATGTTTGTTTTATTAGTTCTGTTTTACTTTTCCGCTGCATTAACGCTCTGAGTCTAGAACGATCGACGAGTTTTCTACGAAGTTTTTCAAGGTCGATATTCACCCCCCCCCCTCTATCGACGGCACCGGTCCTACAAGTGGTATCGGAGCCAGACCGCTCTTCACCGGACTAACCGCCGACGGAGCAACGACGCCAGGAGTTGAGGGGGAGCCCAGGGGTGAATCAGGTACAATTTTTTTAATGTCTATTTTTAAATTCCATATTATATACTTCACGTGCAGGGAGAGAGGACACTACAAAAGTCAGTGTCCTACTTGTAAAAATCGATCCTCACCGGCGGCAAAGGAGGCACCCGCGCTAGGAATCCGGAGAGACAAAAGTCACGTACGATGCTTCAATGCAAGAAATACGGACACTACAAAAATCAGTGTCCGGCAAAGGTACGTAAAATTTATGTTACAAAATTTTTTAAATTTCCTGCACTTACTTATGTAAATTATTTAGATAATTTTTCTAAAAAATTAAATTGTGTAAATAATCAAATTAATGTCTTGCATGATCAACTAGATAATGTAGACAGTAATAAACTATCAAAAATTAACTCTTTAATTATCAATATCAATAAATTAATCTGTAAAATTAATTCTGAAATTAGATCTGTTAAAGTTACTGAAATTAATACTGAAAATTTTGACAATTTTAATCCTTTAGATAATTATGAATTCAAATTTGAAAATCCTTTGTATATATCTGAACTCAAATTTGAAAATCCTAAGGATAATCCAGAAATTAATTCTGAAAATCCTAAGGATAATCCAGAAGTTAATTTTGAAATGCTTGAAAATATTATTTCTAAGGATAATTTTGAAGATATTGAAGATGAAATTCTTTTAGATAATAGTTTAATTATAGATAATATAGTAGATTATTATAAAACTCTAACTAGTGGCCCAAATTACTCCACCTACCTTGAGAATATTCAACGATGTGATTTTGAGGATGAGGAGGATATGTAATTTTCTAAAATCAATGGCATAGTTAATAAAGTTCACAACGATTCAAATAAACCATAATTATTAGAAAAACTTGAAAGGATAAATAAGGAAGAAATAGTAGATGGGTCAGAAATTTTCGAAATAATAAAAATTATGAACTTAAACCCACAACTGTTAATTAATCATTTCAACCTTAATTATTCAAATCTTAATTAAATCAAATTCAAAATAATTAAATTAATTCAATTAAATCTTAATTAATTCAAATAAATTCAATTAAACCTTAATTAATTCAAATAAATTCAATTAAATCTTAATTAATTCAAATAAATTCAATTAAATCTTAATTAATTCAAATAAATTCAATTAAACCTTAATTAATTCAAATAAATTCAATTAAAACTTAATTAATTCAAATTCAAATTAATTCAATTAAATCTTAATTAATTCAAATTCAAATTAACTCAAATTAATTCAATTAAATCTTAATTAATTCAATTCTAATTATTTCAATTAAATCTTAATTAAATCAAATTCAAATTAATTTAAATTAATTTAATTGAATCTTAATTCAAATTCAAATTCACTCAAATTAATTCAATTAAACCTTAATTATTCAAACTCAAATTAACTTAATTAATCCTTAATCAACGTAATTTTCAATTAATTCTTAAATAACTTAAACTTGAACTAAAATCAAATCTTACCCAAACCGCAATAATTAATTTAATAAAATTAAATATATCAAAGTGGGTTGACATATTCGCGGGTTCATACGACATGTATCAAATCGGGAATTTGATACATTTTTAGAAACCTAAATAAAATGATTTGACTTGTTTGACTCATGCATAATTGTCATGCCATGCATTTGCTATTTCTTTTATATATATGACATGTCATTCATATTTAAGTTTTATGCATAAGTTAGAACGGCTATAGGAAAAAGAATAATTGAAACTTGATCAACCTAGTATTAGGTGGAGGTGAGATGATAGTTCGTTAGGGAAGCCTTTTTGGTGGAACTAGCTGAAGCTACCGATCCAAAACCTAAGCTAGTTAGACCAAAATCTCTCAAGAAGTAACTTGAAGATGAATTTTCTATAAAAGGCTTTGTCAATGAAAGGGTTGATGATCCAATAAGGCTACGGCCAAAGAAGGCCTTGTGCCTCGCCAAGACCTGGAAGCCAATTACTGAAAATCAAATTCACTTTACTATTGTTAGATTTGAATTTGACACAAGTTTCAATTAGACCGTAGATTTAATAACAAATTAAGAAAAATGATTCAAGCATCTCACAATGCACCCATAAGACAACCATGCTTGCTGTATTGAGACATCTAGAATGGGTGAGATGTTAAGGACTAATAAATTGAAAAATATTTTTCAAAACTATTTTTCAAAATTGTTAGAATACTTTTCTAAAAATATATTTTCAAAATAGTGCTTCAACATAATAATGTTTTTATGGAATTCATGCTTGTTTGATTGAATATATATTATATGTTTTCAAAAATTATATCTTTGTAAAAATTGTTTGACTCACGAAATTAGACACAAGCCTCTTAGGACAACATTAAAGTTCCTTAAGGCACTTAGATAGAGTCAAACGGTGTTGGATGCAAGGGAAGTATTTGTTGGTGCAGGAAGCACCATATCGAACCTGGTTTTGATATTGGCAAAGGATTCAAAGTTAAGTTTATTTGTGATCTAACGTTGTTCACTGAGTGTGCAGAAAAAGCCCTAGCGAAGGACTGCTAGGCACCTGGCGAAGGACTGCCAGTAGGCACCTGGCGAAGGACTGCCAGTATCCAAGCCCTAGCGAAGGACTGCTAGGCACCTGGCGAAGGACTGCCAATAACCAAGCCCTAGCGAAGGACTGCTAGGCAACTGGCGAAGGACTGCCAGCATCCAAGACCTAGCGAAGGACCGCTAGGCGCCAGGCGAAGGACAGCTTGGGACTGAAGCCCTAGTGAAGGAATGCTAGGCACCGGGCGAAGGACAGCTCGGCATCCAAGACCTGGCAAAGGACCGTTAGGCAAAAGTCCAACCAAAGGAGCGGTTGGCATCAGGTACATTCTCCCGAGAGGAGTAGGTGAGGACGCGTTCCCCGTCGAGGGAACAGTAAGCGTCGGTTCGACCTAGGGCTCCATTTTGGAGACCAAAGTCAGAACCAAGACAGCTAAGGCTGTATAAACTAACAAATTAATGCTTTATTTTGTTTTCGGACTAACCCTAGATGCAGGACCAAAGGAACGTGTGTCTGCAGCTCAGAGAGCCTCAAAGGAGTGAGACAGCAGCTGAGTAGGGCGCCCTGAGTCTAGGGCGCCTCCAAGGTGAACAAGAAACAGGTAAAGCAAAAAGGAGTTCGGCTAAGCACTGGCCGAAGGCGCCCTCTGCATCCAGGGCGCCCTCAGCAGCCAGGGCGCCCTCATCGCCCAGGGCCCCCTCAGGAGCCAAGCACTCCGCGCCTATGCCAGCGAGGCCGATCAACTCTATCCAGCCGAGAAGACCGCGTTAACCAAGGCGCCCTCAGCGACCAGGGCGCCCCAGAGGTCAAACCTCATCCCTATTCAGGTGGGATAAAGCTTGACCGAGCGAAGTGTAGATCGGCTGACACGTGGCAGGGCGCCCCCGACGTCCAGGGCGCCCTAGGTGCTATAAATAGCACCCCTCGACCCCAAGCTTCATCAATCACTTCGACACAACGCTTCTACGCTCTTGCGCTCTCACGCCATGCTCCGGAAACCTCCCAACTCGAGCCGACGACGTCCCGCTGCTCCGAAAAAGTCAACCCTCATCGGACGTCGGTAAAAAGAAGAGCTTCCTTTTGTTAAGTTTACGATACTATATTTTGCAAATCAATATTTGTAAACTTTTATTGCGCCTATATAGTATTGCCCAACGAAAACGGTCAACGACCGTGGGCCTTGGAGTAGGAGTCGACACAGGCTCCGAACCAAGTAAAATCTACTGTGTCTGTGTGTGTTGTGTTCCTAATTTCCGCTGCGTACTTGCTCTAAGCTTTCCGAAAGAAAAATGATTTCCGATATTCACCCCCCCTCTATCGGTTTTCATGATCCAACAGTATTTTATTCTTTTCGTTAAAAATAGTTTTCGAAAACTGCGCCTTAATCTCTATCACATGTGCATACTGGTTTCAAAACTTATCTACCTAAAAATTATCATTCTTTTGATTTTGATAAACCCCAAAGACACAGAGGAAGGTCCACTTAATGATCTACAAGGACTCCGAGGATATGTCAAATTTAGGGGGAGTCTAAGTCAAAAGAAAATTCTCTAACAAGTTTTTGTTGGCAATTATTTTTGAAATTGTTAAATAATTCTTTTTGATCTAAACCAAATCCTAAAGACTCAGAGGAAGAGTACTTGTGGTCAACAAGCTTCCCAGGACTGGGTCAAGTTTAGGGGGAGGTCAAATTAAAAGAATTATTTAATAACACGTTTTCATGAACTATATCTTCAAAACTTGCTGAAAATATAAGTCTTTCAAAATACTATTATTCTATTTTTCAGAATTTTTGTGGCTTATAAAATTATTTTTGAAATAATATTTACTTGGGTTGGAGAATTTTCAGGATACTTAGGAAAATGTCCTTGTAGTTAACAAGGTTTCCTAGGATTGTATCAGACTGGAAGATAAACCGAGTCAAGTACAATATTGTGTCTTCAAAAGTTCATACATTTTTCAAAATGTACTAGCATAGATTTTCAAAGTACTATCATTTTTTTATCAAAATTCTATTTAAAAATAATATTTTCTTGAGTTTGGAAAATTTTTCAGGACACTTAGGAAAATATCCTTGTAGCTAACAAGGTTTCCTAGGATTGTGTCAGACTGGAAGATAGACCAAGTCAAGTAAAATATTGTGTTTTAAAAATAAAGATTTCTCAAAAGTACTTGAAATATTTAAAAATGTACTTGCACATATTTTCAAAACACTATCATTTTGTGGCTTACTAAAATTCTGTTTTAGTACTTACTTGAATTTGGAGAATTTTTCAGGACACTTAGGAAAATATCCTTGTAGTCAACAAGATTTCCTAGGATTGTGTCAGACTGGAAAAGAAACCAAATCAAGTAAAACATTATGTTTTAAAAATAATATTTTTCAAAAAGTACCTATACTTATCAAAATTCATAATAATTTCAAAGTACTTAATTTTTCAAAATTCATATTTTTCAAAGTACTTATGTTTCTCAAAAATTGCATAATATGTTTCAAAAGTACTTATATTTTCCAAAAATTGCATAACATTTCTCAAAAGTACTTGCATATTTCAAAAATTCAATATATCTTTCAAAAGTACAGATATTTCTCAAATACTAAGTATTTTCACAAAGAACCAAATATTTCTATTGTTGGTGGAAGTATTCTTGGTTTTTTTTATGTATGACAAAGGGGGAGAGATGTGCTTAAGTTAGAAATTTTTTGGTGTCTTCCAGAAGGATCAATGAAAATCAAAATATTTTTTTCAAAAAGGGGAGAGTGAGCTTATGTTAGAAAATTTTTTTCTCCCAAAGATCAAAATGTAGTTTCAAAACCTATATCATGTTTTATTTATCCCAAGGATAGTAAGTTAGCCCTTTCAACCAATCTAACTTTAGATATTGACAAACATCAAAAAGGGGGAGATTGTTGGTGCAAGTTACATCAGTGATGTCCTCCTCTAAGTGTTTTAATGTTTGACAATATACCTAAGTCAGCGATACATTAAACAAGGGAAGGGGAGTCAAGAGAGGAGTAACCAAAGTTAAAGAAAATCCTAGTAAACCTAGGCAATAAGACCTGCTCGGAAGGTGGGCACTAAGTCCTGATCATGGATTAGGCACTAAGTCCTGGCAAAGGGCTGGGCACCGAAGACCTACTCGGAAGGTGGGCACTAAGTCCTGGTCGAGGACTGGGCAAGAAGACCTAGCCAAGGGTTGGGCATCGAAGACCTGGTTCGAGGAATTAGGCACGAAGACCTGGCCGAGGGTTGGGCATCGAAGTCCTGGACTTAGGGTTTGGGCACGAACTCTTGGTCTGAGGGACTGAGCAACTTAGCTGAGAGATGACTAAGGACAGAAGTAGAGACGGGTCGGAGTTCGGACGTCTCGAGATCCGAGAGTGTCGGAGGCTAAGTAAAAGTTCACCTGAAGGACTGGGTGGCAACCATCTCCTGAATGGAGTAGGTGAAAGGCGCATTCTCGGGGGTGAGAACTTGTGTCGGTTCGACCTAGGGTTTCATGGAAATCTGAAGTCAGAACCAAGTCCTTAAGGCTAATATTGTGTGTATATTTGCTTTGTATTTGTGTATCATTCAGATACCAAGAATGGAAGACAAAGCAGGGAAATCACACAGAAGGCAGCTGGAAGCATTGAAGCCAGGCGCCCCCATCAATAGGAGCACCTGGCCCAAAGAGCAAAAACACAAGTTTCGTGGAGAAGGCAGAATAGGCTTCCATTCAGGCGCCCGGGATGATACAAGCGCCCAAGTTGAAAGTTGTATTTGTTGTTTCGAGTTCGAAACATAAATAAGCTTTCATTCAGGCGCCCGGGATGATACAGGCGCCCGAGTTCATATAGGCGCCCAGTCAAAGGTTTTATCAACTGCGACGAGTTTGGCACGGGGATAAGGTTTGACCGAGCCCTATGGGGCGCCCCCATCATCACAGGCGCCCGAATGAAGCCTATAAAAGGGCCTCGACCCCCCTGCTTTAGACACAACTTTCCATAGTGATTCTGATCATTCTGACTGACGACAACGTGCTAAAGACGAGGCTCTACGACCGGGAGGCTCCAGGAGGAAGTGTGCGGCACTTCGGAGGTCTAGTTCGGCGAAGGCTTCGACCTAAATTAGTTGGTTTGCTTTTTATTATTCTGCACTTAATTTAATATCTTTTTCATTGTAATTATCAACTGTAAGACGGGTTTTCTCCGCCTCCGGAAATTCTGGAAAGGAGACTAATTGTGGACTCACGCCGAGTACATAGGCCTTGGACGTATTGACCCAGGGGATTGGGAACCAAGAATAAATCCCGCGTGTCTACTGTGTCTGTTTGTTTTATTAGTTCTGTTTTACTTTTCCGCTGCACTATCGCTCTGAGTCTAGAACAATCGACGAGTTTTCTACGAAGTTTTTCAAGGTCGATATTCACCCCCCTCTATCGACGGCACTGGTCCTACAGTGTTGTGATCTAACAAGCTTACTAGGTGTGCAGGATAGTCCTAGGTACACTAGGCAAGAAGTCCTGGTCGAGGACTGGGCAAGAAGTCCTGGCAAAGGGCTGGGCATCGATGACCTGACCGGAAGTTGAGCAAGAAGACCTAGTCGGGGACTGGGCATCGAAGACCTGGTGAGTGAAGCTGGGCAAAAGTCCAACCGGAGGAGCCGGTTGGCAAAACGTAAACTCTCCTGAAAGGAGTAGGTGAGGACGCGTTCCCCGTGCGAGGGAACAGTAGGCGTCGGTTCGACCTAGGATTTATTTGGGAGACCCGAAGTCAGAACCAAGATAGCTTAGGCTGTAAATAATGGCTAACATACTTGCTTCTTGTGTTTTCGAACTAACCTTGGTTGCAGGGAATGAAGGAACGGGTTTCTGCAGCTCAAGCGCCTCAATGGAGTAGGGCGCCTCACTGGGCTAGGCGCCCGGATGGATACGGGCGCCCCAGTTCAAGGCAAAAACAAAACCATCGAAGCAAGCTGCCACGAAGCCTCTGGACCAAGTCAGCTCAGGCGCCTGTGTTAACACAGGCGCCCCCATCAGCCCAGGCGCCCCAGTGAAGGGGATAAGCGCTGATCGAGCCTGCGGATTGGAGTTCGCGTAGGAGAGGCCACGTGTCAGGCGCCCCCATCGATACAGGCGCCCCTATGGCTGCTATAAATAGGGGTTCACCCCCAAGGCTTTAAACAATCTCGCTCACATCGCTCCAAACACTTTCGTTCAAGCGCTGCACTCCGACAATCTCCGACTTCGCGATTCCAGTGCCCGACGATGACCCTCTGCTCCAAATTCCATCCACCTCGGGCGTCGGTAATTTTTAATTACGAAAAGTGTTGTACTTTAAATTTCAGATATATCTGTACTCAACTTGTAAAAGATTTATAACGAATATAGAATTGCCCAACGTAAACGGTCAAGGACCGTGGGCCTTGGAGTAGGAGCCGACCGCGACTCCGAACCAAGTAAAACCAACTTTTGTTAGCGATTGTTTTATTGTTTTTCGCTGCGTAATCGCTCTACTTTTCCGAAAACTTTCTGTATCGATATTCACCCCCCCCTCTATCGATTTTCTCCGATCCAACAGTAACGATCAGAACAGTATCGAGCACTATTAAGAGGGCTCATTTTTTGCTGAGTTTCTTTGACGAAATAAGCTTGGTTAGAGCTTATTGGTAGTCTCCTAGTGCTCAGGTGTTGTCAAGGGTTTATTGCGAGGTTTCTCCACCCACAAGGAGCGACAAGAGCCAGCCGGAGGTCTTCTGGGCACTCATCCACCGACAGATCGGGGTCGTCCACCTTACAGACAACCGTGGAGTAGGAGCTTTATCTCCGAACCACGTAAATCAGTTTGTCTCTTCTAGTTGTTAGTTTTAGTTATTTGTTATTTCGCTTGTGCACTAACAACGTGTTGGAAGAGAACCACGATCGAAGTGGGTGATCAGCTATTCACCCCCCTCTAGCCGTACGTCAACGTCCCAATAAGTGGTATCAAAGCAAGGTTCACTCGTCTACAGACTAACCGCCGAGAGAGCAAAAAGCTAAAGGAAATGGCGATTGAAGAAAAATTAGGGGACGATATCAATGTTCCACCTCCCCACGACCGTGAGAGTTTCGAGTATTGGAGGATGCGGATAAAGACATGGTTCGGCATGGATTAGAATTTCTTGATCGCGCTAGAAGAGCCTTTTGAAGTTCCAAAAGATAAGCATGGGAAGAAGCTCCGACCAAGATATTGGACCAAGGTACAACAAATTCAATCAAAGGCAAACGAAAAGGTAATTTCAATATTACTTAATATTTTGCCTAATGATATAATTAGAGTGTAGGTGAATATAAAAATGCGCATGAGCTATGGAGCAAAATGTTAGCGCTTCATGAAAATCCTACACAAGCTCAAGTAGTGGAAGAGCCCAAGGAAATGAGCTTAATGGTCCAAGAAGAGGAGAAGGACCAATCGGATGAGAAAAGAAGCTCAACATCCGAAGAGGAGGAGAAAGAAGAAAAAGATTCATCCATCTCCTCAAGTGAAGTGGCACAAGAAATTGAAGAATCATTCACTTCATCAAAGGGTGAAGAAGGAGTCTCCACTTCAAGGATTGAGGGGGAGGAGAGACCATCCTCAATATCGGAGCAAGAAGAAGCCACCACCTCCACTAAAGCAAGATCCAAGGATCACACCATTTGCTTTGGATGCAATAAGAAGGGACACTACAAGGACAAGTGTCCATTGGATATGAAAAAGGAGGTAAAATCTAAACCCAAGTAAATTCCTTTAAATTCTAACATGGGTTGTAGGGATGGTGCGAAGAAGGAGAAAACATATAAGGTGTTTCATATGTGGTGAGCTAGGACATTACCACACCAAATGCTCAAAAAAAGAAGAATTTAAGAAATTGGAGCATTTAAGAAAATGGGAGAGGAAGGAGAAGAAGGGCTCACATCAAGGGAGAGCTACAAGGGTAAGGAAGGTAATCCCTAACTTTAGATGTAATTCAAATTCCTCCATGCATGTTAGAAATAATAAAAATTATTTACCCATGCATAATTTTGATTTTAGATATCATGATAAAAATAGGGTTAATGTTGTATATCAAAACCCTAGGGAATTCATGCATCATGATAAACCTAGAACCTTTAGACCTAAGGACCAAGACATTAATCCCAAGAAGGGGAGACACATGCCTGGAATGGGTAGGTCTAGGAATGTCCAAGGTGGACATGTTGATTCTAGGTTTAAGAACCTAGAAAGGGAAAATCAAGCTTTAAGGGCAAAGCTTGATAAATTAGAGAAAACCCTAGATAGATTCACTATTGGATCTAAGGGTTTAGGTGTGGTGTTGGGTGGTCAAAAACCCAACAATGATAGATTGGGTTTAAGATACCGATCTATGTTCTTCGATGCCAATGAAAAGAAAAATGCTAGGGTAGCATATAACTATGGCAAGGAGGAGAAGTCCAAGAATGACAAGGAAGTATCATTTAAGGGAAAAAAGACCTTAACTAAGGACAAGTTGTCCAAAGTTAAAGGGAAGAAGTGCTTAACCAAGGACAAGAGGTCCAAGGTTAAGAAAGTTAAGGTTGTAGGTTGATGTGGCCCAATACTAGTGTCACGAATGAGCCTCAAATTTAGATATTTATAAGCTGAAAACCCTTGGCTAACAAAATTAAATGTAGAATTGGGGCCTCAGGTCGTATTTTTCCAAGGACTAGTTGTGCATGTTTAACTCGAGCTTGAAAGTTTGTTGTCGTTTGATGTTTTGGGTTTCTATTAAAATGGAGGTTTTTGCGATAAGGAAATGACAATATGAAATAATAACTTGGAACGAAATAGACTGAACTTAGCTAAAGTATGTAATGAATTAGGAAATTGCGGGAACTAAACTTAACCTATTTAACAACTAAGCAATTAAATTCAAACAATGGAATTGAAATTTAATAACTACTTGCAGGGAAATAATTGCAGAGAATTAATTGCAAGACAATGAAAACGAGAACAAAACATTGCTTAAGGAACTTGGCTTGAAATGTAATAGAAACAAGCTTGAACAACTTGAAGAATTAAGTGCTTAAAACTAAAATCTATCCTAAATTAAACATCAAACCAATTCATATTCAAGACTTCCCTTTGCCGTCACACAAAGGTTGAGCTAGAAACCCTCCAACTCAAAAACCAATGAACAAAAGCTCCCGAATCAATTTACTGTGAATTTGCCTTCTTGATCGGTCAGCCAACCGATCAGGTCTTCTTCTGATCGGTCACGGGACCGATCAGGAGTGGCTCTGTCCGATCACCAACACCAATCAGTGACTGAAACTCCCGTGATCTCTCTCGTCCTCGATCAGCTGGATGTCGATCAAGCCCAGAACTCTCAGTGGCATTCAGATAACCCCTCCTCGTGCTCTGATTGCTCCGAAGATGAAGACAACAGCGATCGAATGACATCGACAGTGGGAACAGGACTCTAGCAAAACCCTCTCCCGAGCTCACTTTCAGCGACACAATTGAATGCAAACTGAGCAGAAATTCTACCTCATTGATCTGAAACCTTAGAAACAAACTTGATCTTGATGTTGGTCGCGCGATCCGAGAAGAAACAATGAAGAAAAATGAAGAACAGGAAAGAAACTGCGATCTGCGATCTGGCGACGCGACCACCTCGAGCGGAAGAGGGAATGTTTGATTTAACTAATCCAATTTGAATTTGAATGGTTGTGATTGTTCCGGCCTCATCCGACGGTTGGATCATCTCAGATCTGAACCAAACTTCCCAGATCTTGATCAATGGTCCTGATCTACTCCTCCTCAGCTGGGATCATTCAGATCTGCAACGGATGGCTCAGATTGCTTTGATCTTTGATTGGACGGTTTAGGCTCCTCTTAAGCTCAATCCAACGGCTGGATGATCTCTGATTGGGACCAAATCTTCAGATCTTGATCTGTGGTCTAGATTAACTCTAACTTGAGCTCGGATTGGTCAGCAGATGATAGATGGCACAGATCTAGCCGTTTCTTGATCGGACGGCCCACATTAATCCAATGCTTGATCCCCTTGATCAAAGCCAATTCTGACTCAAGTTTGACCCAATCTGATCTAGGTCCATGGTCAATTAAAGCCTACAAAATTAGATTCAAATTTAATGCCCAAAATATCTCAAATATACAAAGATTTGAATCAAAAGCTAAAATAGAGGTAATTCATGAAACCTAATGTAAATGCAAACTTAAGCATATAAAAGTGGATCAAAACATAGATTTAAGAGCCTAAATTTATCAACAAAATGGTAGTTATCATAGGCCAAGAGTCACCGGAGGTACACTGGTGTGGCCTAGTGGTTGTTGAGTCACCTAGGGAGGTGGCTAAGGCTAAGAGCTCAAGGGGGAGCTTTAGGAGCCAAGTTGGAATCCATGGTCAATGGATCTCGGGAGGATTTTTTTCAGAAATCTAGATGGACCATGGAGTATGCCAAAGGAGTTGGAAACGGATTTGAAGTCTCAATCCTAGGGATTTGACACATTGAGTTTAAGTAGCATACATAAAATATGACATTGGTGGTCATATAGCATGGAAGTTAGTCTTTGATGTGTAGATGCCATATAAACCAATGCTAGGGATGCATTGTGGTTGAGTATGAGAAGACACATCAAGAAGAGATCAAAACTAGGACTTTAGGTCAAGGTTCAATTGAACCATTTAGATAGTTTTGAGTTTTGTGTCAATCTTGGGATTGGTGATAGATACATTTTTGAATGTATTTTTTCCAAGTAGACAAGGGTACCACAAACCTCTCCACAAATTTGGAAATTTTTGGAGATTTATGGAATTTCTGGTGCATTTATGAAATTAGGTTAGAAATGTTAAAAATAGGGTTTTCAGGATACCAGTCGACTAGTTCAGGAGGCAGTCGACTGGTAACAGTGATGTCGAAGAGAGACTAGCTACTGTATGATTTTTTGATGGGGATTAGTCGACTAGTAACTGTTGCAGTCGACTGATATAGGCTGAAACTGTTTTTCAGCAATCAAAAAGTGTCGTAATGATGTAAAATAAGTGTATAATCTTATGGGGGGTTAGTACACTTTGTTTATGATCGTTAAAAGTTAAAGGATCTATTGTTGGAGTCCTTTTGATTTGTGGCAAAGGGGAGAAGTGTTGGGTTTAAGTGGGAAACCAAACACGCCTTTGCAAGAAATCCTAGGTTAAGGGGGAGCTTAGGTAAAGGGAGAGCATTGTTGCTCATTTGGTGGCAAAAGGGGAACCTTGGAGAGGTTCTTAAAAAGCCTTTGTAAGACCAATGTAGGGGAAGCCTTGGAGAGGAAAGCCCGGTTTGGTAAAAATCCTAACTCTTGGGAGGTTAGGTGTGGGGATGCCTTGTGATAGGATCCATGCATGTTTGCATTACATATGCATTGGCGGTATAAGTCCAAGGTGAAGCCTTGGCAACGTAAGTCCAAATGGTTATTAGCAATGTATTTACTATTTATTTTCCCTAACTTAAACGTATTGCCAAACATCAAAAAGGGGGAGATTGTTAGAGCAATCTATGGTTCGGAGTGACCATGTATTTTGATGTTTGGGCAAAAGGTTTAAGTTAGGTTCACCCTTGTGTTTGATATGTGTATTTGAGTGTACAGGTTTGCAGAATACACATGGACTTAGCTGGACGGCTTCGGGTCCGGTGAAGGATGGCATCGGGAGATGAGCCGTGGGCTTGCATGCATCTGAGGGACCGTGGACAAAGCAGGAACGATGAACCGAGGGAATCGCACTTCGAGGCATAAGCGAAGGATGGCATGGGGAGATGAGTCGTGGGCTTGCATGCATCCGAGGGACGAGAGCCAAAGTCGAAGAAGGCTTGAAGGCAACAGGTCGAGGTTGCTGGAAGCAAAACGATGAGCCGAGGGAAGCGCACTTCGAGGCTTACGTGAAGGATGGCATGGGGAGACGAGCGATGGGCTTACATGCATCTGAGGGACGAGAGCCAAAGTCGAAGAAGGCTTGAAGGCAATAGGTCGAGGCTGCTGGAAGAAGAGTCAGCTAAGTCGTGAGGATTTGAGTGCTGAGAGAATTGTACTCGGGAAGGGAAATCCTAATGTTCGAGTGCTGAAAGAATTGTACTCGGGAAGGGAAACCTTAGGTGGCAATCGACTGATGCTTGGATCAGTCGACTGATGAAGAGAACAGAAAGATCAATCAACTGATCCTTGCATCAGTTGACTGGTGTTGACCAGAATTTGAATCGTCAGATTGTGACATTCAAATTCGCGAGGACCAGTCGACTGGTGATAGCACCAGTGGACTGGTAATGTTCAGAACAGTATCGAGCACTATTTAAGAGGGCTCGTTTTTGACTGAGTTTCTTTGACGAAATAAGCTTGGTTAAAGCTTATTAGTAGTCTTCTAGTGCTCAGGTGTTGTCGAGGGTTTGTGGCATGGTTTCTCCACCCACAAGGAGCGACAAGAGCTAGCTAGAGGTCTTCCGGGGACTCATCCACTGACGGATCAGGATCGTCCACCTTATGGACAGCCGTGGAGTAGGAGCTTTATCTCCGAACCACGTAAATCGGTTTGTCTCTTCTAGTTGTTAGTTTTAGTTATTTGTTATTCCGCTTACGCACTAACAACGTGTAGGAAGAGAACCGCGATTGAAGTGGGTGATCGGCAATTCACTCCCCCTCTAGCCGTACGTCAAGGTCCCAACACTTGGTTGGTTTGGGCGTACTCGATTTAGGTAGTGGTTGTTTCCCTTGCAGTGAAATCTTGGATGATGTTCCAAGTTTAATCATAGATTTGAGATCTGATATGTATTGGATGAATATATGGAGGATTTGATCTTGATAATGAATCGTTTGTTGTTGATCTTGTTTAGATGAGTTGTGGGATCAATTGTACTTCCTTGTTATGAGCCCTTGCTTTGATTCTGTGTGAAACTTTATCCTGCCATGAGCTATAGTAGAGGGTTAGTGTTGGATCAGTATATGATTGTTGTTTTCAATTTGGTTTGTGGGGTTGCCTTTGAGTTTTGGTGTTTGATGATCTTAATTCACTTTTGGATAGTTGTGGAGAACTATTTTATCTAGAACTTGTTATTGATAGAAACTTTGTTGGATTTTGGTTGTAGTAGTTTTCTTTAAACTTGTAGATGCTTTGTCACATAATACCCTGTTAGATTTGCTCGATTAGTAGGCGGATGATGATGTGGTGGAGTTGATCCTATTGTTGGGTAAGTGTTTAGCTTAGTTCTCTGGCATCGCTTTCTTTACCGTGAGCTATCAGCAGGATTCGGAGTTTTTGATCTTGTTGAGATTAGTTGGCTTAGTTAACGGTTGGCTTTATCATCCGGTCTATAGCGGAGCTATATTTTGGATTTAGCTATTAATTCATATAGTAGCTCAATAACACCTACCGATGCAGGTCCTTGATTTGTTTCTGATTTTTGGACACGAGGTTCTCTTTGGATTTGAGTATCTTCATTTGAGGCGGGTACTTCTTGCTTGTATCTATAGTTCCACTTTATCTTTATGCATGACTATTTATGTTTATTGCAGTAGGTTTATTTACCTTAAATTGCTACCGTTTGTTATGCTGTTTGATACTTATGCTTGATCTTGGAGATTATCAAATTCTTGTCTATACAATCTTTATACTTGATATCTAACTCTTTATAGTGTACATGTATGCATGTGTGCGTAGGTATAGTGGCATATCACTTGATATCTGCATTGGTTTGATTCATGTTATTACTTGCATGTGCACATAGATACATGATGGTTAGGTTATTATATCTGTGATAGACCTATGCATGTTAGATTGAGTTATGTATGTTGACCGGGAGGGGTTGCACGTGTCAGAGTCATGCACCATCCCTGTACTGTTACACGCCGACGATCATCGACTCTCTTATGGTTTGAGCCCGTCATTCGGTACATGATATGCACACACGACCACTTATTGGTTAGTGGATATCGTTGGGTGTGTGCTTTTATTCTGTACTGCTCCTCTCGGTCGCTTATGGGTAGTGGTTCCAGAGCGTGGTAGCAGACCAGAGGAGATGAGAGCAGCGCTCCCTCATATATGCATGAGGTAAGGGTGTGGTCCCTCGCCAACATCTTGTCCACTCAGTCATTTAGGAGCAGTGATGGTAAAGTGTGTACAGTGTCACAACCCTACCTACTCGGCCGACACATTATCGCATGTTTTGGTGGCTTAACTGGCGTCGGGTGTGACCATGTCATTACATCACGAGCATATGATGCATTGTGCTTTTTGATTGTGATTGTTGTATTTATTTGTTGCACTTGTTTGACATGCACATACAAGATATACCATTTGTGTGGTTTGATGACCCTGCACTTGCTCGTATAATTCGAGCCTTTTATGATCAGGATAGGTTGATTTTCTGGTATGTACAGTCATTTGTTACTTTTAGTTATGCATTTTTTGATATTCCTGTGGAAACTATATCCTGTTGTTTCTGTATAGCTTATTCAGCTATTTTTGTTCAGCCATACATATCTTTCTCTATACCCGCAGAGACCACTTGGACTTACCACCCATCACAATGCTTTTTTTTTCAGGTCAATAGCTCACCGGAGGAACCCAGTTGCCAGCCCCGGGTCCCCACGACTCCATAGGATTGGTGCTTCCGCGGATTTTTATTCCTTTATAGCATTTTCGGTAGTTTGTATTCATTTCAATACCGTGGACTTATATTTTGATTCATTCATGCGGCATTGTATTTTTGAGTTCTTTGTTGGACTTTGTGTAGTTGTTTTTGCTGCATGTCTGCCTCGGGCAGCTCAGGTGAGTATTACAGATTTTAGTATTGCAATATTTCCATATATTATATATCTGTTTTGAGGCCTGAGGCTAAATTATAAATTGCGTGTGTTATATGTATGTGTAAATTGTCCACCAGATAGACAAGTTGCTGTCTGATTTTATATTGGATCAACGACTCCGTTGGTCTCGGGGCGTGACAAATTATTTTGGTATCAAAGCCTAAGTTACGTTGCCTACCTATTTTTGTTTTTTTCGGACTTTCCGAAGTTTATCTGATACCAATTTATTGATATCAGAGCCTAAGTTATGAGATACCTTGAGGATTTGTGGATTTTTCGGTGTCTATCTGATACCAATTTATTTTGGTATTTGAGTGTAGGTTTACGATGTCTACTTATTTCGGATTTCTCGGAGTTAGATCTGATACCCCTTTGGTAAACATTAGAGCTCGAGTTAGATGAGATCTACCCGAGTACATTTCAGATTTTTAGAGTCGCTTTACCGTGATTTGTATTCTGGGACTTGGTGGCGACGGGACTGTTGAGGCAATCTATGGTTCGGAGTGACCATGTGTTTTGATGTTTGGGCAAAGGGTTTAAGTTAGGTTTACCCTTGTGTATTTGATATGTGTATGTGAGTGTGCAGGATGTGCAGGTTACACATATTGGCTTAGCTGGACGGCTTCGGTACGGTGAAGGGTGGCATGGAGACAAGCTGGAGGCTTGTGTGCACCCGAGGGACCTTGGAGAGCAGGGACGATGAGACGAGGGGTGCAGACTTCGAGGCATGCGTGAAGGATGGCATGGAGACAAGCTGGAGGCTTGTGTGCATCCGAGGGATGGGAGCCGAAGATGAAGAGGGTGCGAAGGCAATAGTCGAGGTTGCTGATGAGGAGTCAGCTGAGTCGTGAGGGTACGAGTGCTGAGTGATTGTACTCAGGAAATCCTAGGGTTCGAGTGCTGAGAGAAGTGTACTCGGGAAGGGAAACCTTAGGTGTGTGAGTGGACCAGTCGACTGCCCTTGGGGCAGTCGACTGATAAAACTCACAGAAGGTAGACAACCTGAGACCAGTCGACTGCCTTGGGAGCAGTTGACTGGTGGCGGCTGGTTGAGTAGGCTGAAATTCGAACGTTGAGGTACAACGGTCGAATTTCAGTGGGACAAGTCGATTGCCCTGGGAGCAGTCGACTGGTGGCGGCCAAACAGAAGGTAAGTCCTATTTAAGAGGGCTTCATTTTGGCTGGGATCCCTGACGAATTTGGTTTTGGTTAAAGGCCAAATAGTAGTCTAAGGGATCAGATATTGTCGAGGTGTTATAGCGAGGTTTCTCCACCCAAAAGAAGTGATAAGGGCTAGTCGGAGGGTATCCGGGGAGTGATCCACCGAAGGATTCTTGGATTAGTCATCCTTAGGGGTGGATACCAAGTAAATCTCTGTGTTATTATTGTTTTCATATTATTTATTGTTTTGCTTGTATTATGCTAACCTTCTTGTAGAGAAATAAACCGAGAAATTGCTATTCACCCCCCTCTAGCAACCGACAACGATCATACAAGTGGTATCAGAGCGAAGGACCGCTCTTATTGGACTAACCGCCAAGGGAGCAAAGAAAGCTAGAGGAGAAAACAATGGAAGATAAGTTGGGTAACGACATCTACACTCCACCCCCCCTACGACAATGAAGATTTCGGATATTGGAAGACAAGGATAAAAACATGGTTCGGAATAGAGTGGGACCTTAGGATTGCGCTTGAAGAGTCATTCGAAATTCCAAAGGATAAGCACGGGAAGAAGCTTAGACCAAGATATTGGAATCAAGAGCAACAAAATCAATCAATGGCGAATGAAAAGGTAATTGGTACATTACTTAACATTTTGCCTACTAATGTGTTAAGTGGTGTAGGGGAGTATCAAAATGCACATGAACTATGGAAAAAGATAGGTGAACTTCATGAAAACCCTACACAAGTTCAATTAGTGGAAGAGCCTGAGGAAGTGAGCTCGATAGCCCAAGAAGAGGAAAAGGAAAAAGAATCATCAATATCATCAAGTGAAGTAGAAGAATTAAGTGAAAAATCATCATCTTCCTCAAGAAAGAAGAGGAAGTATCAATCTCAAGAATTGAGGGGGAGGAGAGACCCTCATTCACACAAGAGTAAGAAGAAGCTCCAACCTCCACCAAAGCCAAATCAAAAGAACACATTCTATGCTTTGGATGAAACAAAAGGGGACACTACAAGGACAAGTGTCCACTAGGTAAAAAGGAGGTACTCTCTAAACTCAAGTCCATTAATTTAAAAACTAATGTGGGTTGTAGGGAAAGAAAAGAAAAGAAGCACATTAGGTGCTATACTTGCGGGGAGCTAGGACATTATCACACCTAATGTCCAAGGAAAGGAGAGCTCAAGAAGATGGAGCACTTAAGAAGATGGGAAAAAGAAGAGAAAAAGAGGAGCTCACATCAAGAAGGAACTACAAGGGTAAGGGAGGTAATCTCTAACCTTAAATTAAAATGTAATTCGAATTCAAGTTCCTCCATGCATTCTAAAATTAGTGAAAAATACTTGATTGTGCATAGCCATGGTTTTAAATATCATGATAGAAATAGGGATAACAAGGTAGATCATAATCATAGGAAAAGCATGCATCATGGTAAACCCAAGACCTTCATACCTAAGGATCAAGGCATAAATCCCAAGAAGGGGGGGCACATGCCTAGGAAGGTGGGTAGGTTTAAGAATGTCCAAAGTGGACATATGGACACTAAGGTTAAAAGTCTAGAAAGGGAAAATCAAGCCCTGAAGGCAAGGCTTGATAAATTGGAAAAGACCCTAGAAAGATTCACGGTTGGATCTAAGGGCTTAGATTTGGTGTTGGGTAGTTTGAAACCCAACTATGATAGATCGGGGTTGGGATATCAGTCTAAGGTCTCCAATGCCAAGGAAAAGAAGTATGCTAGGGAAGCATATAATTATGGCAAGAAGGAGAAGTCCAAAAATGGCAAGGGGGTGTCATTTGAAGATAAAAAGAATGACTTAACCAAGGACAAAGTGTCTAAGGTTAAAAAGATTAGGGTTGTAGGCCAAGAATCACCGGGAGCACACCGGTGTGGTCTAGTGTGGATTGAGTCACCTAGGGAGGTGGCTAGGGCTAAGAGCTCAAGGGGGAGCTCTAGAAGCCTTTGGGGTCCATGGTAAATGGATCTCAAGAGATGGTTTCTCTAGAAAGTCTAGGTGGACTAGGAAATGTGCCAAAAGGATTGGAAGACTAGGGTAAGTCTTAATCCTAGAGAATTGGCACATTGAAAGGAGAATTATAGAGAAAAAGGTAAAAATAAGATTATATTGGGTAAAATTAGGTTTTAATGTGTGAATACCATATAATTCAGTGATAGAAATGAATTATGGTCAAGTATAAGAAGATACATTGAGGAGAAGTCACAATTAGGACTTTTGGAGAAGTTTGAATGATACAATTTAGGAGAAGTTGAGTTTCGCGCCAATCTTGGGATTTGAAGTACATTTATTTGAAAACATATTTTTCCCAAGTAGATATAAGTTCCACAAATCTCTCCACAAAATTTCAAATTTTTTAGAGATTTGTGAAATTAATTAGTCATTTCTGAAGTTAGACTGAAAACCTGAAATTCAGGTATCAGTCGACTGCCCTGGGGGCAATGACTGATCTTACCCAGAAAACATTCTGTGAGTATCCGCAGGATTAGATAGAAAAGGCATCTAGGATGATAGATATGACCTTAAAATTAACATCCTCGTTAATGCTCCTTGAATAAAGATTTGCCTCATGATTTAATGGTGATTGTATGAAATGAAGCTATATGGATATCATGGAATTCAAGGAAGGGTGATAGGTGCATATGTATCAAGGGTTAAGAGATGATAAGAAGATGATTTCATCATATTAAGAATACATAAGGAAAAGGGAGAATTGAAGACAATTCCATGTGTCAAATTATAATGGTAAACTTTAGTAAACACATGGAATTATAGATAGAATTCAAAGTTGATACGAAATGATCATTTTTGAGGAAATTAGAGGATGTACCAAAAGTCAAGCACATTTGATACGATTTATGAAATATATTTTTCTAGGGTAGGGTATATCCTAGCAAATTTGCTTGCAATTTTTAGATTTTTCCAGGTTTCCTAGGATTTTCTAGAGGGTTCTAGGGTAGAAAACTTGGGTTGTTAAGTTAGGATTAACTTGACAAAAGAATGTGTGATGTTAAGTTGGGGTATAACTTAACTTGGTATTATGGTGTTAAGTTGGGGTAGAACTTAACCTTGGTAAATTGAAAATTGGGAGAAGAAATAGGTCAAGGGGGAGGTTGCCTCTTGTTTGCCTTAATTTTCATAGGAAATTTTGGGTTGTATGTCAAACCTGGGAATGGTGATAGATACATGGGTGAATGTATTTTTCCCAAGTAGGTATGGGTACCACAAACCTCTCCACAAAATTTGGAAATTTTGGAAATTTGTGGAATTTTTGGCGCATTTCTGAATTTAGCCAGAAAAGTCGATTCTCAGAGTATCAGTCGACTGCCCTGGGGGGTAGTCGACTGGTCAGGGCTGGATTGGGTATCCAGCAGCTGATTTGTGTCCAAATGGTGTAAAACAAGTGTATGGGGGCTAATACACATTGTTTATGATCATTAGGGATTAAAAGATCCAATAATTGAGATATTGTTAGAGTCTTTTTGATGTTAGGCAAAGGGGGAGAAGTGTTGGGTTTAATTTGGGAAACCAAACACGCCTTTGCGGGAAATCCTAGGTCTAGGGGGAGACTAGGTGAAGGGGGAGCATGGTTGCTCCATTCTTGGCGTAAGGGGAACCTTGGAGAGGTTCTTAAAAAACTTTTGTAAGTCCAATATAGGGGAGCCTTGGAAAGGCTTTAAAAATCCCGTTTTGGTAAAAATCCTAAGTCTTGGGAAGATTAGGTGTGGGATGCCTTGGGATAGGATCCGTGGTTGCTTGCATATGCATTGACGGTGTAAGTTCAAGATGGAGTCTTGGCAACGTAAGTCCAAATGATTGTTTAGCATTGTTATTGTTATTTACTACTATTTGTTTTCCCTAACTTAAACGTATTGTCAAACATCAAAAAGGGGGAGATTGTTGAGGCAATCTATGGTCTGGAGTAACCATGTGTTTTGATGTTTGGGCAAAAGGTTTAAGTTAAGTTTACCCTTGAGTATTTGATATGTGTATGTGAGTATGCAGAATGTGCAGGTTACACATATTGGCTTAGCTGGACGGCTTCGGTACGGTGAAGGGTGGCATGGAGACAAGCTGAAGGCTTGTGTGCACCCGAGGGACCTTGGAGAGCAGGGACGATGAGCTGAGGGGCGCGGACTTCGAGGCATGAGTGAAGGATGCATGGAGACAAGTTGGAGGCTTGTGTGCATCCGAGGGACGGGAGCCGAAGATGAAGAGGGCGCGAAGGCAATAGTCGAGGCTGCTGATGAGGAGTCAGTTGAGTCGTGAGGGTACGAGTACTGAGTGATTGTACTATGGAAATTCTAGGGTTCGAGTGCTGAGAGAAGTGTACTCGGAAGGGAAACCTTAGGTGTGTGAGTGGACCAGTCGACTGCCCTTGGGGTAGTCGACTAATAAAACTTACAGAAGGTAGACAACCTGGGACCAGTCGACTGGGGTAGCGGCTGGTTGAGTAGGCTGAAATTCGAACGTTAAGGTACAACGGTCGAATTTCAGTGGAACCAGTCGACTGCCCCTAAGAGTAGTTGACTGGTGGCGGCCAAACAGAAGGTAAGTCCTATTAAGAGGGCTTCGTTTTGGCTGGGATCCCTGACGAATTTGGATTTGGTTAAAGATCAAATAGTAGTCTAAGGGCTCAGATATTGTCGAAGTGTTGTGGCGAGGTTTCTCCACCCAAAAGGAACGACAAGCGCTAGTCGGAGGGTATCCGGGGAGTGATCCAACGAAGGATTCTTGGATTAGTCATCCTTAGGGGTGGATACCAAGTAAATCTCTGTGTTAGCATTGTTTTCATATTGTTTATTGTTTTGCTTGTATTGTGCTAACCTTCTTGTAGAGAAATAAACCGAGAAATTGCTATTCACCCCCTCTAGCAACTGACAACGATCTTACAGACATCTTCAGGCGGAAAGAGGTATATCTTTTTAGACTATTCTACCTTTAGTATTGACTATTTGATTTATGACTGGTTAGACTTTCCAAACTTGGTAGGACCGTGTATTCTTATTGGATAGATTGGTATTCACAGACTTGGATTTAGTTGGATTGACATGTAGTCAATCTATCCTAGTCGTGATCATTCATATGAGCAATTAGTTTACACGTTGCGGATAAGACCTTAGAGCGGAGAATGTTAATGCTTTAGTAGCACCGACTGTTGAGTTGGAAAGCTAAGGTCGAATTTGTCGACAACCTATTGGAGGTTAAGGATTTTGATTTTGCCTGGATCTTACGGTTCATCGTACTTGTACTAGCTACTGTCAGCTTGTCGAGAACTAGGGTTGCCTATCTTAGATGACTCGATCAATATATGATTGACTTACCCTGGTTTAAGGGGTTTTAGACCTTTGGGTCACTCGTGCCTGGTTAGGTGACCTGGAAGGCACGTTTAGGGTACATGACTAACATTGATATAGGGGGTAGCATGAGCTGCATATTATCATTGTTAGTAGAGGATTGCCACATCCTATTCCATGGGGACTTTAATCATGGATCACTTGTACTTGGTTGATGACCTAGAAGGTACAGTGTGATAGGTGGCTTATGTTGATACGGGAAAGTGTAGAGCTAATTGCTTGGCACTTATGCGATTACCGTTTGTACTTGGTTTGGATAACCAAGAAGGTATTATCGTACTTATGATTTGCACTGAGGTGAATCATTTAGGAAATTTGACTATATCTGTGTGGATGATACCGAGGATGACCTTTGGGGATTAAAGGAATGACTTCGTAATTAAGTGGGATATTCCTAAGAGATAGTGTGTCTCTATCTCCTTTTTATGAAATTAAACCTCAAAGGGTTCTGAACATTGAGTGGAGGAATTGGATTGCATTAGGTTACGAGGCGATGGTTGGTTGACTCGCTAGTTGCCACACAATTCTATGAGGGATTTTGACCCATAGATTGAGTGTACGTGATTGGATAATCTCGATAGTACATCAGGATGTACGACCCGTTAGGGCGTTGAGAGGTGGATTGAGATTGACGAATCTCTAGGATGTGTTGTATTTTGAGGACCTTGTTGGTGGATATATGATTTTTCTGTGGTTGATTATTTGGAAGTTTGTTATTGATAGTAACATATGGTATGACATATTGGTGGAATCTTTAATTATATGTTATTTTCTGACATATATATATATATATATATATATGACTTGTGATGTTTGGAGGATGTTATTGACTTGGGGATACTTGAGTGATACTCATGGAGTTGACGTTTTACATTGAGGATCGGAGTATAGACTTGGCGTCAGTGATCTTAGGATTGAGTGCCTTGGATTGATTGGTTGTTCGAGTGTACCTGGTTATCGGATGATAACCTCTAGATTGATATCTCCAGTTGCTCCGCAACAGTGTGACCTTAAGGTATCAGACGGAGTGGTTACTCATGATGTGTACGGACATGTTTAGCTGCTAGTATTTGCCGTATGAGGAATAACGAAATTTAGAGACCAAATTTTTGTTAGTGGGGGGAGAATATTAAATACGGCAATTCAAAACTGGGCCTATAAATTTTTCGGAGGGTTATCGAATAGATTTTAGGGTCTCCGGGCCTACGAACGAAATTGTAGTGGTTTAATTAGGTGGAACCCAAAGTTTGTAGGGGTTAAAATGAGTAAAACCCTATACATAAGGGGTTGTGGTTAGATTTTCTAGAGTTCAGGTGCTAAATTGCAAAATGAACAAATCCCTTAAGTCACAGCTTCTCATCTCCTCTCGCAGCCACCACCCCGAAGTTGCTTCCCTTACCTTTCCAACCTCCCAGACGCGATCTCCTTCATCCACACGACGGGAAGCTGGCCAAAGCTCCTCTTGGATCGTTGCTTCCCATCAATGGTGAACTATCCCTTTCGATCAACACTGCTGCGAGCGTGGGCAAACAAGGAGCTGCGATTGGTGGGGTTCCTCCGTCTCTCGAGGATGTCTCTACTCTGGCCTAGCTACTCCCTACATTGAGGGATAAGTCCGGGATTGAGGAGGGCTTGTTGGGGGCATTCTTTTCGGGTCTCGCTGTAGTTGTCGGTTCATCAACTCCGAGCAAAGATGTTCTGTTGTGCATGCCATCAATGGGTAAGTTTTGATTTTTTTCTCATTTGATCCTTGAATGGATTTGAGATCCTCTGTTTTGTTCTTACTGCCATGTATTCCTTGTGGTGTTTGGATCTGATGACAACCTGGTTGCCTATCGATTTAATCTTGGTGGAGGTTTGGTCAATTTTGGGGTGTTGGTTGACATTGAATCTGTTTGGAATAGTATAAATTGGAAGGTGGAATTAATTATGGCAATACTGTGAATGTTTAGAGTTGCTCTCTAGGTCTGGATTGGATTTTTGATGAATTTTCCTTGGTGATCTATTCTATAGATGGAGTCCTTACTTGGAGCTTGGTTGGATGGATCTTGTTTTCACTATTGGCTGTGAGTACCTGTTTGTGATGCTATGAGATCCCACTATGAGCATTCTCTTGCCATAGAGTGTTGGATGGGTTTTGTTAGGTAATTGGATTGATTTGGGGCGTCAGCTCATCTACGTGTATAGTAAAGATAAATTGAGCCGTGGGTTGTGTTGTATTCATTGTTAAAGCAGTAGGGGTTGCATGTTAAACCTTTCTTATGTTTATTTTAATATCTTATTATTGTGGGGCTTTAAGTCTTGATCTAAGGATTGTACCGTGAGCGGAATTCATGGAAGAAATGAGATTAGTGCTAATCCTATATTGGGTTTTGGTACTTGGATGTGAACATGTAGAATTTGTGTTTGATTCTTGCTCCGTGAGCTTTATTTGTGGAGACTAGTCCTTGGTTGGTTTGGGCATACCCGATTTGTGTAGTGGCTGTTTCCCTTGCTATGAAATCTTGGATGATGTTCGAAGTTTAATTATAGATTTGAGATCTGATATGTTTTGGATGAATATATGGAGGATTTGATCTTGATAACGAATCGTTTGTTGTTGATCTTGTTTAGATGAGTTGTGGGATCAAATGTACTTCCTTGTTGTGATCCCTTGCTTTAATTATTTGTGAAACCTTAACCTGCCATGAGCTATGGTAGAGGGTTAGTGTTGGATCAGTATATGATTGTTGTTTTCAATTTGGTTTGTGGATTTGCCTTTGAGTTTTGTTGTTTGATGATCTTAATTCACTTTTGTATAGTTATGGAGAACTATTTTATCTGGATCTTGTTATTGTTAGAAACTTTGTTGATTTTGGTTGTAGTAGTTTTCTTTAAACTTGTAGATGCTTTATCACATGACACCCTGTTAGATTGGCTCGATTAGTAGGGGGATGATGATGTGGTAGAGTTGATCCTATTGTTGGGTAAGTATTTATCGTAGTTCTCTGTTATCGCTTTCTTTACCGTGAGCTATTAGCAGGATTCGGTGTTTTTGAACTTGTTGACATTATGTTGGCTTAGTTAGGGGTTGGTTTTATCATCCTGTCTATAGCGGATCTATATTTTAGATTTAGCTATTAATTCATATATTAGTAGCTAAATAACACCTACCGATGCAGGTCCTTGATTTGTTTCTGATTTTTGGACGGGAGGTTCTCTTTGGATTCGAGTATCTTCATTTGAGGCGGGTACTTCTTGTTTGTATCCGTAGTTCCACTTTATCTTTATGCATGACTATTTATGTTTATTGCAGTAAGTTTATTTATCTTAAATCTGCTACCGTTTGTTATCCTGCTTGATACTTATGCTTGATCTTAGAGATTATCAAATTCTTGTCTATACAGTCATTGTACTTGATATCTGACTCTGTATAGTGTACATGTATGCATGTGTGCGTAGAGATAATGGAATATCACTTAATATCTGCATTGGTTTGATTCCTGTTATTACTTGCATGTGCACCTAGATGCATGATGGTTAGGTTATTATATCTGTGATCGACCTGTGCATGTTAGATTGAGTTATGTATGTTGACCGGGAGGGGTTGCACGTGTCAAAGTTATGCACCATCCTTGTACTGTTGCAAGCCGGCGATCATTGGCTCCCTTATGGTCTGAAACCGTCGTCCGGTACATGATATGCACACACGACCACTCATGGGTTAGTGAATACCGCTGGGTGTGTGCATTTTCTCTATACTGCTCCACTCGGCTGCTCATGGGTAGTGGTTCTGGAGCGTGGTAGCAGGTAGAGATCTCTTCTCTTACCATAGACTAGAGGAGATGAGAGCGGTGCTCCCTCGTATATACATGAGGTAGGGCGTGGTCCCCCACCAGCATCCTGTCCACTTGGTCATTCAGGAGCAGTGATGACATAGTGCGTACAGTGTCATAGCCCTACCCACTCGACCGACACATTATTGCATGTTTCGGTGGCTTGACTGGCGTTAGGGGTGACCACGTCATTGCATCATGTGCATATGATGCATTATGCATTTTGATTGTGATTGCTGCATTTATTTTCTGCACTTGTTTGACATGTATATACCATTTGTGTGGTTTGATGATCCTGTACTTGGTCGTATGATACAAGCCTTTTATGATCAGGATAGGCTGATTTGCTGGTATGTACAGTTATTTGTTACTTTTAGTTATGCATTTTTTGATATTCTGTTGAGACTGTATCCTGTTGTTTCTGTATAACTTATTAGCTATTTTTGTTCAGCCATGCATATCTTTCTCTATACCCATAGAGTCGACTTGGACTCACCACCTGTCATAATATTTTTGTTTTCAGGTCGATAGCTCCCCGGAGGAGCCCAATTGCTAGTCTCAGGTCCCTACAACTCCATAGGATGGGTGCTTCCACGCATTTTTATTTCCTTTGTAGCATTTCCGGTGGGTTGTATTCATTTCGATACCGCGAACTTGTATTTTGATTCATTCATGCGGTATTGTATTTTTAAGTCCTTTGTTGGACTTGTGTAGTTGTTTTTGTTGCGTGTCTGCCCCGGGCAGCTCAGGTGAGTATTACAAATTTTAGCATTGCGATATTTCCATATATTATATATCTGTTTTGAGGTTTGAGGTTAAATTATAAACTGCATATGTTGTATGTATGTGTAAATTGTCCGTCGGACAGGGGAGATGCTGTTCGATTTTATATTAGATCAGCGGCTCCGTTGGTCTCGGGGTGTGATACTATTAACTTGGATATTATGACTAACGCGTGGGGAGGATGAACACACTGATGAATAAAGAGGGAGGATCGTTTATCCCAAATTTTCAATGTTCTCATATCCTAAAACGTTCGTTCATCGTCAATGACCGGCTCGATTATCGTTCGGTTGCTGTCCTAGATCAAACTATACCCTAGGGGAAGTTGAACCTATCGAGATCGGCAGCAACTGCAATGTTGCCAAAATTCGGTCCAAATTTCGATGAGATCGTAATTGTCGGTGATCTCGACGGATTCATTTTCTCCCTCCGATGAGATCGTAATTGCCGATGATTCCGACGGGTTCACCTTCGTTAGGCTATAGTTTAATTAGGGGTGACGATCAAAAGCCGCTGACGGTGGACGGACTGCAATCGAGTTAGTCGCTGATGGAAAATGGACGATTTGGAACATTGAAACAGGGATTTTATGGGACAACGGATCCAGACTCATGAATAAATGGGAAAGGGAAGAATCTATCTGAATTCATGATTTAATAATTTTGAAAATAACATACATGATTTAAATATTTAGAAAATACATCGACCCGGTTCATTATGGCACCGCTAACTTTACCTATCTTTGATAGGCCGAGTCCAAGGGCATCTGCAGACGATTAAGACGGATCTCCTTTTGACCGCGCGGCTTGAGGTCTCTTCTTCTTCAGTCTCCTTGAAGCATCCCAAGGAGCAATTTTTGATAGTGATTGCGGCTGGAGAACACATGTAACCCTATGTCCTTTTCTCCGATCTCTGTATCACCTAATTTTGCTTTCGTTTTGTGCTTCTTTTTTTTTTCCCTTTGTTTTTTGATACGAGCAAAAGGGGATCGGTTACTCGTCCGTCTATCTACGGCTGTTCTATTGATTTCAAGTTCCAATTTTGTTGCTTTATCGGTTAGGGTTTGGATTCATGTGAAAGTGTTGTTTCAAATTCCCTTCGGTTGTTGGTGTTTAAATGTAGTTGCTTTTTTTGATGCAGATTGATCTGTTGTAGCACCCCTATCCATGGCGCTTCGACGATTCGTGCAAAGGACCTTGGTCGACCATACTAAGAGGCTTTATCCTGCTTTGGGGCAATCGTTCTCAACTGACACCTCTCCTAGTGAACCAATTCGCGCTACTCTCTTTCCGGGTGATGGAATTGGGCCCGAAATTGCTGAATCTGTTAAGAAGGTCCTTTCTGTGAAGCTAGCATTGTTCTTTCTGTAAAAATATTTTCCATGCGGCTTTTAATCTGATTTTGGATTGAAGACTGGTTTAATGTTAATTGACATCGTGTTCTTTGCGTTCATTGTTTTTCTTTATTGGAGGAAAAAGTAAATGATTCCCAAGCTTTTTGGATTCAATGCTCGAATTAGCATGTCATATGATTGTTTTTGATGTAATTCTGAAACCATACTAGTTCCCAATCAATTGATGACTCTTTTCAATAAGTTAATCAGGTTAGGAATGAGTACGTGTAGCTCTCTCGATCATATTAGGGATGACAGTGAGTTGGGCATACATATTTTTTGAAGATTGTCTGGACCCAAATCCATTTAATACCACCACAACCCAACTAATTATCTGCTTAAGATTATAACGAGTACTCGAACCTGCAGGTGTTTTCAGGTTTCCGTTTTATTTGTGTAAAATATACAGGTACCCACAAGTAACCTTAATTTTAAACACACTAAAGCTCAAATTCAAACATATTTATTAAGCATAATTGGGCACTCAACTCTGACTCAAATTGGTTGTTTTCTTGGTGAGAATACTCAGCCCAGGCAAACTTATGGTTAGATTCATGGATTTTTATATGCCTTTCCCTTTAACATAAGCTCCCCCGAGTACTAAGGTACATAATGTAAGTACTCCGGGGTAGTTTTGATGTGATCAACCAAGTCAAGTTAGATTCTGGTCGTGTTTGATCCCTGTGTCTAAGTGTGCAGGAGCTTAGGAGCGCAGGAAGTCGAGCGGAAGACGCAGCGGATGAAAAGTGTTGGTGCAATCGACCCATGTTTGATCGGGTAGATCATGGGTTTTGATGTGCGTGTCAATATGATTAAGTTAAGTTTTCATGTTGATTTGATGTGTGTTTGAGTCTTGTAGGATTTTGTGAATCACACATGAGGATTAACGGAGTAAAGCTTCCGAAGGACGAGAGCCGAGGAAGAGGACTTCAAGGGCGAGACAAGAAAGTAGACTTCAAAGGCATACACGAAGGATGACATGGAGACAAGCCGTGGGCTTGTGTGCGCATCCGAGGGATGAGAGCCAAAGGAAGATAACTTCAAGGGGCAAGCCAAGGAAGTGGACTTCAAGGCAGACGCGAAGGGTGAACTCCGGTGAGGTTGAAAGTGCATTTATAAGTAGGGCAGTCGACTGACAAGGGAACCAGTTGACTGGTACTACTGAGAGCGCACTGTAGCAGTCGACTGGTATGGACACCAGTCGACTCGTCTTTCTGTAAGGCTGGACACCAGTCGACTAGCCTTCAGAACAGTCGACTGATCTGTTTGAAATAGAGCCGTTAGGCTAGCCGTTGACTGAGGCATCAGTCGACTGACCCTGGGCAGTCGACCAATGTCGGGGCTGAGCTGTTTGTTTAACAGCTTTTTCCACTATTTAAATGGGAGCTTGAGACTTTGGAGAGGTTAGCTCTTCATTGTAAGATCTTTACTCCAGTGCTCAAGTTCTAAGTACTCATCTTCCTCCCAAAACCCTAGCTTCAACTTGTAAGGAGGAAGAAGGATTATGAGAGGTTGTTCTCCATCGAGAAGGAGAAAGACTTAGTCGGAGATTGCCGGGGCGTGATCCACCGAAGGATCAAGGGTTCGTCCACTTCAAGGACACGCCGTGGAGTAGGAGCAAGTAATCTTCGAACCACGTAACCGGTAACGTGTTAGCATTGGTTTAATTATTAGATTAAGTTTCCGCTTGTGCTAACGTTGTAGGGAGAAATCGAAGTGGGGTGATCGAGCTATTCACCCCCCTCTAGCTGTGCCATCGGTCCCAACAAGTGGTATCAGAGCGCAAGGACGCTTTCAACGGACTAATCGCCAAGAAGAGAAAAATCATTGAAATGGCCGGCTCGCACATCCAACTACCAAAGTTTGAAGGAGAATTTGCTTGGTGGAAGAAAAGGATGGAGGTATTTTTCAATACCGATTTTGATTTTGAAGTGCTTAGGGATCAAGAAAACAAGCTACTTGAGAAAATAAGGTGGAGCAAGAAGCAAAGGGATGATTACTTGGCAAATTCAAAAGCTTTGCATCATCTACTAAGTGTGCTCCCCCAACAAGAAGTCACAAGGATTGGGAGCTACTCAAGTGCCAAAGACTTGTGGGATAAGCTAATAAAGCTTCATGAGGGCACTTCAGTGGCAAAGATGGCTAAGAGAGATCTTCTCCGATCCCAACTCAACAATATCAAACTTGATAAAGGGGAAAATGTATCAAATTTACATGCTATATTTAAGGAAATACTTAATGGACTAACAAGTGTAGGAGAACAACTATCCAACCGAGACGTCTTGATGAAAGCCATCAATGCTTTTCCAAGAACATCAAATTGGAACTCAATGGTGGACTCGTACTACATATCCAAGGATCTAGAGAAAACATCTCTAGAGGAATTCTTCTCAACCATGGAGCTCCATGAAACTCGAGTTGGAGGAACAATTGAAGACGTGCACAAACCAAAGAGTATAGCCCTTGTGGCAAACAAGGGAAAAGGTAAAAAGAAGAAGGCTTCCTCATCCGACTCGGAGGAATCAAGTGCATCCATGGATAGTGACGCGGAAGCCTACATGGTAAGGATAATGAGAAAAACATTTAAACATTTTTCCACTAACAAATCTCATGGTAGGAAAGGATCAAGGAGCAAAAGTAGAACAAGGAAGATAATTTGCTACAATTGTCAAGGAGAAGGACATATAAGAGATGAGTGTCCCCTCTTGAAGAATAAGGAAAGGAGAAGGAAGAAAAGAAGAAATCAAAAGAGAAGGGGAAGAAGGTGCAAAATTTAAAGGCTACATGTGATGATTCATTCTCATCGGAGGAGGAGGAACATCATGTATCCCATTTCGCACTAATGGGAATTGAAGACATAGCCTCCACGTCATCCGAATTTGAAGAAGGAATGAGCTCAAGTGAAGATGAAGGGAGCTCAAGTGAAGGGGGAGGCTTAACTTCGGAATCGGACGTCTCGGTAAGTGAGATATACAATCTACCCACTGCTACTCTTGTAAAAATAATTTCTAGCACTAATGATGATTTGTTTAAGGCTAGAGAGAAAATTAAGGGTTTGAAAAAGGAAATTTGCATGTTAAATGAAAAATTAGAATCTATGAAAATTAAGGATGATGTGCATGCTTCTTCTTCTATTTCAAATGATTCATGCTTAGAAGAAGAAAATAAGGAATTAAGGGAAAAGGTAGATAGTCTTACCAAAGCCCTTAGAAAATTTGAAATTGGCTCAAAGACCCTAGATATGATCATTGAGAGCCAAAGGGTAAGTTTTAAGAAAGAGGTATTAGGTTTTGGGAAGTCTAGCAAAGGAAAATCCTATCATTGCCTACTTGCTAGAGGACAAGCAAAAACCAAAACCCTAGGAAAGAAATAGATCCCCAAGGAGTACTTGATCAACCCAATTAGAAAACATTTCTATTGGGTACCAAAATCATTCTTCAAGGGTTAGAGGATTTAGGGTGAGTCAACCATATGTTGCAATTTCAAATTTTTGAAATTTGGTTGACTTGAGGCATTAAGGGGGAGGACTTTAGCCCAAGTAGAAATCCTTGATAATATCGGCTAAATAGGATGTACCTTAATACATCTCATATTGCCTTGATTTATGATTGCATTTATGCATATGAGATGTTAGGATGATACAAATAACTCACTTATGCTTGTGACATTTTGATGAGTTATTGGATGTATCACATTAGTGATAATAGACCATCTATGGGGAAAACAAATATTTAATTAATGGACATCTTGCCCATAGATCATAGTTGGACATTTCAAATGATTTGAAAACATTTCTGTGTTTTATTTGCTATGACATAGGTTTGCAAAACACATGGTTTCAAAACTAGGATGAAAGTTTAATATAAAATTGAGTGCTTTCAAAGAATTTGCGTTTTGGTCAAAAAGTCAAACGTATTTGGATTTTTTATGAAAATATATTTTTCTCTGTTTGAAAACATCACAAGAAATACGTTTGCAAAATTTCATAATTTTTCGAATTTTATGGAATTTTTTATGTATTTCTGAATTTCAGCTCGAAAGGCTGAAATTTCAGACTGATTGGTATCAGTCGACTAGTATAGAGACCAGTCGACTGAACATTCTGTGACTTGGCAATTCGCTGAGGCCAGTCGACTGGTAACTGATTCAGTCGATTGACACCTGTATTTTCTGATTTCTGGGAATTTTCAGAAAATAAAGTGTCCCTAATTGATACTAAAGGATAATATTGCTTGGGGCAATCTTTTTGATAGTGTCAAAGGGGGAGAATTGAAAGGTTTAAGTTAGATTTTAACTTAATCCTTTATGTTTGTGCAAAAATTGATAATCTTGTGATAAGGTATAGATTAAGGGGGAGGATGCATGTTTATGTGTCTTAATATACTATGCTTTTAATTTTCAATTGTTATGTTTGTACCTAACTTAAACATATTGTCACATATCAAAAAGGGGGAGATTATTGGTGCAATCGACCCATGTTTGATCGGGTAGATCATGGGTTTTGATGTGTGTGTCAATATGATTAAGTTATGTTTTCATGTTGATTTGATGTGTGTTTAAACCTTGCAGGACTTTGTGAATCACACATGAGGATTAACGGAGTAAAGCATCCGAGGGACGAGAGCCGAAGAAGAAGACTTCAAGGGCGAGACGAGAAAGTAGACTTCAAAGGCATACGTGAAGGATGGCATGGAGACAAGCCGTGGGCTTGTGTGCTCATCCGAGGGACGAGAGCCGAAGGAAGAGAACTTCAAGGGACAAGCCAAGGAAGTGGATTTCAATGCATATGCGAAAGGTGAACTCCGGTGAGGTTGAGAGTGCATTTGTAAGTAGGGCAGTCGACTGGCAAGAGAACTAGTCGACTGGTACTACTGAGAGCGCACTGTAGCAATCGACTGATATGGACACCAGTCGACTCATCTTTCTATAAGGTCGAACAACGGAGAGTAGTCGACTGTCCTCCACAGCAGTCGACTGGTCTGTTCAAAATAGAGCCGTTAGGCTAGCCGTTGACTGAGACATCAGTCGACTGGCCCTAGGGCAGTCGACTGATGTCGGGGCTGAGCTTTTTGTTTAACAGCTTATCGTTGATACCGTGGATATAAGTTTATCCATCTGAGGCGCCTTAGATCACAATTGAGGTGCCTCAGGTCCACGTTAGCCCAACGGTAAAGTCAGTTTTCAGGCTATAAATATCCCCCAAAAATTTGAATTAAATAAAAATAATTGTAACTCATTTTCCAGTCATTCTGTGAGCTGTTCAAAGTCTATAAGAGGCTACTCCGCCTACAACGAAGGAGATCTTGATAGTGGAGCATTTAATTGCCTTGGATTAACAACCACCCTGATTGCAACCAAATAACCCTGCTTGTCTCTTACTAGTTTCGTTAGTTATTTATGTTTTTATTTAACTGCATAAACTAATTTGCCATTGTAAGGACTTGCAAAAGATTAAGGTTTTATTCGCAGGGCAATTCACCCCCTTCTTGCCGCCCTGCCAACAGTTCTACAAGTGGTATCAGAGCAAGGCTCGCTTTTGAAGTACTGACTGCCTACTAAAGCAAGAGAAATGGCCGGAACCAACATTCACCCACTTAAATTCGAAGTAGACTTCGCCATATAGAAGAAAAATATGGAGGTATTTTTTTTGTACCGGTTTTGAAATTTTATTAACAATTAAATATGGCTTCGAAGCTCCCAAAGGTGCAAACGGGGATGAAAAAGGGGAGCATATGTGGAACAAGAAAGAGCAAGCTGAGTTAGTAACAAATGGTAAGGCTGAGTTCCACCTGCTGACGGTTCTACCTTCTCAAGAAGTCAATCGGATTGACAGCTACCACTCTGCAAAAAAGCTCTGGGAGAAGTTCCTAGAACTTTACGAGGGCACATCAGAAGCCAAGTCAGCAAGAAAGATCTTCTCCGGAACTAGCTGACAAATCTCCGAATGAAGGAAGGAGAGACGGTGGCCGAGCTTCATGCGAAGATCAAAGAATTGGTCTCCGGACTTACCCACCTTGGCGAATCAGTATCAAATCGCGATTCAATCAGGTACACCCTCAATGACTTTCCTAGAACTTAGGAGTGAAGTTCAATAGTAGATGCCTATTATATCTCAAATGACTTGGAGGTAAGTACCCTTGATGAGATGTTTTCCATTTTTGAATTACAAGAATCTCGATGTGCAGGATCAAGAAAGGAAAAGACGGACAACATTGCCTCGAATGCGAGATGAACTGATCCAGATTCGGAGTCTTCAGCAGACTACAAAGAAATGACTTTTGTGGTAAGAAAGCTAAATAAGTTATTTAAGTCTAACAAGTTCTCTAAGATGAAGGAAAGAAACGGTCACCAAGAAAAAGACAAGTTAGGTGCTACCACTGTGACAAAAAAGGTCACATTAAAGAGCAATGTCCAAAGCTGAAGAACAAGAAGAAAGAGAACAAGTTTAAGCATAAAAATCTGAAAGCAACATGGGACGACTCTTCTTTCGACGAATCCAAAAGTGAAGCATACGCCGGACTTACGCTTATGGCAAGTCATCAAGAAGAAGATGACGAAGCAAACACCTCTTACATGAGCATCGATGAAGGGGGAGACTCAACAGAAGAAAGCAGCAGTGAAGGGGGAACATCTAGTTTCAGATATGACGGAATGGTAAATGAGATATGCAAGTTTTCTCTAGATAAACTACACTGTGGTATTAGATCATTGCTTAAATCTTTATGTAAGTTAAGGAAAAAGAATATTGATTTGGAGAAGAAATTAGCAAATTCATGTCCTTTAAATATGTATGATCATGTAAAAAGTGAAAATGAAAAATTAAGGGCACAACTAGCAAAATTAGAAAATGACTATGTATGTGTTAGTTTAAATTTCTCTCCTAAAAAGAATTTTTATAATGGAGGTCTTAATTGCTATATAAGGAATCATAGGGGCCAAATCACAAAAGTGCCCAAGAATTATATTCCACCAAAGATCTTGATTAGCCCTGTAGGTAAAAATCTATTTTGGATTCTCAAATCAATTTTAAATTATTAAATATTTTTTTGAATAAATTGCCTTTGAATTTCTTGATTATTAGAAAATCCAAATCAAATAATAATATTTGAAGATAATTCATTTTCAAATTTTTCTGTGATGGATAGAGACTTTATCTAGTTATTGTAATTTTTTGAGTTTTTTTAAATATTTGATGAATTTCCATGAATTTATTTTTGAAAATAGACTTTTAAATTTTAAAAATAATTAGAAAATTATTTTCAAAAGGTCCAATTTTTCAAGATTTGAACGGTATATTTTTGACCATTTCAAAATATTAGCAGAATTTTTTCGAGGTCAATATCTAATTTTAAAATTATTTTCTGTGATTAAAATCATTATTTTTTAACTCAGAAAATTTATTTTAATCTAAAATTTTTTATTCCGTTGAATTAATTGATTTCACACTTTGAAAATTTTTTGAAATTTTCTACTAGTTAAATAATTTTTTGATGAATTTTTATACGAAAATTGTGTTTTAAATTTATAAATACTTAGAAAAATTAATTTTCATAGTTTCAATTTTTCTAGATCTGCCTGCTATATTTTAGATGTTTACAAAAATTGTCAAAATTTTTTGAAGTTAAATTTGAATTTTAAAAATATTTTAAAATTCATCAAGTTTTTTTAAATATTCTAAACTATGTTTTTTCCCCCTTAATGAGTTTTGTTTTCTTAAAAATGCCTTTTACCCTATTTTTTTTATGTGATCAAAGGGGGAGAGTTAATAAGATTAAGTTAAGGGGGAGGTTAAGTTGAAATTTACTTGCATTATTTAATTGCCATATTTTGTTTTATTGTTTTGAATAAACAGATTGTTATTTTCTTATTTGGTTAACCCTAACTTAACTTGGGTTGATGCACATCAAAAAGGGGAGATTATAAGTACCTCGGGTAGTTTTGATGTGATCAACCAAGTAAAGTTAAGTCTTGGTTGTTTTTGATCCCTGTGTCTAAGTGTGCAGGAGCTTAAGAGCGTAGGAAGTCGAGCGGAAGACGCAGTGGATGAGAAGGATGACACAGGAAGGGAGCTGACGGGCTCGATGCATCTGAGGGACGCGGAGGTCTGCGGAAGAGTACACCGGTAGAGCGAAAAGGGCGCACGCAATGTCTGTGGGACAAGAAGCCGGGAGAAAGTCCGTTTTAGGTGAAGGCCAGAGTCGGGTCCGGGTGAGCCTAGATCTGGTTGGCCTAAAATCATCCAAGTGGAATACGGACGGAGTAGTCAACGCAGAGGTTGATTTTGACCTTTTGGTCAATTGAGGTGGCTCAGTTGCCTTGGGAGGTTCCTCAGTTGAAAGAATCAGCTTTGCCCAAAAGCTGAACTGAGGTGCCTCAAATCAGAAGTTCAGAACTGAGACGTCTCAGGTTGGAACTGAGGCGCCTCAAAATAGAAATTATCAACAACTTACCGTTGGCAGCATGGATAAAAGTTTATCCATCTGAGGTACCTCAGAACATAACTGAGGCGCCTCAGGTCGATGTCAGCTCAACGATAAAGTCAGTTTTCGAGCTATAAATAGCCCCCAAAAGTTAGGATTAAATAAAAACAATTGTAACTTATTTTCCTAGTCATTTTGTGAGCTGTTCAAAGTCTGTAAGAGGCTACTTCGCCTACAACGAAGGAGATCTTGATAGTTGAACTTTCAACTGCCTTGGATTAGCAACCACCCTGGCTGTAACCAAGTAACCTTGCTTGTCTCTTACTAGTTTCTTTAGTTATTTATGTTTTTATTTAACTACATAAATAAGAGCAATGATAGGGAGAGTGAAAATCATAGTGAATGATGTGGCATGACGTGGCATGATGTGACACTTTACATACACACGTTCGATTATCGCTTGGACACCATCGGCGGCCTTCGGCCGCTGCCCCTAATCAAACTATACCCTGGGGGGCACGGTGAACCCGTCGGAAATCGTGCATGCAAGGTGCCATGTCATTCACTATGGTTTTCACTCTCCCAATCATTATTCATAAATTAATTTGTCATCTTTGTAAGAACTTGCAAAAGATCAAGGTTTTATTCGCAGGATAATTCACCCCCTCTTGCCGGCCTGGCAACAGTCCTACACATAACATGTGGTCAATTGAGTGAATCATTTGATATGAAATACTTAAACAATAATTATGTATGTTAATGCCCATATTTTACTCTAAACTATTTGTTTTCTATAACTTGGTTTTTCTGAACTTTGATTATTGACATTCTAATGATGAACTTTAGAAACATATTTTACTCTATTTATCTATTTAGAACCATCTAAAATCCGCGAAACACAAAAGACTTAAGAGAACTTGAGTAGATGAACTTTTTCCCCTTGTTATGTATTATCCTGTTTATTTTTATTTCCATACTGTTTAACTTTTGTGCTATGCATCTTTAAGTTTCCTTGGTTTCTTATATGGAGCTGGATGGAACAACCTTAGACAAATTTGTGCAGTTCATCATTGATCTCACAGAGGGTTCTATGCCTCATCTAATGATCTAACAAGACAGAAGAGCTAATAAAAAAAATAATATAAAATTGTTAATGATTAAAACAAACTTAACAAATGGATTGAAGTCTCTTGTGTATATTTTACTAAATCAGTCATTGTTGTAAGTAGTCTCAAATTAGTTGCTTTATTGACACATAAGCTTATGGAGTGAAGAAAAACACTGCATCTGCTTAGCACTACATGAGGATTATCCTGGCAAAACCAATTATTAACATGTTAAAAATTTAATCCAAATCATTACCAAGTTGATACTTAATTTGCTGAACCTGTTCTTTCAAATATAAAAAAATGTAGCATATTCTTTATATTTTCTTTTAGGAAAACATGTGGATTTTCTTTTATAGAAATTTTCTTTGATATTGAGATTGTTTCTCTAACTGATATTATAATATCTATGCCTAAATTGGATGGGAAAAAACATCTACCTCCAAGGTATGGAAAAGAAAATTCTTCTACGTATCACTTCCCACTTGGCTATTGCCACTCAATGTGTTCACCATGAGATGATGCTCAACGACCTTCTAGGGCTCACCAAGATATCATACTGCTAAAAATTTATCCGAGAAAACATCAGTATTTTTGTCTTTTTTAAAGATTTGGATGAGGAAAAACTTCAACCTATGGACTTGGAGCTGCTCCAGGTCTGAATTTCATTTCAAAACTGCCAGTCCAATTGGAATTTAGACAAAATGTGTTAAGTTCGATAAAAAAATCAAGAATATGATAGAAATGTATTGCATATTCCTGAACTGATTTATTCTATCGGACCAAGTTATTTTGTTTATTTCATTTGCATTAATCTCCCCACAAAAGGCAACTTGAATGAGTTAAAGTGGAACTGTCCAGAAAACTTATGCTAACAATTGTATCAGACTAGAATCTGTATATCTCTTATAATCTGACTATCTAGTAAGAGCCAAATATGAATTATTGCTATCTGGTCGTAGGCCTCTCTTAAACCACTTTATCTTCTGTTTTATCATAGCTCATACATATGCTCGGCCCAGAAAGATGCTTGCTACTGGATCTGTTTTCATATGCCAATGTAGTTACTCCTAGATTCCACCCATTTAGCCCTTACAAAGTTTGTTCCTAATATCTTTCCTTCTCAAAGAAAAAAAATGGAAAAAGGAAAATTATTTCCATAACAAAGGCAAGTGCTCTAAATGAATGCTTCATTAATTTTTTTAATTATTTTTTAAAATTAAATGATGCTAAATACCCTGATTTTTTATGCTCTGGAAATCACCTTAGATTCTTTATGTAGCGCAGGCATTATGTTACTTGGAATTTGTATATATATATATTTTACTGCATGGATGTATACGAACGAGGAGTGGGAGACATGAAAAAAATGGCCATTGATGTGCCTTTTGTGTTTCTTTCCTTTCCCTCTTCTCTACCAAAACAAATCATAATTACTATGAAGACATCTGATATTAGATATATCTTGTGATTTTAAGGGTGCGTGAGGTGAGCCTAGCCTGTTGTATCACTGTCGCAGATTAAGAATTTATTTATCTTGATATACTAGTAGTGAATCAATGTACACCATTCACATCTAGCAAATTTTCTTCCATGTACAGTTGTCCTGTAAATTTTTGAGACCAAAATGATCTATTGCCATATACGCATAATCGTGAGATTGTCTAGGAATAAGGAAGCAATAACTATTTGATAACACATTTGTTTCACTTGATTAGACTAACCAGGTGGATGTGCCAAATGGGCCGAGTGGGGCGAGTGGGCTGGTTGGGCCTAGGGGGCAGACTAGGCATGCCAGGTCTGATGGTTTAATCTAGCCTGATGGCAGGCCAGTCTAATAAGATTGTGTGACTAAGACATGTCACATAAATTATTTCTGCGCGGATTTGTTTTTTCATTGTGGAAATGGGCTTGTAAATTTTTTTATTGCATTTCTGCTTCTATAAGTTATTTCTATATCTATTGCATTCCAAGAATCAAACTAAGAATATTTATTGTTCTTCTATTCCTTGTCTATTTTACTCTCTTGGGATATTTTTTTGTATTCCTCATCTATTTTATTCTGTGAACCAAATTTAGCATCAGTGATTTACCAATTGCCATACTTGACATATGTTTCATATGTTGCTTGATTTTGACGGAGCCAATACTTCAGTTATCAATAAGATGCATTGTGATCCAAATTATGGGGAATAGTTATACTTTAGATTAAAGTGAGACATTATGACGACTTCAACTTTTCTTTAGAAGATTTTCATTTGCAACTTACTATTGTTGAGGTGAATATTCCAGAATAAATAAATAAATAAATAAAGGCAAAGGAAAATAAGAAAGAAAGTAGAAAATTAAGTAATAAATTCGAAGTTGCAGACATTCTTTGATTTCATGTCTGTTGAAGATCATGGCATGATCATTCTAATCTAACTTCCATTAAATGATTGTTATTCCAGGTGTTCAATGTAGCACAAATTCCAATAGAATGGGAGGAACATTTTGTGGGCGACAAAGTAGATCCAAGAACAGAGAGTTTTCTCACATGGGAAAGTCTGGAATCAGTTCGGAGAAATGGTGTTGGGCTGAAAGGTCCAATGGCTACTCCTATTGGAAAAGGTCACCGCTCACTGAATCTCACCTTAAGGAAAGAACTAGGTCTCTATGCCAATGTTAGACCGTGCTATAGCCTTCCAGGCTACAAAACGCGGTATGATAATGTGAATCTTGTAACCATCCGTGAAAATACAGAAGGGGAATATAGTGGTCTTGAACATCAGGTACACTGGGCACAAATTTAGATTATCATTTCATATTTTTGGTATGATCTGTGGATGGTTCTTGACATACCTCTGCGTTATTCTAGGTTGTAAGAGGTGTTGTAGAAAGTCTAAAAATTATTACTCGACAAGCAAGTTTAAGGGTAGCAGAGTATGCTTTTCATTATGCAAAAGCAAATGGCCGTCAACGGGTGTCTGCTATACACAAAGCCAATATCATGCGGAAGACTGATGGTCTTTTTCTCAAGGTAGGGTAGTTACTAGTGCAAACATAGCTACCAAGGACTTTAATGCCTAAAATGTATATGTTAGAGGTTACTGCCTGATTGGCTTCTCGTTCGCAGTGTTGCCGTGAGGTTGCAGAGAAGTACCCAGAGATAACTTATGAGGAAGTCATCATTGACAACTGTTGTATGATGGTATGTGTTGACTAGGATTTACTAACTTGTACTGCAATATTAGTGTGATTCTTATATCATATGATCATCACCATCCTCTAGGGCTTTACGGTGTTATCTAAATGACTACAAACCATAACTTGATACAACAGTCTGCAAAGAACTTGATATGGATGACTGAATTTGATCCATAACCTTTTTTTATAGCAAAATAAAAGGTTATGGATTAAATTCAGTCATCCATATCAAGTTCTTCAATCATAGATCTTCTTCCATTAATTCAAATGTTTTGTGTTAATCCTTATGCTCAAGGCTTGGTTTACTTGGGTGGGTATGAGAAGAAAAGGGAGAGAGACACAAAGCTGTACATGAATCATGGACGACTGATACATATTTCTTGTGCTGCTGCTGCTGCTCCTCTCTCTCTCTCTCTCTCTCTCTCCCTCTCCCCTCCTAGTTGTACATCCTAGTAAATGCAGCCTAAAGAAAGTCATAAGTTATACTTTTGTTTGAACTTAACTAAAAAGCAAAAGCTATTGATGGAAATGCCATCATGATCCATATTGTTTTTTTTTCCTATGATATAAAGGGGAGTCTTAGCGCAATAGTAAAGTTGTTGCCGGATGACCTCATGGGTTCAAGTCTCGAAAACAACCTCTTGCTAAGCAGAGTAAGATTGTGTACAATAGACTCTTCCTTGGAATCTTGTATTGGTAGGAGTTTTGTGCACCAAACTGTCCTTTATATAATGGCAATGAACGATAAATATAAGATATCAATGTCAATTTTTTGTTATGATCCTTCTGTTTAAATGTGACAGCTCGTGAGAAATCCTTCTCTCTTTGATGTATTGGTGATGCCCAATCTATATGGGGATATAATAAGTGATCTCTGTGCTGGCCTGATTGGAGGGCTGGGCTTAACTCCGAGGTAAATGTGATTTTCTTTTACAGGTCGATATTTCTAAACTGAACTAATAAGACTATGGCCGTATTCCAGTTGCAACATTGGCGAACATGGCATTGCTCTAGCAGAAGCCGTTCATGGTTCAGCTCCTGATATTGCTGGCAAGGTATATTCCTTTGTCTATTAATTGATATCCTGTCTGTGTTTGTTGATTGACAAAGTCCAAATCGTCCAAATCATTTGAATACTCTGTTTACTCATCACTATTTGCAGTAGCATATCGATATATAGGCATCAGGTAGACAAAAGAATTCAATATCAATTCAAGAAGAGAATACTGCTTCATTCATTGGTATATTTAATTATTGAACAATACTCCCTTGCTATTACTCATAAATAATATGCAATGAAACTATTTGTACCATATTGATTAGAAACGTTGGTATAATAAATTAATTGAATATATTTATACCTACATAAAAAGTATTTATTATTTGTTTTCTATTATTTCATCAATAATTTGATATTGCTTTCAGTTTCTATTTGCTTATACCTATAAGTAAATGACAAAATCTACAAATAAGATCTCATATTATTCAGTGATAAATAATCAAATATATATAGCATAATATTTTGTTGCACACTACATATTCTTGTAGTTTTAACATGTTTCAACATATTGTCAATATTTGTTTCTTATATATATTTTTTACTATTTACATTTTATTAAATAACTTTTGAAAACCTTTCAAAGTCTTATTTACTTGTCTATAAGAATTTTGCTTTAATTTTTTTTATAAGAGGAGAAACTGTTCCAGGTGGCGCCAATCTCTGTTCCAGTTGATCTTGTTTCAACATTAAAAGAATAATGATTGTTTCGTAATAACTGAATTTTATTTTTGAAACAAAATAAATTATCGTCGTCGTTATTGTTGAAGATTCTGTTAAATGCCACCTTGTTTTATGACCAATTACGAAGTCTGATGTCATTATTCTTGTTTTCGTTTAATTTGTAATGAATGTTCATGCCAATTTAGATTCTGATCTATTTTTCATTGCACTTTTCTTTCCAGAACCTTGCAAATCCAACTGCTCTCCTACTGAGCTCGGTCATGATGCTCCGGCACCTGAACTTGAACGACAAGGCCGACCAAATCCACAATGCCATTCTCAATACCATTTCAGAAGGAAAGTACAGGACCGTTGATCTTGGCGGGAGTTCATCGACCACCGACTTCACCAAAGCAGTATGCGATCATCTCTGAGAATTTTCTACTATTTTTTCACGCGACAATTCTACAAAAAATTCTTCTCTAAAGGGCGGCAACCATATTGAGACTGCCGACTTAGTAATTTTAAATGTGTGAGTTCATCAATAATACCCTATAACCAAAGGCATGCAGCAGATGCCTCTTCATCTGCTCTTCAATATTTTTTATTTGTCATGAGTTGCTAACTGTTGCAGTGTTCATGTTCTACAAGATCTCTTATATCGATAACATGCAAATACTTTACCGCTCAATCAGATAGTACTGATGGTAGTAGCTAACTACCAAAGGAAAAAAGAATAAATGAAAGCAGGGTGAAACAGAAGAGAAAGACCAAGACAACAAACATTATATGACTACGAAGAGTAGCAGCCGACAAACAGACAGCGCTTAGCCGCAGAGATGAGATAGCTAAGAATCCGACGCTTGATCTCCCCTCTTCTCGGAGGTAACAAACTCCTCTCTGCTTTTTTCTTCTCACAGCCGGGGCGGCTGCTTAACATTCCAGGTCCAGTTCCAGTTCCAGCCATCTTCCAACTTGTAGACGAGATCAAAGAAGGTTTAGAAAGAGGATCGAAAACCTGACGGTGTCGATGTTGAGGGAAGGCAGTGTCTACTTATAGGCTTATTTTTCATGTGTCCTGAAAAGAGCCAACTCTTTTGTGGAATCTGAATTAATTCCCGATAAAGAAGAGAAAGAAGCGAAGTTAAAGTCAATCATGAGGCCCACACGCATTAGTAGATGGAATATTAGGGGGCTCTTAAACAATTAGTGATGGGAAAAAAAAGAATGGTAGATCATAGTTTTGTCGTCGAACGATTCATTTAGGTATAATCTGTCAAACTTTTTTTCTCTTTTTGGGTATAAAATCAGTTAAATAAATAAGCTTAACACATATTAGTTCAGTTTATTAATATTTTTGAACGGATTGTAAATTGTTTGCGAACAGTGTGCGATTGTTCATAAGAAATGTTACCGATAATTTGTGAATTATATCATTAATAAATTTTTATTAATATGATAAATAAATAAAAATTTTGAAAATAAACAAATAAATTTATATTATTAAATAATTTTAAAATTATAAAATTTTCACATATTCAAATAAATTTGAATTGATAGTTACATCTAAATGTATCAAATTTGAATTCATAAGAAAAAAATTAAGTTAAATTTGAATAATTATTTCAATGATGTAATTTACCCGCTTTAATTTTAATGATCTCTTTATTTAGAGAATGTTTAGAAAGTCATAAAGGGCATTTATTTTTTTAATTGTCAGCATCACTATGAGAAATTGGCTCGAATCACTTCTCTCCCAAATCTCCGCGTTGTGGGTAAGGAAGCCAAAAAGCCTACTCAATCAGCAGGAGTTGACCCCTGATCATGTCAACGTTGCAGTTTTCGTTCCTGCACAGTAAACAGCGAGTCACCAGGTGACTCAACGGGAAAGTTGACAACTTTCGTCGTCGCTCTCTGTAAGCGACACGAGAAGCGTTGAGGAAATTTCCACCGAAGGTAACGACGACCCAGACCCAGATTGTGCATGTATGTGCCCTGACGTTTCTCTCGTGGAATCGAAGGCATGTGTTTGACTTTTGGTGTACTAAATTGGGCGGCACACAAAGGTTTGGTTGGATGATTTATGGGGATTTAAGATGACTAAAATGAAGAGGGTAATTTATGATAATAAAATGATCTCTCTAAATGAAAAAAAAATTCTTTAAAAAATTGTTCCTTCAAAGATTTGATTATTGCTTTCATATGATAATTTATAATTTTTTTTTATAATCGACAGTTGGCTAATATACAAGATATTGTTATTATGAAATTTGAAGATCTCATCTATATACTAGTCATAGATCAATAATCATCTATGATTTATCTCCTTTCACAGTATTGAGACTACCTATGAGAGAAATTTGGGATAAGAATTATCGTATTTTTATCATCATATGATAATTTATAATTTAAGTATTAATTCGATTATGTTGGTATAAATTTATAAATTACGATTGAATAAAAAAATATTTGATAAAAGTAATTATTTCATATTAAACCAGATTTTTAAATCATTATTGAAGATGTTTAAACCCAAATATATCATTTCCTATTTGTTTTCATATTAAATAAAAGAATAATATTGGGAGAGTAAAAATAGGAGAGTGAAAACTATAGTGAATGACGTAGCATCTTGCATGCACGATCTCGACGGTTCACCGTGCCCCCAGGGTATAGTTTGATTCGGAGCGGCGGCCGAAGACCGCCGATGTGTCCAAGCGATAATCGAATGTGCATATAAAGTGTCGCACATCATTCACTATGATTTTCACTCTCCCTATCATTGCTCTAAATAAAATTCTTTACTATTTATTTCATATTAAATTATATCATTTACTATTTATTTTCATATTAAATTGATTTTTTAACTTATAAAAATCCATTATGAATTTTTTTTATAATTTTTATGATTATTAAAGATGACTAAATTCAATTATATTTTTATTTTTTTATTCTCATATTTAATTATATTTTTTAATTTATTTTTATATTAAATACATTTTTTGTATTTAAAAAAAATTATTTTAGCCTGACAAAATCTGACCAGTTAAAAAATTAAAAGTATACTTTTGAACTTAATTGCATGCACTTTTTTCCAATAGTTGGCTTATGTAGTTTATTCTTATGGAAAATGCTCAATCGTCCATAATTGACTTCTTTAGGACTATGAAGTCAACCCTTCAATTTGTGGATGAGCAAACACGCAGCTGATCGAGACGTTATCTTTTCTATTTTTAAAGATTTTTTTAAAATGAAAATTTATAAATTTAAAGTAAATATTATCTTCAATTTTTTCTGTTATCATTATAATATATATATTTTTGATTGGAAAAATAAGTCAGGTCTTGCTAAAAAACATACGAAAAATTATTATAAAAGAATTGGAAACAATAAGATTGGATAATAGACAATTAGATTATTTTTTAAACAAATATACACAATAAATGAAATAATAATTATTTTTAAGAAATTAAATTGATAAATACGAATAACTAATTTATATGCGAGTAATAGCAATGTTATAATAAATAGATAACGAATAGTTTATCATAACTAAAATGTATATATATATATATATAAGTTTGCAAGAAAAAATAACTGGACTCTCGGACTCGAGAAGAGACATGGTAACTCTATAAAAAAAAAACAAATAGTAGTGATGCGCCTCACAGCGTTGGTAGCTTCTGCAAAATTACCCGTGCGAGTCCATGCCAAACCGCAAGTAGACGTGACCTGAAGACATAATATCATCTCGAACTCAAATTAAATTCTCATTAACTCAGAAGTCAAGGGCATAGCCGGGATTTAAAATCACCCGGGGCCAAGGGCACAACCACATTATGGCTACGTAGGCTATAGCCCGGGCCCAGTGGGAGTGAGAAGGAGATTTACGTGGAAGGAAAAAAAAGTGGGGGAAAGAGATGGCTAGTTCGAGTAGATGATGTCAGCATTGGCAGAAAGAAGAGACTAGTTTGGGAAGACGACGTCGGCATGGGTGGAAAAAGGAGGCTAACCAGGAAGACAACGGCGACATCGGTAGAAAGCGGAGGCTAGTTCAGGTGACAACGTGACACTACTGCTCATGGCCGCAACCCGGGTAGATCACCCCGGTTGGCTTCGCCGGGGGTTGATTATTGACTATAATTGATATAATAATTTATTAATCAAAAATATAAAAAATAAAAAGTATGTGAATATTAATTTTCCTAAAATGTAAAATAAAAATATGTAATATATTCAATATATAAAAAAATAGAGCAAAAATATTATTGAATTGTGCTCTTTGATTCTTCTTGAGTTAAACTTATTAATTATTATATCGCTATCAATACTTTCAACTAACTCTCATTCAATATAGATGATCATAAAATCTATTAAAAATTCTTCTTCTGCCTTATTATGAAGAGCATTTTAACAAGTTTCATAAATGAAAATGTTCGTTCCGTTATTATTGTAGAATCATATGTTGGATTATGTTGGATTGATGATGAGCATATTTCATATAGGGTTGTTATCATAATTTGACACACGTCTTATCGCATTTTATATGCATATATATTTCATGTTTTCATATCTTTATGTTTCATTTTGTTACTTTTGTCTTGAAGAATCGCTCTTTACTTGTTTTGATTGATAGGACGTGTTTTCGGAACAAAAATAGAGCATAAACTCCTTGGAACGTGATATTCGAGTAAGGAGCACGCTTTGACCATGCTCCATGACACGAGCGTGCTCTTAAGGCTAAGAACGTGGAAGAATGTAGCAGAAAAGGCTCAATACTAGCTAACCATGCCTCATCATCGAGTCTTATCATCGAGCCAACATATGAAACGTTCGGGAAGATAAAAGAGAGTCGAAGGACTATCAAAATGAAGTTTTAATCAAGGAACATATTTCGACATTCGTATGGAAGAAATCGGGGGTAAAACGGTACTAAAAAGCCTCCCGATAGATCCCACCATGGGAGGGTTGTACCAGTCAGCCTGACTCATACCAAAACAAGGCATTTTAGTCAAATGTAACATGAGCGCTCGTGTTGGCGAGCACAACCCGTGTTCGGTTCTCACTACACTGCGGACGAAAAGTAAAATGACCATAACTCTTCAGTCATTTGAACCAAGGGTCATGCAACCTACAAAAAGTTAGATAATTGAAGATCTACAACTTTGATTTAGGGCCCAACCCAAGAAAATTAGGTTTAGGGGTCGAAAAACCAATTTTAGTGCAACCCAACCAATCTGCAGATCTAGACAGTTTGGGTGAGATATAAAAAGGTGAAGAAAACCCTTCTTGGGTTCATCTTGGACCAGGGGATTTTGACCCCTCCCTTGGGCGAGGGTTTTCCCCTCTAAGAGAAACCCTAGAACAATTATTTTCATCCATATCAACGATCCGTCCATCGTCGGAGCGAGTATTTCAATCGAGAAGACCGATACCGCCTTGATAAGCATATTCTTCTATCTCAATTTGTGTATTGAGTTGTAGATTGCTATTTACTTGTCTCTTCATTGTATTTCTCTGTGTCCATGGAGTAGAATCTCCATATTCTAAGATTGAGGAAGTAACTATGATTTGAAATTGATGTATGAACTATATATGTATTTGTTCATTTCCCTATTCTATGATGTGTTTATGCCTTTTTCTTATTCGATTGAATGTGTGTGTTGAGTATGCAATGAGATGTGGAGTGGTCACCATGTAGAGGTTATGTTCTAGATTGTATGATTGTGGAGTCTTGCGTGACCGTTTAAGTTGACTTTCTACGACTACCACCTTAAAAGGAGGGTCAATTCTCTACAAAGGATTAGCTACATAGAAGTTAATGGGTTTTCTCTAATTAAATGTTAGGAAGTGGATTGAGTAATCTAGATTATATGATAGTGGAGCCTAGCGTGATAGGAGGTAACCCTTTAAGCGGACTTTCTATGTTACCTCTTTACTTAATAGCATTGAAATTTAGGATAAACACTCCAATACAACCTTCACGGCTTTGTATCAGAGAATCGCTAGAAGAATGTAAACATGGAGGTAAGAAACTGGACAGTACTTAGGGATGCCAACTAACATCGTAGCAAAATTGAAGTTTTAGAATCGTTCCATCCAATTCCAACTTCTCCTTTTGAGCAATTGTCTTCCCTTGACCCTCTTTGCTCTCAAGCCTCTCCACTTGCACTCTCAACTCTTTCTCTCTCAACTCTCTTCCTTTTTCAAATCTCTTACTCTCGTGACCACACATAATCCTGATTTTATAGATAACTAACATTATGAACTCTTAGTGCTTAACAATAGTCTTTCTGGATTCAATATTTTATTACTTGATGATATAATCATGCACTTTGGCGTTGTTACCGGGACTGTTTCAGTTAACATTAGTTGACTTGTAATTTAGTTACTCTAGATATTTTTTTTGTTTAATAAAAATTCTGTATTTCCTCATTTTGTAAATATCTTGCAATTCAATTTTCTTTTCCTTATTTCTGCATTTATTTCTTGTTTTTGAAATTCTGCATTTTTTGTTGCAATTTAAATTCTACATTTTATTTTTCTAATAATTCTGTTTTGTAGGTGATTGTGATTGTTTCCAAAAACCTACTAATTTTTTTTAGATCTAATGAGCATTGACATGACGAACAGGCCTTTGAGAGAATTTTTCACACCCATATCTATAAGAGCAAGATCTTCCATTGTGGCACTTTAAATTGATGCAGGCAACTTCCAACTAGATCGAGAATTAATTTCTATGATACAAGATCACCAATTCGAAGGAGCAAATTCAGAAAACCCTTATTTACACCTTGAGATATTTCATAAATATTGCAATTTGGTGAATTGTGAAGGAGTCTCTACTAATGCTATTCAATTGATAGGATTCCCTTTCAGTATAAAAGATAAAGCAAGGACTTGGTTATATTCTCTTCCTAGACAAAGCAACACAAGCTGGGAACAACTGGAGCAATGTTTTCTGAATACTTCTTCCCGCTAAGTAGGATGACATACATGAGGAATAGAATCACAAGCTTTGCTTAGGTAGATGGAGAATCACTATTTGAAGCATGAGATAAATTTAAGAGTTTATTGTGGTAGTGTCCCCATCATGGTTTGGTTGACTATGCATATATTCTATATAGAGATTTCTTTTTCAAATAAGATATTTTTGGATCCAACTGCAGGAGATTCTTTGATGAATATAAGTTTGAACGAAGCATATGATTTAATAGATCAAGTGACATTGAACCTCTAAGAGTGGTCAAATCAAAATTGGAAGGCATCTTCACCAAGAATCCTAGAAGTGTGAGCCATGAATGTAAATGTGAATGTCAAACAAGGTTTGTTGCAATTGCTCAAGAAATTTGAAAATTGTATAGAAAATATTATCAATGCACATAACGAGGGGTTCCAACAATTAGAGGCTAAGATAGGGGGATTGACCTTACAAGGATTTGAAGCTTTGAAATGAATTTCAATTTAGTCATCCTTGCAACCAGTATAAATGTTATTGACTTGAGGAGTGGAAGAATTCTCGAAGAAGTGCAAGAGAAATGTGGTAACACTAACGGAAGAATGGAAATTGCGAAATCAAATTTCTTAGAAAAATTTATCACCGCCACTTCAACAAGGGAGTATAGACCATTTGTACCATTCCTCAACGGTTGGTCAAACCAAAGCTGGATGAACACTTTGGACCTCCGCCACCTACTCAAAAGAATTTGAGAAAAAGAAAGATGAATTTTTTTTTGATGATAATGATGATGTGGTAGCTTGTAAATTTCTTGACGTGCTTAAAGATGAATATTTTTTTGATGATAATGGTGATGATGTGCATGCTTACAAATGTTTTGATGTACTTAAAGATGAAGATTTTTCTAATGATGATGATGATAGTATGGTTACTTGTAACTTTCTTGATGTACTTAAAGATGAAGATTTTTATGATGAAGATGCTTAGTATGAAATTTCTGATGAAGTTGTTGATCCTCCTGTCGAGGATATTGATGTTGGTGTACTGTTCACTAATTATCATAATGTTGATGTTATGGATAAAAGTGTAGGGACTTGTGCTATGGAAAGTAAAGTCCCAAGAATGACCCCCTATTTTTCCACCACCTCCTAATCTCGAGCTAGAGCATATACCTAACTGTGAGGAAGTCATATTCACTTGTTCAAAACCTCTAAGTACCTTTTAACAATGTAAGGTTAGTATCTTTAGTGATCTCCTAGAAAATTTCATAGAGGTACCTATAATTAATTTTATTGGATGTGATTCAATTTTTGGTATATACTTTGTTAAACTTAATATGACTCTAGTGCTTTCTTATCTCGTATGTGTGTGCGAGGTGTTCGCTTTTATTGGGTGTGCAGGTTTATCTAGAGCCTGGGATTAGATCTTGCAATTGAACCGTCTCCTACCTCCAGAAAGTATTTTCTGTTGGTGCAAAGAGCATCAGTGATGAATAGTCATCCTCTAGTATTTGATGTTTGACAATATATTAAAGTTAGTGACAATATATAGACAATAAACTAAGGGTGGTCAAAGTGATCAAGAGTTAAACCAAACAAGACCTTATGTTTAGTAGGGTAAACCCAGGATTTGATCAGTTTGACAAAGAGTTAAGCCAAACAAGATATGATGTTTGGCAGAGTGAATAGAACCAGGGTTGGTTAGTTGACCAAGGGATTAAACCGAACCGGACCTGAGGTTTGATAATATACTTACTTAAAGGTTGGAAGAAGTCTAATCAGGATTAAGATGACTAGCAAAAAAGTGATTATGGTGAAAGAAATCATAGTGAGTGAAGCTAGGTGAATGAAATCCTGGTGAGTGAAGCCGGGTCCTAGTGAGTGAAGCTAGGTTGGAAGAAATCCTGGTAAGTGAAACTGGGTCCTAGTGAGTGAAGCTAGGTGGACTAAGTCCTGGTGAGTAAAGCTGGGCACGAAGTCTTGGTTCGGGGGACTGAACACGAAGTCCTGGTCGGGGATCGGGCAACGGAGTCTTTGCCGAGCGAGGACTACGGATAGAAGTAGAGACAGGTTGAGGTCGAACGTCTCGAGATCCGGGAGTCTTAGAGGCCGAGCACGAAGTCCTGGTCAAGGATCGGGCAAAAGACTTAGATGAGCGGGGATTGCGAACAGAAGTATAGACGGGTCGAGGTCAGACGTCTCAAGATTCGAGTTCTCGGAGGTCGAGCGAAAGTCCAACCGGAGGTCCCGGTTGGCAAACGTAACTTCTCCAGGGTGGAGTAGGTGAGGGCGCGTTCCCCGGGAAAAGAAACATTAGGCGTCGGTTCGACATAGGGTTTCGGGTGAAATCCAAAGTCAGAACCAATAAATTAAGGCTAAGATTATTTGTGTTTTTGTCTTGTGTTTGTTGTCTTGCAGGTACCTGGAGTTGGAGGCAAGATAAGAGAGCAAACGCAGGAAAAAGTGGACCTAGGAAGAACCTTCCTGGGTGCCTGAATGAATCAGGCGCCCAAGAAGGTTGGGTGCCCTAGTTGAGGGATCCCTTCCCAGGCGCTTGGTAAACTAGGTGTCTGAGGCTTCCCAGGCGCCTAGGAAGCCAGTTTTATCCATACTGCGATTTCGGTGTTGCGATGAAGTTTTGACCATGACGTGGCAGGCGCCCGAGAATGTAATATATAAAGGGGTTCGACGCCTCACTTCAGAACAACAATTTCGACATTCGAAAAAGCATTCTGTGTGAAGCAAACATGCTCAAGCCGAAACTCTATGACCAAGGAGGCTCCAGGAGGAAGTGCGCTGCACTTCGGACTTCTGGATTGGCCGGATCTTCATTTTTCGTTGGTTTGCTTTTCCTTTTACAAACTATATTTTCTTTTATTCATTTGTACTTGTAAATCTAAACTGTAAGACGAGTTTTTCCGTCTCCAGAAAGTCCGGAAAGGAGACCACTAGTGGACTCACGCTAAGTACTTAGGCCTTGAATATACTGACCCTGGGGGGTTGGGAACCAAGTAAATCCCGCGAGTCTTTCTACTGTTGTTTTTTTTGTCTTTCTTTATATTTCCGCTACGTACTAACTCTGATAGAAAGACGAATGAACAACGAAGTTTTTCGACGAATTTACGAGTCGATATTCACCCCCTTCTATCGATCGACACCGATCCCACAAGTGGTATCAGAGCAGGTAGCTCTTCACCAGACTAACAGCCGAAGGAGCAACACCGCCAGGAATTGAGGGGGAGCGAGGGTGAATACAGGTATAATTTTGATTATGTCATTTTTCAAATTCCATATTATTTGTTTCAAGTGCAGGGAGAGAGGACACTATAAAAACCATTATCTTACTCGTAAGATTCGAACGTCACTACCGGTGGTAACGGAGGTACCAGCGCCAGAAGTCCGGAGGGTTTCAAGTGCCAAAAGCCGGGACATTACAAGAACCAGTGCCCAGACTGGGAAAAGGCTTGATCCACAACGTTGAGAAATACGACCAAGGTAATGAAGGTATGGAAAATTAATTTTCGCAATAATTTTCAAATTCCTGCACAGTTATACAATTATCTTGATAATAACACTGTTAATTTTTGTGATAAATTAGATTTTTTGCATAGCCAACTTAATTTATTGCATGACAAATTACCAAATATTGACAATATTAAAATATCAAATATTAATTCCTTAATCCTTAATATTAATGCGACAATTTTTAAAATTAATTCTAATACTTTATCTGATAAACTTCCTGATAAATCTAATAACTCTAAGGATAGCAATGAAATGTTAATTAATATTATTACTGATAATTCTAATATTTCTAAAAATAATATTTTTGATAATTCTGAGGATAATGATGAAATTGAAATTAATAATCTTTCTGATAATTCTGATAAAATTAGTGCTGATAATACTAATATTTCTCAAGATAATGTTGATAACTCTCAAGATAATATTGAGAAAAACAGTCAACCATTAGTTAATTCTACTGATTTTGAATATAATACTACAACCTTAATTAGCAATCCTGAAAATTATTCTACCTATTTTGAAGATAATAATACAACTTTTATTAATTCTGAATTTAATCCTAAGATGAAGAAGAATATGATTCTAAAGATGAAGATGAATTTATTAAAATTGAAGTTATAATTAAAAGGCTTACAATAATTCAAATAAGACAGAAGTATTAAGTAAATTAAAACCTTAAAAAAAAAAAATAGATGAATCAGAATTTTTTGAATTAATGGGGATGATACAATTAGACTATAATCTTCATTAAATTCAAATTAAAATCTTAAAAACATTTATCTTAATTAAACATTAAATCTTTTTTTTTCAAACTTTATTTTTTTTATTTAATTCTTAATAGTTTAAACTTTAATTAATTCTTAATAATTTTTTTTTTATTTAATTCTTAATAATTTAAACTCTAATTAATTCTTAATAACTTAAACTTTAATTAATTCTTAATAATTTAATCATTAATTAATTCTTAATAATTTAAACTCTAATTAATTCTTAAAATTTAAACCTAAATAATTCTTAAAATTAAACTCTAATTAATTCTTAATAATTTAAACTGTAATTAATTCTTAATAATTTAAACTTTAATTAATTGTTAATAATTTAAAACTTAATTAATTCTTAATAATTTAAACTTTAATTAATTGTTAATAATTTAAACCTTAATTAATTCTTAATAATTTAAACTTTAATTAATTGTTAATAATTTAAACCTTAATTAATTCTTAATAATTTAAACCTTAATGTATTCTTAATAATTTAAACCTTAATTGATTCATAATAATTTCAACCCTAATTAATTCTTAACAAGTTAAACCGTAATTAATTCTTAATAATTTAAACCTTAATTAATTTTAATAATTTAAACTCTAATTAATTATTAATAATTTAAACTTTAAATAATTCTTAACAAATCAATCCTTAATTAATACTTAACAACATAAAATATTAACTCTTAATCTTAATTAATTAATGATTTAATTCAACAAAATCCATGAACTAAATCCTAATTAATTACTTCAATTGTGAAAGTAAACAAAATCCTACCCAACTGAAACAGTCAACTTAATAATAATAAATATGTCAAAGTGGATAGACATATTCACGGGTTCACGCGGTCTGTATCAAATCGAGAATTTGATACTTTATTAGAAACCTAAGTAAAACGTTTTGACTTGATTGATACATGCATAACTGCCATGCCCATGCATCTATTTATTTTTTTTAAAAAATATCTGTTATATCATTCATGTTTATTTTCTGCTTAATTTAGAATGGTTAGATGTCACGCCCCCAGAGGCACATACTTCCTCGAAAATCGGGCAGCATCTCCCCTGTACGGCGGACAATATGAGGCAATAATACATAATATCTCACCAATATAGCTCAGCCACAAGCGGCTGGCATCACAATAATATATAAAAACACAACCACGCAGTTTATATTTGGATAAAAGATAATGGGCGGCTCAGCCACCATAAACATAAAATAAGACTATAATCCCAAAAGAGAACTCAAATGTCTCTGATACCGACAAAACCCAATAACGAATAAAATGCAACTCCAAGTACTGAAATAAATAACTAAACCAAATACGGAAGACTAACTCAACTCAACACCGGGGACTGGCAACTGGATTCTCTCCCGGCTCCAAGAGATACGTCTACCTGCTATCTGAAACAACAAAGAAGAAAGCAGGGGTGGCGAGTCCGGGCGGACTCTGCGGGTATATGAGTAGACAATAAGTATGACATAATACAAGATAACCAAGTAGAGATTTCAATAGGGTACAGTCCATAAGAAAATATAGAAACCTAATCATGCATAACATATGTAAATCGACATGATATAAAGTCCGAATAACGACTAAGCAGGTATAGAACAACTCAACAACAATAATATCAAGATATACATGCATGTCAAACATGTGCAACAATCATAGCTCATATAAATACATCAAACACAATCAAATGCATAAAAGAAATACGTATGCACATGATGCAATGACATGTGCCACCCCTGACGCCAGTCAAGCCGTCAACACATCCCATCTGTGTGACCGAGTGGGTAGGGCTGTGACAACTGTACCACTCCAACAACAAATACCACATAAGGTGTGGGTGAGTGGACAGAATGCTGGGGAGCCTACACTCCAAACTCCAGTACATCGGGGGAGCTACTACAGCTACAATATCCCTCGAAAACAAACAACGGTGAGAGTGAGCCACCAACAGCTCATCCCTCTAAAAACAACTGTGAGGGTGTCACTGTTTGGCATAACAGGACAGGTGCTCGGACTCTAATAACTACCACGATAACAAGTGGTTGAGTGAATCAAGCAACAATATGACTAACGACGGCTTAACCAAATGTAAGCCTAACAGTTATTAGTATACAACGTGCAAGTATGGTGCATGCTATACGATGCACGAACAACCGGAGAAACAGTGATATAATAAAGTCCAACCAATACACGATACATCAATACAATCAATCGGAAATCAAAACCCCATGATTATGCATCTACACTACTAGGTAGGGTATTTCTAATGCCAAAATAAACCTATCTGTGTGTAATGGACTTCTCAGTACTCGCGTACAAGCGACACTTTACAGAATAGAAAATCAATAGAGGACTGTACATATACGAATTTGGGAACACTCGAAGATCAACGAAGAATAAGTCTCAACGGTGATGTTTTAAATAACGACAAAGAACAAGGTTAAACAACCTATCAGACATAATATAGCCATGCTTTAAAGGTAAAGAAAACTACTTGAGTACAAAGGAGAAGTACCCGCCTTATAATTGTAGAAGTTCGTATCAAAGAGAACCTCCTCGTGACCAACCGTATGACTCTGAATCAAAATCCTGGGTAAATATCAAAGTTTAACTAATTATTATATCTAATAAGTAGTTAAAATAAATCACAAATCCAACTAGAAGGAACCCTTAATCATTTCGATCATTAATTTATTTAATTAACGATTACTTCGATTAGTCCCCAATTTAATCCATCATGTAACCCTAAACAAATCCACCACACATAATCAACCTTCAAGAATCACAATACCACCATTAACTCAATTTCCCCTAAGTATAACTTCCAATATCGTTTACTCACCTTCTATAGCAGGAAATGGATTTGAAACATAAGATATTAGAGAAGAACTTAAAGCTGCTGAATTTATTATTATTATATTTTGTTTTCTTTTTAATCAAGTTTTGAAACAGAATAATAAAACTACCTCCCTCACCATCATTAACTCACGGCACACTACAAAACACACAATACAAGTCATTAATTAAAAACCTAAACTCTAATCACCTTTGACCAATTGATTTAAGGAAACCTAATACACAAGCAAGCATTACCTTGTATCCAAACTTGTATACAATTGGTGGCGTCGATACAAGAAATCAGAACGCACTGTGAAGGTTGCGGAGGAAGCTCGCATGAAGAGGTCAACTTCGACGACTAGGCGACGATCGGCGAAGGCAGGGGCGCTTTTGTGTGCGCTGAGGGAAAAGGCGCTCGGCTAGGGCTTGGGCCTCGAGGGAGAAGAGAGAACCGTGAAGCAAGGAGACCAGGCGAAGCCTCGTTCATGTGCGCCGAAGCAAATGGAGAAGAAGAAGAAGAATAGGAGGACGGCGGCGGCGCCGGGAAAGGCTCGGCGTCAAGGCAGTGAAGGGAGTGGCGTCGGGGAGAACTGAAAGGAATCGACTCCATGGAGAGGGGTTCGGGGGTAACTACAACGGGGGGAGAGGGAATTTATTAGGGCTTTATATTATTATTATTATTATTTTTAAAGCCGTTTTACATAAAGGCCCTCCAAGTTTGGGAAATTACAAATAAGCCCTTTAAAAATTTTAGTTTTCAACATTAGATAGGAAAAAGATTGGTTGATACTTGCCTAACCTAGTACCAGGGTGAGGCGAGATGATAGTATGTTAGGGAAGCTTGGTCTAGGAAGTCAGGAAGGGTAAGGAGTACCCGACCTGACTACCTCACCACATCCTATACTAGTTAGACTAGAGTTTTTCAATATGTAAATTAAAGGTACTATTTCTTTAAAAGACTTTGTCTAAGGAAAGGGTTGATGATCCAATAAAGCTACGACCAAAGAAAGCCTCTGTGCCTCGCCAAGACCTGCAAGTCAATTATCGAAAATTACTTTTAAGCTACTAATTGATTAAACTCGAATCTAACTCAAGATCAAACAATCTGCGTTATTAAAATTGAGAAAAATTATTCAAGCATTTCACAAACACCCAAAAGACAACCATGCTTGCTTGTACTGCGACACTTAGAATGGGTGAGATGTTAAGGACTAATTAATTGACAAATATTTTTGAAAATATTGTCAAAATCTTTCGGATACTTTCTTAAAACTCTATTTTCAAAATAATATTTAAACATAATAATGTTTTAATGAATTTCATGCTTGATTGGGTGCTTATCTATAAATACATTTTCAAAATATTATATATCTTTTCGAAGTTGTTTGACCTACACATAGACACAACCTTCTAGGTTAACACTAAAGTCCCTTAAGACACTTAGGTAGAGGTCATTGTAGTTAACAAGGGTAGCCAGAATGTGTCAGGGGGAGTTTTTGTTAATTCTTTTGAAAATTATTTTTCAATTATTATTCTTTTCAAAAATTTATCACCTTCAAAATATTTGCTTGCTCAAAAATTATTATATCTTTCAAAATGCACTCTCATTTTTTTTTTTCAAAAATTATTATGTCTTTCAAATGCTTTTCAAAAATGTGTTTCAAAAAGTTACTATGTATTTCATCATACTATTTTAAAAATATTATTTCAAAATGTTTTTAAAAATATGTACTAATTGCTCTTTTGATTTGGATGAACTCTAAAGACACATAAGAAGTTTCCTTTATGATTTACAAGGATTCCTAAGATTGTGTCAGGTTTAGAGGGAGCCCTAATCAAAAGCAATTAATTACTTCTTTATCTGATTACTTTTGAAAATTATTATATAATTCTTTTTGTTTGAATCAGATCCTAAGACTCAGAGGAAGATTAAGTTGTAGTCAATAAGCTTCCTAGGGCTGTGTCAGATTTAGGGGGAGGTTCAGATTAAAAGAAAAATTAGAGGTTTTCAAAAATATACACTATCTCTTCAAAAAATATTTTAATTTTGAAAATATGATACTATCCTTTTCTAAAACATATTTCAAAAATATTTTGTCTTTTGGAATATTTTTGAAAATATTTTATCTTGAGTTTGGAAAATTTTCTAAGACACTGAAGAAAATTTTCCTTGTAGTTAACAAGGTTTCCTAGGACTGTGTCAGACTGGAAAAGAAACCAAATCAAAAAATTATTATTTTTCAAAACCAAAATATTGAAAATATTAGAAAATCCCTATGACACATAGAAATTTTCTTGTGGTTAACGAGATTCCTAGGATTGTGTTAGACTTAGGGAAGTTCAAATTCTTTCTAAAATTCACGTATTATTAGTGCAATGTTTTTTAAAAAAAGTACTTAGTACCTTATAGAATATTTTCTAAATAAGTACTTAGTTTTTTTTTCAAAAAAAAGTGAAGAGTTTTGAAAATCATGTTTTTTAATATCTTAAGAATATTCAAAAGGAGGAGAGAGACTTAAGTTAAATTTTTTTCTTCAAAAATCTTATTGTTGGTGCAAATTTTGTTTTCCATTATTTCTTTTTTGATGTGCGACAAAGGGGGAGAGGAGTTTATGTTAGATTTTTTTTTTCGATTTCTCCTAAGTATTAAACCTAGATTTAAACCTATAACCCTTAGACCCAACCTAACTTAAAATTATTGTCAAACATCAAAAAGGGAGAGATTGTTGGTGCAAAGAGCATCAGTGATGAACAGTCATCCTCTAGTATTTTGATGTTTGACAATATATTAAAGTTAGTGACAATATATAGACAATAAACTAAGGGTGGTCAACGTGATCACGAGTTAAACCAAACAGGACCTTATGTTTGGTAGGGTAAACCCAGGATTTGATCAGTTTGACAAAGGGTTAAGCCAAACAAGATCTGATGTTTGGCAGAGTGAATAGAACCCAGGGTTGGTCAGTTGTGTTAGGATCGATACGCCTTGCTAGAGGGGGGTGAATAGCAAATCGTCTAATCTTCTTGTACCTACGTTGTTAGTTGCACAGCGGAAACAATAATAAAAACAATAAACAATGCTAACAAGAAGGGTTTACTTGGTATCCACCCCGGCCGGGTGACTAATCCAAGAATCCGTCGGTGGATCACTCCCCGGATAACCTCCGGCTAGCCCGCGTCGCTCCTTGTGGGTGGAGAAACCTCGCCACAACACCTCGGACACTATCTGGGCACAAAAGACTACTAACACGATTTACCCAAGCGAGTTTCGTCAAGAAACAAGGTAGGAAACGAGCCCCTTTAAATAGGGCTCGAATCTGAAACAGCCGCTACCAGTCGACTGCCCAAATGGCAGTCACCTGGTCCCACTCAGATTCGACCGTTGCACTCCAACGTTCGAAATCTGCCAGCCTGTTTCAGCCTATAGCAGTCGACTGCCACATGACAGTCGACTGCCCCATGCCTAAGCCTAGGGTTTCATTCCCGAGTACACATCTCTCCGCACTCAACCCTCCCGGCTTATCCCCTGAGTATACACACACATACTCAGACCCTTACAACTCAGTTGACTCTTCATCAGCAGTCTTGACTGTTGCCTTCACACCTTCTTCATCTTTGGCCCTCGTCTCTCGGATGCGCACGCAAACCTCCAGCTTGCCTCCATGCCACCCTTCACGTATGCCTCGAAGTCCGCGTCCCTCGGCTCATCATCTCCGCTATCCATGGTCCCTCGGATACACACGTAAGCCTCCAGCTTACCTCCATGCCATCCTTCACCTGAAGACGTCAACCAAGTCTACATATACCTGTACACCTGCACACTTATGTACATATGTGAGAACAACGTAAATCCTAACTTAACCATTTTGCCCACACATCAAAATATCATGATCCTCCAGATCATCTCAGGGCCGATTGCCCCAACAATCTCCCCCTTTTTGATGTGTGGCAATATGTTAAGTTAGGTAAACATATAGCAATAATAATAGCAAAACAATTGAAATTCAAGCATATCACACAAGAGGCTACCTCCCCCTTTACCTATGCTTTCTCCCAAATTTCAACTCTTATTGCTAATTTACAGTTAAGTTTTCCCAACCTTAACTCTAAAGTCACATAACCAAACCTAAGTTAAGTTTCGACCCAAACCTAACTTAATACTCAAATTCTCCCCCTTTGACACCATCAAAAGATTGCCTCAAGCAACCAAACCCTATGGCATCAAGGAGAACAAACTAGATTTCTGAAAACCCCTCAGAAATCACAAAGTCCCAAACTGCCTTGTATCGCAGTCGACTGCCCCCTGGCAGGTGACTGCCCGGCTGTGAACTGAATTTCCAGCCGAAATTCAGAAACCAATTTAAAATTCCAGAAAATCTGGAAAAATGTAAAACTTTGCAAGCACGATTGTAAAGGTATCCCCTACCCTAGAAAAATTTGGTTCATGAAAAACACCAACCGTGCTTGACTTTTGGTACAAACTCTAAAATTTTCAAATCAAGTCACTTTGTATCAATCTAGAGGTTTAACCATGATATCTAGTGTTTGCTACCTCTTATCACTTCGACTTGACATTTGAAATGATTTGCAAACTTCTCTTATACATATAAATGTTTCTATTTTGACAAGGTCTCCTCCTTATTTTCTTTTGAGTCTAAAGAGACATTCCTTTTACATATATAACACTCTTATTTTATTGCCAATCAAACCATGCTAAAAGAGATGAAAGTATAACATTTTGAGCAGATATAACATTTTTATGTGTTTTTCAATCAAAAACATGTAGAGTGTATCATAAGCACACAAACATGAAGGATATCAAACTGTTTAGCAGGATACTAGCATTAATCATTCCACACAAACACAATCTTAATAGAAGTAGTATAATGAAAGTGTATAATGTATGGAGTCAAGAGCCAACAACTAGACATCACCATAGTACTTATCAAGGACATTATCAAGGTAATATAAGATCTTAATAAGATGACCATAATGTGAAAGACAGAATATATAAAGTCATATGATTTGCCAACAAATGGCCAATACGAGAGTAGCGAGGGCCAAAAAGGCCGGAAGTCATCCAAATACATAACGGGGAGTGTTTGAGAGGTATAATATCATAACAATACAGAATACTCTCAACACCGAAAGTCTCTCAAATACTGCGTCCGATGATCAGAAATACATGTGATCATCACCATCTGTAGAAGGAGGAGGAGCAGGAGGGCCCTGATACGCCAAGTCCCACCGCTGCAGCATCTCGTACATGCTGTCCTGCCTGGTCATGAATCCCTGACAGAACTCCGTGAGGCCCTGCACCTCCCTCTGAGTGGCTGTCTAGCCCTGCTGTAGACTCTGGACATCTCCCTGGATGGTGTCAACAGACTCACGAAGTCCATGAAGATCCGTCTGCATCTGAGTAAACTCTGCACGTGTGATCGGCTCTCCGGGCTCCTCAACTGCCTCAGGGGCCTCTGGTCGCTCTCTCCAGACAAACCCACCCTGTCTACACTCAATACCAGCCAGGGACAACTATCTCTGACCGATCTGATCATAATCCTTCGACAGGTGTCGAACCTGACCAGCACAAACTTGGAGGCCAAGACGGGAATAGAAAAACTCTGTGAGTAAACGGCAGAATGGCATATATATCTTGTCATTCACACTCTGGGAGGAATGACAGATGGCGCTAAAAACCTAAAGGGGGATGTCGATATCTAGCCTCCTCTCCAATGCATACATCATGACTAAGTGTGGAAGTCTGATCTTAGCTCTCCCCTTGGTGACAATCGGCAGGATACACTCAACAACAATTTTATATAAGACATGGCTGGCAGGTCTCATGGGTTTAGCGTCAAACAGACGCTCAGACTCATGTCTATGCCTCCTAAAGTAGTGCATATGTATTTGATCAATCGTCACCCCAGGAAATTCCAATGGTTCTGTAACTGTGGGAAAGTAGGTAACCGGATTATTGGATGCTCTGCAATCCAAGAAGCTAGCCAGACTCATAACAGAGAAGGGAACAGTGACCCCGGCCACTCGAGACTCAAATAGGTTGTTGTCTGCATCAATGCATGTTAAGTTTGCATAAAATTCCATGCAAAGGTCAATATCGACATCTTGTTGGCAGTAGACCAACTTTGCCAACTTATAATGTTTGATCATCTCATCCAGTGGTGGAGATTTTTCTGCAAAGAACTTCTTATTCAGGTATCGGCAATTCATTACAACGAACTCATTATCCTCAAATCGCTTCTTGCACTCTAAGGATCGAAAATCTAGACTCTTCTTGATTTTGTCGGGATGAACCCTCACCCCTAGTTCTCTTAGTGGCCATCCTGATATCTCAAGTGTATGCATGCGCACCAAGACACCCCCAAACCAAGAAAGTGACAAGGAAAAACATGCACAAAATGCCACATTAGTTCCAAAACCATAAGCTTAATGACAAACTAAAACTTAAATCGTGATACCTCTTCATTCTCTGCATCTTGAGACCTTGAGATTCGGAGAAATCGTAGATTGGTTTGAAAATGAGAGTTTCAACTAGCCCTAGGAGTAGATCAAGGTTGAAGAAGGGCTTAGGGAGGAGTTTTAGGGCTCGGGATAGGTTGAGGACGAGAGAGGAACTTGGAAGGAGAAGAAGTCGTCGGGGGTGGAACACCAAAAACCTAGGTTTGGCCCTCTCCTGCGCGGCTTCATCCTTTTAAACCCCCGCTTAGCAGGTGACTGCCATACGGGCAGTCGCCTGCGAAAACCCACAGTAGGGTTCTGCGTTCATGGGCAGGTGACTGCCCCATGGGCAGTCGCCTGCGAAAACCCACAGTAGGGTTCTGGGTTCATGGGCAGGTGACTGCCATATGGCAGATGACTGGTAGCTGAAACTTGGTTTTTCAGCCCGAGATTCAGTAATACATCAATAATTCCATAAATTTCTAAAAAATCTGAAATCTTGTGGGAAGCTTTGTGGATCCTATATTTACGTGGGAAAAATATAATTTCAGTTAAAGTCATCCCAAATTCCAAGTTTGGTACAAACTCCGAGTTTTTCTAAAAGGATATCATAGAGCTCTTCCCAAAAGTTCTATTTTGGACCTCACCTTGATGTTACTTCCCATAATCATCAATAATACATTCATAGCATCAAGTTATATGGTATTTAGGCATTAAAATTTACTTGCCTCAACTAAAACTCCAATTTCACCTTTTTCTTCACAATCCTTCCTTAAGTGTGCCAACTCTCTAGGATTAAGACTACCCTTAGCCTTTTTAAACCTTTTGGCACACCCTATATTCCTTCTTATACTCCTAGAAGGAACCCACCTGAAGTCCATTGGCCATGGACCCCATTTTGGCTTCCAGAGCTCCTCCTTGAGCTCCTAGCCCTAATTATCTCCTCAGGTAGCTCTTCTACAGTGGCAAGACCACACCGATGCTCTTTCAGTGTTTCTTGACTTTCCTTTATCACTCTCTTAATCCTATAGACCTTTTTCTTGGTCAATTTCTTTTCCCTTCCTTTAAATGGCTTTTCGTTGTTATTCTTGACTTTTTCTCTACCATAGTTGTAGGGCATCCTTGAATATGACATTTCATCAACCCTAGCCCTCTTAGGATGGTGTCCTAGACCCAGTCTACAATTTCTAAGATTTTGGTCCTTTGGTATCATCTTTAATTTTGCGGACCCTTGAATGATTCTACCAAGGTTTTGTTCCAACTTATCAAGTTTTGCTCTCAACATTTGATTTTCCTTTTCTAACTCCTTGATCTTAGAATCACTCAGTCTAATATTATCATTTCAAAGTCTATCTATTCTTCCAAGCATATTTTCCTTCCTCTTAGGACTTATCCTTTGGTCCTTAGTCCTAGGAACCCTAGATTTATCATGCATCACAGAGTTTTTGGTGTTTTTGCATACAAAATTGTTTCCATTCCTATCATGATATTTAAAACCAAAAACACGCATGGGTAAGCAATTGTTATCAATTCTATCATTCATACAAGATTTTGAAGCATGAGTAGAGTTAGAAGATACCTTCCTTACCCTTGGTGCTCCCCCTTGATGAATGCTCCTTTTTCTTTCTTCTTTTTCCCATTTCCTAAGGCGCTCCATCTTCTTGAGCTCTCCACTTCTTGGGCATTTTGTATGATAATGCCCTAACTCCCCGCATGTGAAACATCTAATTCTTTTCTTCCTTTCTTGGACTCCTCCATTCCTACAATCCTTGTTAGATTTAAATGGAATTGACTTTGACTCAGAGATTACCTCCTTTTTACCCAGTGGACACTTATCCTTGTAGTGCCCCTTTTTGTTGCAACCAAAGCATATAATATGGTCTTTCGACTTAGCTTTGGTGGAGATGGAAGTTGTCTCTTGCTCTTGTGAGGATGAGGGTTTTTCCTCCCCCTCAACCCTTGATGATAATTCTTTCTCTTCTTCTCTTGATGAAGTACATGGTTCCTCACTTGATGACGCGGGCAATTTCTCATTTTGATCCTCTTGGATTATTGTACTTGCTTCTTTAGATATTTCGACTACTCGAGCTTGCGAAGAGTTCTTATGAAGTTCTTCCAACTTATTCCACAGTTCGCATGCATTTGAATATTTCCCTACATTATCCAAGACATGTTTAGGCAATATATTAATCAAAATATTTATTACCTTCTCATTAGCCCTAGCTTGTTCTTGTTGTTCACTTGTCCAAAATCTAGGGCGAAGCTTTTTGCCGTGCTTGTCCTTGGGAATTTCGAATGGGTCTTCAACAGTCATTCTACACTCCCAATCCATCCCGAGCCAATTCTTCATTCTATCTTTCCAATAGTTAAAATTCTCTTGCTCGTATGATGGTGGTGAGTTGATATCTTCACCCAACTTGTCATCCATGACTCTTTTCCCTCTAGCAAGTGCTCCCTCGGCGGTTAGTCCGATGAAGAGCGGAACTTGGCTCTGATACCAATTGTTAGGATCGATACGCCTTGCTAGAGGGGGGTGAATAGCAAATCGTCTAATCTTCTTGTACCTACGTTGTTAGTTGCACAGCAGAAACAATAATAAAAACAATAAACAATGCTAACAAGAAGGGTTTACTTGGTATCCACCCCGGCCGGGTGACTAATCCAAGAATCCGTCGGTGGATCACTCCCCGGATAACCTCCGGCTAGCCCGCGTCGTTCCTTGTGGGTGGAGAAACCTCGCCACAACACCTCGGACACTATCTGGGCACAAAAGACTACTAACACGCTTTATCCAAGCGAGTTTCGTCAAGAAACAAGGTAGGAAACGAGCCCCTTTAAATAGGGCTCGAATATGAAACAGCCGCTACCAGTCGACTGCCCAAATGGCAGTCACCTGGTCCCACTCAGATTCGACCGTTGCACTCCAACGTTCGAAATCTGCCAGCCTGTTTCAGCCTATAGCAGTCGACTGCCACATGGCAGTCGACTGCCCCATGCCTAAGCCTAGGGTTTCATTCCCGAGTACACATCTCTCCGCACTCAACCCTCCCGGCTTATCCCCTGAGTATACACACACATACTCAGACCCTTACAACTCAGTTGACTCTTCATCAGCAGTCTTGACTGTTGCATTCACGCCTTCTTCATCTTTGGCCCTCGTCCCTCGGATGCGCACGCAAACCTCCAGCTTGCCTCCATGCCACCCTTCACGTATGCCTCGAAGTCCGCGTCCCTCGGCTCATCATCTCCGCTATCCATGGTCCCTCAGATACACACGTAAGCCTCCAGCCTACCTCCATGCCATCCTTCACCTGAAGACGTCAACCAAGTCCACATATACCTGTACACCTGCACACTTATGTACATATGTGAGAACAACGTAAATCCTAACTTAACCATTTTGCCCACACATCAAAATATCATGATCCTCCAGATCATCTCAGGGCCGATTGCCCCAACAAGTTGACCAAGGGATTAAACCAAATCGGACCTGAGGTTTGATAGTATACTTACCTTAAGGTTGGAAGAAGTCTAATCAGGATTAAGATGACTAGAAAAAAAGTGATTATGGTGAAAGAAATCCTATTGAGTGAAGCTAGGTAAATGAAATCCTAATGAGTGAAGCCGAGTCCTAGTGAGTGAAGCTAGGTTGGAAGAAATCTCGGTGAGTGAAACTGGGTCCTAGTGAGTGAAGCTAGGTGGACTAAGTCCTGGTGAGTGAAGCTGGGCACGAAGTCTTGGTTCGGGGGACTGAACACGAAGTCCTGGTTGGGGATCGGGCAACGGAGTCTTTGCCGAGAGAGGACTATGGACAGATGTAGAGACGGGTCGAGGTCGAACGTCTCGAGATCCGGGAGTCTTAGAGGCCGAGCACGAAGTCCTGGTCGAGGATCGGGCAAAAGACTTAGCTGAGCGGGTATCACAAACAGAAGTAGAGACAGGTCAAGGTCAGACGTCTCAAGATTCGGATTCTCGGAGGTTGAGCGAAAGTCCAACCGGAGGTCCCGGCTGGCAAACGTAACTTCTCCAGGGTGGAGTAGGTGAGGATGCATTCCCCGGGAAAGGGAACATCAGGCGTCGGTTTGACATAGGGTTTCGGGTGAAATCCAAAGTCAGAACCAATAAATTAAGGCTAAGATTATTTGTGTTTTTGTCTTGTGTTTGTTGTCTTGTAGGTACCTGGAGTTGGAGGTAAGATAGTAGAGCAAATGTAGGAAAAAGTGGACCTGGGAAGAACCTTCCTAGGCGCCTGAATGAATCAGGCGCCGAAGAGAATTGGGCACCCTAGTTGAGGGGAGCCCTTCCCAGGTGCTTGGTAAACCAGAGGCTTCCCAGGCATCTGGGAGGCTCCCAGGCGCCTGTGAAGCCAGTTTTATCCATGCTGCGATTTCGGTGTTGCGATGAAGTTTTGACCGCGACGTGGCAGGCGCCCAAGAGCCCTCTGGCGCCCGAGAATGCAGTATATAAAGGGGTTCGACCCCTCACTTCAGACCAACAATTTCTACATCCGAAAAAACATTCTGTGTGAAACACCCATGCTCAAGTCGAAGCTCTGTGACCAATGAGGCTTCAGGAGGATGTGCGCTGAACTTCGGACTTCCGGATTGTTCGGATCTTCAATTTCCGTTGGTTTGCTTTTTCATTTACAAGCTATATTTTCTTTTATTCATTTGTATTTGTAAATCTAAACTTTAAGATGGGTTTCTGCACCTCCGGAAAGTCCGGAAAAGAGACCACTAGTGGACTCACGCTGAGTACTTAGGCCTTGGATGTACTGACCCTGGGGGGTTGGGAACCAAGTAAATCCCACGAGTCTTTGTATTGTTGTTTATTGTCTTTCTTTATATTTCCATTGCATACTAACTCTGATAGAAAGATGAACGAACAACGAAGATTTTCGACAAATTTATGAGTCGATATTCACCCCCCCTCTATCGACTGACATCGATCCCACACTTTCAAGGAGATGAAGATGGGAAGAGCGATTCTTCATGATATTGATTCTATGATAGTTCTTTTCATAACTTGGGTGATTGGCAAGAAAGTCTGGAAGTATCTTACTCGAGCAAGGGCGAAATTTAGATGAACCTAATAAGGGTCGAGCTTATGATCGTAAACAAGCGTTTCTTAGGGGACAACTCAAGTTTCTATCTTCTATTTGCTTATGTTTTTCTTTAGCTTCGTAGTTTTAATCTTTGTTTTGTTTGAAGGTTAGAGGAATTCACGAACTGGATGTGACATGTTCCGTAGGAGTGGGAAGAAGAAAACATGATGAAAGGATGTTGTGACAAAAATTTGTGAAGAGCACAGAGCCTACACGGGTGCCCATGCCGCATGGGTCGTGCTCCATTCAGCGACCAACTTTGAGTGTCTGTGCTCCAGCCGCCAAACTGGCCATAGGGGCTTGTGCCTGCGGGTATGACCCATGGCCCACCCTTTGTTGAAGTCACCGTTCCCGACACGAGTGCCCGTCGTGGCCGACACGGTCAGTGTCGGGCACCTAAGAAAGAAAAAAATGACTTAGACACTTGACACACATCATTTAATAACTCTCTTTTTCCAAACATTTTCTATATTACATTTTTGATTATCTTTAAGACATTGAAAAGTTTAGGTCTGGGGGATGTATATAAGTTGGGTTGTTGGTTAGTTTTGTCATGTTTTTCTTTGCATAATAAAATTTTATTCTAGCTTGCATCATATCATGTTTAGTTCTTGTTAATCTTTTGAACTTGAATTGGAGCATAATATTCATTGTTTTGTCCTTTAAGCATGATGTTGTAATTAGTGTTTGGTGATATCATGTGAATGCATTCTCTTAATTTTGATGACTCATATATTTCTATCTAGTAGTATAATTTTTTAGAAGCGTAGTTGAGTTGATTTTATTTCACTATATGCCTACTTGATAGTTAGTTATTGCACTTCACTTATGGTTTGTTTTCAAAAAGTAGAGTTAGTACAAAATAGTCATAATTCATTTTGTTGGACTAATACCTTGATGATCATAGATGACTCTTTTCCCAACATTTGAGTTATGGATTGTGCTCGAATTATGCCAAATCATTTAGAAAAATCAAAATACCAAGTAAAAAGAAAAGGGGGGGGGGGGTTGAGATACAATAAAATATTTGAGTGAAAGAAAACTAAAAGAAGAAATATAATAATGAGATAGAAAATAGTTGTCATCGGTGGAAGTAATAAATGCTCCGTTGAGATCGAGTTAGGTTACTAGGAAACTTTTTATCCGTTTCTCCCGATACCGAGCATACTTTTGAGACCTTGTGTTGGGAAGAGGGGACGAACCTCAAGTATAATAGATAAGTGCTTAATGCTGGAAACCATGTGAACATAATAGAATAACAACTTAATTAAGAAGGAATTTGAAATCTTAGGAACAACCTATGCACTATGCACTTAATCTAACTCGTTAGGCTTGGTGAAACTAATTGAATATCTTCGTTTAAACATGATATTGTTAGGACCAGTAGGAGAGCTAGAGGGGGTGATTAGTTTTGATTTTTGCTCAGTGAAGATTTATCATAGAGAAAATTTGAGCAATGCTAACACCTTCGATTTTACTTGGTATCCATCTCCTTGAGGTGACTAATCCAAGGATCCACTCTTTCTTACTCTCCCATATATTATGAAAGATCTCCTTTGTTGAGGTGAAGAAGCCTCTTACAAGCTGACAATGAGAAACAACAAAAACACAAACAAAATACAAATTCAATCTTACAAGATTTACACAATGATGATTTCTTTACTTATCTTGTTTTCTTCTAGCTTGTAATCACCCCTTGATACTTAGAAATGCAACAACATTTATCCCCAAGAAGCTCACTGGAATGGGTGAAGAAGGAGGAGAAGAGTTATGCTTCAAACATGCATGAAAACTCTATATACCCGCGACCTAGGGTTCACCCAATCGATCACCCCATTGATTACCACGTCAGACTTGCCGTTCAACGACTATTTTTTGAAGCTTAATCTATTAGACAATTGATTAAGAAGATCTTAATTAATTGTTGAATTGATTTAGCACATTTCTATGCTCTTGCACAATACAGTCATAATCGATTAACCAATCAATTACGGTCCTCCTTAATCGATTGCCCAATCGATTAAGAGGATATTCAATCAATTCTCCAATCGATTCAGCATACTTCTGTTCTCGTGATAATTCTGTGTCAATCGATCACCTAATCGATTGGCATACCCTTTAATCGATAACCTAATCAATTAAGGACTTTTTTGTTCTCATGAGACAACAACTCAATTGATTACCCAATCAATTGCCCAAATCTAACTTGCTTAACTCTCAAGTCTAGGGTTTTCTTACCTAACCTTGATCAACCGTGACTTGTTAGGACTTCCTTACTAAGTGTCCGATTAAACCATTGACCGACTTGGACTTTCCTGTTGGTGCAGACAACACCCAAGTCGAACCTTGGTTTTGATAATGGCAAAGGATTCAAAAGTTAAGTATTATTTGTGATCTAATATGTTACTTGAGTGTGCAGATTGAAGTCCTAGCGAAGGACTGCTCGGCACCTAGCGAAGGACTGCTAGGCATCGAAACCCTAAGACCTGGCGAAGGACAGCTGGGCACCTAGCGAAGGGCTGCTAGGAGTCTAAGACCTAGCGAAGGACTGCTAGGCACCAAGCGAAGGACTGCTTGGTAATGAAGACCTGGCGAAGGATTGCTAGGCACCAGGCGAAGGACTGCTTAGTAACGAAGACTTGGCGAAGGACTGCTAGGCACCTGGCGAAGGACTGCTGGGCAAAAGTCCAACCGGAGGAGCCGGTTGGCAACAGGTAAATTCTCCTGAGAGGAGTAGGTGAGGACGCGTTCCCCGTCGAGGGAACAGTAGGCGTCGGTTCGACCTAGGGTTCAATTTAGGAGACCCAAATTCAGAACCAAGACAGCTACGGCTGAAAAATTCACTAACATTCTTGCTTTGTTTTGTTTGGTACTAACCCTGGATGCAGGACCGAAGGAACGAGTTTCTGCAGCTCAGAACGCCCCAAAGGAGAGGGGCAGCAGCTGGGTCGGGCGCCCGGGAGGTCCCGGGCGCCCAAGGTCAAAGACAAACATGAGTTGAGCAAGAAAACGCTTCGAAAGCTCACTGGGCCAGGCGCCCCCAAGCTCACGGGTGCCCCCATGGTCCCGGGCGCCCTGGATGCCTCGGGCGCCCTGGGTCCAAGCCAACGAAGCAATTGGATTGAAGTTAGCCGAGAAGCCAGCAAGACCAAGTCAAGCAGGGCGCCCTCTGTGTCCCGGGCGCCCCCGTCAAACCTCGAGCCCGATCCTGGAGGGATAAGGGCTGACCGAGTTCCGGATGAAGGTTTGCGGATCGAGAGACACGTGGAGGGTGTTGGATCGAGAACACCGATAGAGGGGGGGGGGTGAATATCGAAAAACTTTCGGATTTACGTAAAGAGCAATTGCACAGCGGAAGAAGAAAAAAAACACAACACAGAGACACAGTCGATTTACTTGGTTCGGAGCCTATGTCGACTCCTACTCCAAGGCCCACGGTCGTTGACCGTTTACTTTGGGCAATTCTATATGAAGCGCAATAATTGTTTACAGGATTTAGTTACAAAGTAAGTGCACTAAAATAATAATAAAGAATTACGCTCTTCGTTACCGACGTCCGGAGTGGATTGACTTTTTCGGGGCAGCGGGACGTCGTCGGCTCGAGTTGGAATGTTTCCGGAGTAAGGCACGAGCGTAGAAGAGCTTTGAGACGTTGAGAGAACTTGTTCCTTGAAGCCTTGGTCGAGGGCCCTTTATATAGGGCCTGGGGGCGCCCGGGATGTCGGGGGCGCCCCCCACGTGGCGTTTGATCTGGTTGGATCTCGGTCGCCATCTGATCCCCTTATCCTCGGGATCCGCTTTGACCGGGGCGCCCGGAGTGCTCGGGGCGCCCGCGTTGACCGGGTCAAATCTCATCTTCTGGCTTCGCTGGCTTCTGGATCGAGGCATGTGTAGGGTTTTTCGGGCCACGAAAACCGCTTTTTCGCGTCGCGGAAACCCCGAAAGCCCCAATAGCAAGGATCCGAGCGAAGAAAGCCATTTCAAAAATTACGAGTGCTCGTTTACATGCTTCAAAACCCGATCTACTCCTAGATCTAAAGAGGGATAAACATTTTACCTTTGATGCGTGCCCCGTTTAATCCCGTTCGCTCCCTTTTGGATGTCGAATCTCTAGGACGTCAAGTGCCGTCCCTCTAGAAGTATCCACGCGAACAAAAGTAGATGGATGAAATCCTTTAGGTGTGCTAGCACCTTGTAGGATTCGGCCAAGAGGAGAAGAAGAATAAGAACTCCAACAATTGGAGAGGAAGAAGAGAAGACACCCCTTGGAGGAAAAATGAAACAAAAACCCTTTTTGTTCTCCCATGGTGGCCGGCCACTTAATGGCCATTAAGTGGCTTTCCTTAACCCCTTTCAATTTGAATTCAAATTCAAATGGGGGGGGGGGGGGGGGGAAACCAAGCCAAGTCATCACTTGGTCAAGTCAAGGTGAGGTGGCCTTTTGGTCAAGTCAAACTTACCTTTTATGGAATTTCCATATTTAGTCAAGTCAAACTTGACTCCATTTCTTCTCCCATGTCAAGTCTAACTTGAAGTGGAACCAAGTCAAGTCAAACTTGATTTGGATTTGGGTCAAGTCAAACTTGTCTTTTATGGACTTTCCATATTTAGTCAAGTCAAACTTGACTCCATTTCTTCTCCCATGTCAAGTCTAACTTGAAGTGGAACCAAGTCAAGTCAAACTTGATTTGGATTTGGGTCAAGTCAAACTTGCCTTTTATGGACTTTCCATATTTAGCCAAGTCAAACTTGACTTCAATTTTTCTCCATCTATTTGTTCTTTGCGTGTGACCCTATAGGTTCTTGTAACGTTGGCAATGCTTCTAACCTCTTAGAAACATAAGCAATGAGCGGTATCTAGCAACACATCATTGCTACCCAAGTTACAAGAATGTTGAGATTCAACATCACCAATGTGACTAATAATTGTGACCATCACAATATGTGACAACGTCCTTCTATCCTCGATATCTAGATCGACCTTTCATGAGGCATAGACCGTGTCATCCTCCAATCAATCTAGGTGTCTTGAACTCCAAGTAGACTCACTATAATCAAATAAGCTCAATATCTCATATTGCCTTATTTGGGCATGGCCATGCACTTAGTGATCTCACTCTATCAAGACTATGATATCTCTCCCGTCATATAGGAGGGATAGATCCCATCTACATCACTCACATCCCTCCGCATAATTTGTTACATACCCAGTAATCGCCTTTATAGTCCACCCAGTTACGGGTGACGTTTGACGAAACCAAAGTACATAACTCCTTATGTAGGGAACTATGGTGACTTCAGGTCTAAGGACTAATAGTCATACTAATAGTCACATGAGAAAGTATATGACACTCATATAACGATCCATGATACTTTCTCATGGCGGGCCATTCAGTATACATTCTCTAATGTATACCCATGTGTCAACTTGATATCTCATATCCATGACTTGTGAGATCAAGTCATCATGTTGACCTACATGCTAGTCTCTATGCATTAACATTGTCCTTGAATGTTAATACTTGACTAGGAATAATTAAGAGTAGTGTTCTCTATATCATCTCACTATCGATTCAACTAATCGATTGATATAGATAAGAACCTTCTACTCAAGGACGTTATTATACTAAGTTATTTGGCACCAATACACATAAGTACAATAACCATAAGAAATGCCTTTATATATAAGAAATATATATACAAGAATATGATACAATGAGTCCAAAAAGTAATCATTATATGATTGGCTCTAGGGCTCTCACTAACAGCATGCGCATGGGGCGCCCGGGATGCAGGGGGCGCTCGGGAGCAGCGGGGGCGCCCGGGAGCACGGGGGCGCCCCGCCCAACAGTTGTTCGATGCCTTCTTTTCTTGATTTGTTTTGTATGCACCATGGGGGCGCCCGAGACACTCCGGGCGCCCTACTCAGCCAATGCCTCTCTCCTTTGAGGCTTTCTGAGCTGCAGACACACGTTCCTTCGGTCCTGCATCCATGGTTAGTCCAAAACACAATGTAGCAATAAAATATTTATTTATACAGCCTTAGCTGTCTTGGTTCTGACTTTGGTCTCCAAAATGGAGCCCTAGGTAGAACCGACGCCTACTGTTCCCTCGACGTGGAACGCGTCCTCACCTACTCCTCTCGGGAGAATTTACCTGATGCCAACCGTTCCTTTGGTTGGACTTTTGCCTGACGGTCCTTTGTCAGGTCTTGGATACTAGCAGCCCTTCGCTAGTTGCCTAGCAGTCCTTCGCTAGGACTTGGTGACTAGCAGCCCTTCGCTAGTTGCCTAGCAGTCCTTCGCTAGGACTTGGTGACTAGCAGCCCTTCGCTAGTTGTCTAGCAGCCCTTCGCTAGGGCTTTGGATCCTGGCAGTCCTTCGCCAGGTGCCTAGCAGTCCTTCACTAGGGCTTTGGATCCTGGCAGCCCTTCGCCAGGTGCCTAGCAGCCCTTCGCTAGGACTTTTCCTGCACACTCAGTGAATATTGTTAGATCACAAACAAACTTAACTTTGAATTGTGTTGCCAATATCAAAACAAGGTTCGATATGGTGCTTCCTGCACCAACAGAGGGCGCCCCCAGCGTCCCGGGCGCCCCCAGGTGCACTATAAAAGGGGCTCGACCTCTAAGGCTTCTATACATAATTTTTGAACGCCTCAATACTCTTCGCTCAAGCGCTCTACTCCGGAAACTTCTGATCTCAAGGTCCTAGCGCCGCCGACGACCCTACGCACCGAAGAACGATCCACACCGGGCGTCTGTAACGAAGAGTTAAATTTTTGTTTTTAGTGCAATACTACTGTACAACTTTATGCAAAACTTTGCGCATTATAGAATTGCCTGCAGTAAATGGTCAAAGACCGTGGGCCTTGGAGTAGGAGCCGACCGCGACTCTGAACCAAGTAAAAAACCTTGTGTTCGCGTTTGTTGTTTTAATTTCCACTGTGCATTCTCTATCTTATAATCCAAAATGGTTTTACGATATTCACCCCCCTTTATCGTATTCTATCGATCCAACAAGTGGTATCAGAGCGGGGAAGCTCAAATTTGGTGCAACCACCAATTTGAGAGTTTTTTTCAGATTTTTTCTTCGTTTTTTAATCGAATTTGTTTCGTTAATCGAGGTTGGTGCAACACCACTCGATAAAATTTTCTTTTCTCTTCCCGCACTGCTAATCCAAGACCAAGTCTTGGGACGCTTTTTTTTCTCTCTTTCTTTTCAGTAATTCCTAAATGGCCATGCAAGAGGGCTTTAGTACAACCAGACCGCCACTCTTCAGTGGGGAGGATTTCTCCTACTGGAAGAGTAGGATGGAAGTCCACCTGAAAACTCAGGTGGACATGTGGATAATAATCCAGTCTGGTCTGGACATCCCTAAAAATGCTGACGGAGTGCCACAATCCTACACCGAATGAGATACCGCCCTAAAAAGGAAAATTGAAGCCGATGCCAAAGCAACTCAAACACTTCAATGCGGCCTAACCAAAGAGGAGCTGAGCCGGGTAGGTCCATTCAATAGTGCAAAGGAACTCTGGGGTAAGCTAATTGAGTTGCACGAAGGAACCTCCGACACCCGAATCAGCAAAAGGGACCTTCTACTGAACAAGCTGTATACCATCAAGATGAACGACAGCGAATCTGCAGCTTAGCTCCACGCCAGAATACAGGAGCTGATGAACGGTCTACACAGCATCGGTCACAAGGTAGAGAACCGTGACCTGATCAGGTATGCTCTTAACGCCTTCCCTTGAAATACTTTGTGGGCATCTATGGTAGATGCATACAATGTTTCAAGGGATTTGTCTAAAATTAAACTAGATGAATTATTTTCAAAACTCGAATTACATGAACAGACTAACTGTAATCTGGCCGAGAAAGGCATTGCTTTTGTTGCAGGTAAAACTGGAAAGATGACCAAGAAGAAACCTCAACATGCACCCGAGTCTGATTCAGACTCAGACTCAGACTCAGAAGAAAGCGAAGGAGATCGACCTAAGCTGGTTCGGCTAGCTCAGGACTACTACAAAGAACTAAAAAACCAGACCAACAGAAGGAAAGCCAGCCGAAGAAAGGAAGAACTAGCTGAACCTTTAAATGAGAAGAACAAACCAAATGTGACCTGTTACGAGTGCAAAAAGAAGGGTCACTACAAGACGGAATGCCCCAATCTGAAGGAAACAAAGAAGACAAGAAAGAAGAAGGCCCTTCAGGCAACGTGGGATGAATCCTCGTCTGAAGAAGAAGAAGAGGCCCCACAATCAAACCTGCTCACTCTGACGGCCTCAAAAGAAATCGAAACCGAATCAGAATCGGAGCCGGAAGACGGAAAGCTCACGTTTTCAGAGGATGGAGAAATCACTGTAAGTGGGTTTTCTAAAAGTCAATTATCTGAATTAATTGCGTATCTTTCTCGCGACTTGGCGAAAGTCAAAATCCGAGTCGAGTCCCTCTGACAGGAAGTAAAACTCCTTAAAGAGGGAGCTGACTCTGGATCCTTAACTAAGAAGGTTCAAGAAGGAACCTCTAGTCAAGTTGAAAAACTTGAGAAAGAGAACTCCTCTTTGAAAACTCAAGTCAAGGACCTTAGAGCAACCTTAGAACGGTTCACTTTTAGTTCCAAGGGTCTTGACATGATCCTTGGAAAACAGAAGTCGGTTCTAAATCGATCCGGGTTAGGCTATCGAACCAAGTCTAGACAAAGATCATATTATGCTGTACTGAATCAGTCTAGACCTAAAATTCAGGCATGGGTACCCAAACTATACCTGAACAAACAAACTGAATCAAATCAGTATTGGATCTCCAAGGACAAGATTCACATCTTGCCAAACCATTATCGTGGCTTTAGTCCAGGGGGAGCCAAATTAAAAACAATTTTCATAGTTAGATAAATTTCTATTTTTGTTTTAAATTACATGATTGCTTGTTTATTTATTTTCTGCAATTTATCATGCTTAGATTTATGACTGGTTAGATTAAGGACTGAACCAATTAACTGAGATTTGAACAACCTAGTATTGGGTGGCGGTGAGATGATAGTACGTTAGGGAAGCCTCTTCTAATAAGATCAAGTATACACTACTTGGTCTCTTTAGACTGGTGAAACTAGCCGAAGCTACTGATCCAAGACCCAAACTAGTTAGACCAGAATGTTTCAAAAAGTAATTTTGAAAATGAAATTTCATTAAAAGGCTTTGTCAAGGAAAGGGTTGATGATCCAATAAGGCTATGGCCAAAGAAGGCCTAATGCCTCGCCAAGACCTGGAAGCTAATTTTTGAAATTCAAATTCAAATTATTCTTTGTCAAATTCAAATCTAACACAAATTTTCAGTCAATTGTAGATTCAAACACTCTTTTTCAAAATAAATTCAAAATAATTGTTTTCAAAATTAATTTAACTTTTTCAAAATAAATCATGATTTTTCAAAATGATTCTATCTATCCAAAACCTGTCTCACAAAAACCCATAAGGCAAACGTGATTGACAACTCTAGAATGGGTGAGATGGTGAAATTTAACTTAACTAAAATTCATTCGATCCCTGTACTGTTGTTCCTGTAGTTTAGAACAGAATTGACCTAATTATTGCTTGGTTTAATACTAGTCAAACCATGGTCAAAGTAGTCAAACCATGGTCAAAGTAGTCAAACCATGGTCAAAATAGTTAAACCATGGTCAAATGGTCAAACTGGTCAACAACGCATCTAAATTCTCAAATCCACACAGCCCGGGCGCCCGTGACTCCTCGGCGCCCCCCACTCCTTTCAATTCGTTCAAGGCAGAAAAGCTGCCATGTCTTCCTAACCAGGGCGCCCAGACCATTACGGGCGCCCCCAGGAACCAGTCAAGGCAGCAAAGCTGCCATCCCTTTCTGACCAGGGCGCCCGGGCCATCACGGGCGCCCCCATCCAGCAGCAGGTCACTGCTAAAAGCAGTGACCATCTGACCCGGGCGCCCGGGAGCTCCCGGGCGCCCGAGCTAAAACACTTATATAAGCCACCCGAACCTCCTCATTTTGCCACACCCAAAACACCTCTCTTCTCCAACTCTTCTCCTTCCAAGGCGACCTAACACCCCCCGAGTGACCTTCTTGCTCCCTCAACCTCGACCATGCCTCCCCGAACGGCTACTCGGTATGATTTTTCTTACGCATTTAAAATTATTTTTCTTAATTCCTTTCTTTTAAACGCATGCTTCTTATCTTAGAAAACGCCGAGCAAACCAATCAAACCCCGGTACCGAACCTAGCCCCGACCCTAGGTTCCCATCCTTGGAACTTTGCAATAAATTTGCTCGAACAACATATAAACCGATAAAGACGAGTTACCTAAATAGGCAATTCTTCACTCAATCTTGTCCATTGGCCATGAATGTTATCAACTTTTACCAACTAGACAACCTTGTTTTCTGCACTCATCCCATTAACACAACCTTATGTGCAGAATTCTATAACAACATAGTTAGACAGAATGATCTTATGTTTGTCACCACCGTTCAAGGGATGCCCTTGACAATCACACCTTCGTTGCTCAACCGATTTCTTGGACTACGACTCTCTCGGTCCACCTTTTGCTGTTATCCTCCTAGGGATCCTCCCTTTGATGCTCCCTACTCTCACATTGACCTAGACACTCTACACTCCTACTTTTATAGGGATGCTAGAAACCCTTTGGCCAGACGATTTCAGTCTATTGACCTTCAGGTCCAGGACTATGCTCTTTATAGAGTTTTAGTCCGCTGCATTTTACCTTTATCCACGAGAGACGTCGCTACCATGCGACCATTTCACACCTTCCTTCTGTACGCATTGATCCATCATCTTGATATCGACATTGGACTCCACATGTTCCACACGATTCTATATGCGTCCAGTGTTACCACTCAGGGGCGGGTACACACCCCTTACTGCCACATCATCACCTCCATTCTTCATCATCACGGTCGTAACATTACCGATGGAGAGATGACCGCGATGACTGAATTTGATGAGATAGGTTTTAGGAACTTTTCCCTAGCTGGTATAGAGGTCTCGGGTACCGGGGTTTTATCGTGGAGACGTCAGCGAGCCGGAGTCCAGATCGACTCCGACGAGGAGGTAGAAGTCAACGTAGCTGATCTCGCGGCCGAAGCTCGGGAGCACATAGACGAGCCCGCACCTCCGACGTTTGGCGAGAGACTGACACTGCTTGAGACTGAGATCCACAGCCTCCGGGAAGAAGTGGAGGCAAATCATGCAGAAGAAATGGAGGCAAATCAGGCCCGACACATGGAGTATATGAACGCCCTCAGGGCCGATCGAGAAACCAACGACGCGCGGTATAATGAGATGATGTCACTGTTCCACTCTTGGCAGCCCGACCCATTTTTTCCTCCGAGCCCCTCCTCTTAGACCCTGGTTAACTTATTGTACTATGGTTGACTCGTGTTTGACTGTGCTGGTCCTTGTTTTGACCAGTTGACTTCTATGCACTAATCATATCTAGTTGCTTGATGCTTACTTGATTATCTGTCTCTTATCAGTTAGGCAGTTAGGATTGTGCTTGGTAGAATAGGCTTGCTCTACTTCAATTTTTCTTAAAACTGTTTTATTACTTGATTTTAAAATCAGTTTTTACTTAGTTTGAAAAATCTTTTTGCAATTTAAAAAATCATTTTTTCAAATTAGTTTTTCTTAAAAAAAATTATCCCCCTTCAAAACTAGGGCTTTTTCGCAAATGGAATTAGCTTAGGCCCTAACCCTAGAACTGCATGCACCTATAGTCTAGAAGCCAGCATCTCACAAGCACCTTAGGATACTTTTGACTGATAACCTAGAATGGGTTGAGATGCTTAGGTTTTTGCCTTAATTCAAGATGCTTTAAGTCAGTGCATCTGCAGTAATTGGGGCACTAAATACAAATTAAACAGTAATCAGGTTAAGTGTCAAGCTTAGAAAATCTAACTTGAACAGAACACTTAACTTGACTAACCCCAGCGAAAACTATTGTCTATAACAGTTAGTAAGTAGCTAATTGGGTTAGACAGAACCCGAGCGAGATAATTCAAATTGATTTGGTCCAAGTTTATACCTTGAATTGGTTCAGTACAGCACATTATTCTTTTGCTATATTCTAATGCAATTTTTTTTGCTATTTTGCTTTCTTTTTTGATATATGGCAAAGGGGGAGAGATTGAAAAGGAGAGAAGATTTGAAAATAAAAACTTTTTTTTCAAAATTTAAAATTTCAAAACTTTATCCTTTCTTCAAAAAGTACTTAATCTAAGTTGTCTTCAAAACTGTCTTTAAGCCTTCAAAACTGTTTTCTTTCAAAACTGTCTTTAAGTACTTAATTTAAAATTTTAAAACTTTATCCTTTCTTCAAAAAGTACTTAATCTAAGTTGCCTTCAAAACTGTTCTTTTTTAAAACTATCTTTAAGTACTTGACCCAAGCTGTTTTCAAAAGTGTTTCTAAGTACTTAAACTTAAGCTATGTTCAAAACTTTTTCTAAGTACTTATCTTAAATAGAAAAGTTTCTAAGTAAAAAGTTTCTAAAATACTAAAGAGATTGAAATTTTTTTCAAAAATTCCTTTAGTAATAAAAAACTTCAGAAGATGTTTAGAAAATTTTCTACTAAGCTATTGACTTAAATATTTTTCCAAGTATAATTTTTCCAAGTGCCCAACCAAAATGTTTTGTTGGAAAATATTTTCTAAAACTTCTTTTGAAAAAATGTTCTATGTATTGAAAAAACAATTTCATTTTTAGACTTAGAAATTTTCAAACCCCACGAACCTTTGAAAAACCTAGGGGGAGATTTCTTCCAGGGGGAGGAAACTAAACCGATATTTCACCTGTTTGTTATTAACTTAACTTTTTGAACTGGGTTGCCATAAATAAAAAAGGGGGAGATTGTTGGTGCAGACAGCACCCAAGTCGAACCTTGGTTTTGATAATAGCAAAGGGTTCAAAAGTTAAGTATTATTTGTGATCTAATATGTTACTTGATTGTGCAGATTGAAGTCCTAGCGAAGGACTGCTAGGCACCTAGCGAAGGACTGCTAGGCATCGAAACCCTAAGACCTGGCGAAGGAAGGCTGGGCACCTAGCAAAGGGCTGCTAGGAGTCTAAGACCTAGCGAAGGACTGCTAGGCACCAGGCGAAGGACTGGTTCGTAATGAAGACCTAGCGAAGGACTGCTAGGCACCAGGCGAAGGACTGCTTGGTAACGAAGAGACCAGGCGAAGGACTGCTTGGTTACGAAGACTTGGCGAAGGACTGCTAGGCACCTGGCGAAGGACTGCTGGGCAAAAGTCCAACCGGAGGAGCCGGTTGGCAACATGTAAATTCTCCTGAGAGGAGCAGGTGAGGACGCGTTCCCCGTCGAGGGAACAGTAGGCGTCGGTTCGACCTAGGGTACCATTTAAGAGACCCAAAGTCAGAACCAAGATAGCTACGGTTGTAAAATTAACTAACATTCTTGCTTTGTTTTGTTTGGTACTAACCCTGGATGCAGGACCGAAGGAACGAGTTTCTGCAGCTCAGAACGCCCCAAAGGAGAGGGGCAGCAGCTGGGTCGGGCGCCCGGGAGGTCCCGGGCGCCCAAGGTCAAAGCCAAACATGAGTTGAGCAAGAAAACGCTTCGGATGCTCACTGGGCCAGGCACCCCCAAGCTCTCGGGCGCCCCCATGGTCCCGGGCGCCCCGGATGCCTAGGGCGCCTTGGGTCCAAGCCAACGAAGCAATTGGATTGAAGTTAGCTGAGAAGCCAGCAAGACCAAGTCATGCAGGGCTCCCTCTGTGTCCCGGGCGCCCCCGTCAAACCTCGAGCCCGATCCTGGAGGGATAAGGGCTGACCGAGTTCTGGATGAAGGATTGCGGATCGAGAGACACGTGGAGGGCGCCCCCAGGTGCACTATAAAAGGGGCTCGACCCCCAAGGCTTCTATACACAATTTTTGAACGCCTCAATACTCTTCGCTCAAGCGCTCTGCTCTGGAAACTTCTGATCTCAAGGTCCTAGCGCCGACGATGACCCTACGCACCGAAGAATGATCCACATCGGGCGTCGGTAACGAAGAGTTAGATTTTTGTTTTTACTGCAATACTACTGTACAACTTTCTGTAAAACTTTGGCATTATAGAATTGCCCGCAATAAACGGTCAAGGACCGTGGGCCTTGGAGTAGGAGTCGACCGCGACTCCGAACCAAGTAAAAAACCTTGTGTTCGCGTTTGTTGTTTTAATTTCCACTGTGCATTCTCTATCTTATAATCCGAAACGGTTTTACGATATTCACCCCCCTTTATTGTATTCTTTCGATCCAACATTTCCCTTGCCTAATTCCGAACTAGGATGTCTCCTGTGCCAACCTGCGATCTCCCCGATCCACCTGGACCTTATCTAGTCCCACTAGGTGTGCCTAGTCCCACTAGGACTTTTTCTGTGACAACGTATGATCTCCCCGATCCACTTGGACTTCACCAGTCAAGCCTCCAATCAACCTTGACTCACTTGACTCACACAATGTTCAAACATCAATGTCAAGCATCAAAACCCAAGCTCACCCGAGCTTAGTCAAACTAGGCCAACCCTGACCTAACGAAGATTGCACCAACAATCTCCCCCTTTTTGATATTTGACAATATGTTTGAGTTAGACTAATCCATATTAGCCTTATAATTTCTCCCCCTTTAACACACATCAAAAACTCTCCCTGAGAGTCCATATGTTTAAAGACATCCAATGAAAGTCTTATACAGTTCATTATGACCCATTCTCAACCATAAGCATTCATCACCATGAAGATTCCCAATCTTCATCTTCTTATTAACCCAAAGAAAAATTAAAACACATGCTTTTAAGGAAGACTTTCCCCCCAAAATATGCTCTAAACCTCTATTATTGCACCAACATTGATTTTTGAATTCCTAAACCTTTAGGAAATATCAGCTTGAGGTCATGAGATTTCAAAATTCAAAACGTGAATCAAAACTTCTTCTTAATCCTATATTTTTCACCAAAAGCATCTCCTCTTTTGATTTCATCATGAAATTTACCCAAATATACTTATAAAAATATTTCAAAGGGTTAGGGATTGTTAGGTTACTCAAAATTGGGTTAGTGGATTGGAATCAAACAATTCCAGCTGTGTCAATCGATTAGTGTTGGGTCTCAATCGATTAACCCATGACTTAATCGATCATTGGATTGATTATGGCCACCCTTAATCGATCAACTGATCGATTACGTGAGCTTTTGTGCTCATGGAAAACCTTCACCAATTGATTGTCCAATCGATTACATGATCATTTGGGAGTTTCTGATTTTTGAAAATAATTTTAGATTGAATTTCAGAAACTTCTAAATAATTCTATAAAATTATAAAATTTTCTATAGACATTATTTATGACATATACTATCATCAAAAATAGTTTTCTATGAAAATATCTTCCATTTTCAATGATTGACACAAAATTAGAAACCCTGAAAAACTTCAATGTTTCACTCTATTTTGTATCCATTTTATCATTAATGAGTTCTATCAAAAGATAGTCTTTACCAAGGTTTTCCAAAATAGTTTTGGGATGGTTTTTCAAAAATAATTTTCAACCATGTTCTTTGGCCTGAATGTACATGATTTGTACATTAGTTTTTCCAATAATTGGAGTTTACTTAAATTCTTGTTTTGGATGAAATTAAAACTCAAATAGATGCACTTTATCAATACCTTGAGTTTTGTTCATCGACCTAACATCTCACTATATCTAATGTGTCTCAAAACACATACAAGTCAACTTATGATTTTATGAGATGTACAAATTGGCCCTCCCTAAACTAGGGTTCATATATTTCTACCTCGACATTTAAAATTTGATCATCCACCAAGGATGTAAATTAATGTCAATGTCCTTAATTTCAATAAATTAAAATAATGAATCATAATGATCATGGCATACATCAAATGTATATTTTCAAAAGAAAACTTATTATAGCTAAATGATATATGTATGACATGACATGTGATATTTTCATGATAGAATATGAATGTTGGAACATGATGTCATGGCATATGATACGACATACAAATCATGACATATTAACACAAAAAAATACTTAGATTTTCTATCTAAGCACTATTTTCTAATTGCTAAGCCTAACTAACCCTAATTGCCCTAATTTTTCAAGAGAATGTCAAAACTCCCAACTTGGCATTCTTTGAATTCTATCCTAGTTATGTTAATTTTATCAAGTTTAATCTTTCAAAAATATAGTTTGGCACAATATTACTCCTCAAGAGTAAATAGTGAAACTTCCTTCTCATTTTCAAGGGTAATAACTCATTGAAAATATCCCAAAGTGCCAACTTCATCAAGGTTTGGTTAACTACCATTCCAATTAGAGTTGACACTCACCATACCCATCTAGGGTGTGATGAACATGTTGGTGCAGAAACCACCAAAGTCAAACCTGTGTTTTGATAATGGCAACAAGGTTCAAAAGTTAAGTCTTACTTGTTATTTAACATGTCACTTGAGTGTGCAGAGTAAAAAAGCCCTAGCGAAGGACTGCTAGGCACTGGCGAAGGAATGCCAGAGTAAAAAGCCCTAGCGAAGGACTGCTAGGCATTGGCGAAGGAATGCCAGAGTGAAAAGCCCTAGCGAAGGAGTGCTAGGCACTGGCGGAGGAATGCCAGAGTTAAAAGCCCTAGCGAAGGACTGCTAGGCGCCAGGCGAAGGACAGCTTGGGACTGAAGCCCTAGCGAAGGAATGCTAGGCACCGGGCGAAGGACAGCTCGGCATCTAAGACCTGGCAAAGGACCGCCAGGCAAAAGTCCAACCAAAGGAGAGGTTGGCATCAGGTACATTCTCCCGAGAGGAGTAGGTGAGGACGCGTTCCCCGTCGAGGGAACAGTAGGCGTCGATTCGACTTAGGGTTCCATTTTGGAAGCCCAAAGTCAGAACCAAGACAGCTAAGGCTGTATAATATAATATTTTATTGTTTTATGGTGTTTTGGACTAACCCTGGATGCAGGACCGAAGGAACGAGTGTCTGCAGCTCAGAGAGCCTCAAAGGAGTGAGGTAACAGCTGACCAGGACGCCCAGAGTGTCCCGGGCGCCCCCAAGGTGAACATAAAACACATAAAACAAGAGCAGGCTTCGACATCTCAACTCCCGGGCGCACCCGTGCTCCCGAGCGCCCCCAGCGCTCCGGGCGCCCCCAGCGTCCCGGGCGCCCCCAACATCCCGGGCGCCCCCAGCGCCAGCTGCCGAAGCACACCCTCGCGAAGCTAAGAGGATGAAGGTTTGACCCGGTCAATGCGGGCGCCCCGAGCGCTCCGGGCGCCCCGGTCAAACCTGATCCCGATTTTGAAGGGATCAGATGTTGACCGAGCTGGAGACGGATTGACCACCACGTGGGGGGGGGGGGGGCGCCCCCGACGTCCCGGGCGCCCCCAGGCCCTATATAAAGGGCCCTCGACCCCAAGGCTGAGCAACACTTTCAATCAACACTTCTACGCTCTTCTGCTCTCGCGCCTTGCTCCGGAAACCTCCCAACTCGAGCCGACGACGTCCCGCTGCTCCGAAAAAGACAACATACATCGGACGTCGGTAAAAGAAGAGTCTCTTTTTAATTGTTAAGTTTACTGTGCTGTATTTGTAAATCAATCTTTGTAAACTATTATTGCGCCTCATATAGAATTGCCCAAAGTAAACGGTCAACGACCGTGGGCCTTGGAGTAGGAGTCGACCTAGGCTCCGAACCAAGTAAAAGATTACTGTGTTCGTGTGTTTGTTTCTATCTTTCGCTATGCAATTTCTCTTTCCCTAAATCCGAACATTTTTCGATATTCACCCCCCTCTATCGGTTCTCTCGATCCAACAGAACATACTCTTAAAATCCAAAGTCGATTGGTGCTCCTTGGGTGTTCTAGGTATTTATTAGGATGACTTCCCTTGATACCTTCCTAATGACTTTCCTAGGCTTCTCTGAAGGCTTAGTCATATTGGTCTTGTCTTGGTCAACTCTAGGGATGACTTTCCTGGAGACCTTTACTTGACTCCTAGACCTAGATTTAATTCCATATCTATATGAAACTCTATTATATGATGACCCTTCTTTCTTGGCTTTAGGTTTGTACCCCAAACCTTTATTGCCCCTAGAGGGTCTTGGTTTTCCTAAACCCAGATTTTGGTCTTTTGATACCATAAATAAGTTTTCTATTCTTTTAAGGGATTTCTCCAATTTATCAAGTTTTGACCTCAAAATTTGATTTTCAATCATTACCTCCTCAAACCTTGATTTTTCATGGGTGCCTTGGAATTTTTTCTTTTTGACTTTGGATTAGGTACGTCTATCATTTGATGTTCTAAATTGTTCCCTATCCTTAAGTTAAGTAGTCCTCGCATGAAATGCTCTATAGTTCTCCTTAGGTTTTTCATGCCTCTTTTTTTCATGATAAATAGTACTAAAATGATAAAAATTATTTTTAGCATGCATATTATCATGATTTAAATAAATATCATTACCTAATGGTACCTTAGTCTTATTCTTAGATGCTCCCCCTTGGTTTGAGCTCTTTCTTTTAGTCTTGGTCGGATCCTACCCTTTGGGACATTAGTTTCGATAATACCCCTTTTGCTTGCAAGAGAAATACATAATGTGTACCTTGCCTTTGGGTACCACGGGTCCGACCTCCTTTGACTTCTCCTTCCTCTTGAGTGCCACTTGACCATTCTTCTTAGCCAACCTTGGGCACTTGTCATGCCCTCTTTCTCTACACTCAAAATAAATTATATGATCTTTATTTTTACAAATTGACATTGTCATACCTTTATGAGTTGTAGAGGTGACACTTGACTCTTCTTCTTTTGATCCGGATATAGAGGCCTCTTCTTGTTTCGGCATTGATGAATTTTGCTCCCCCTCAATCCTTAAGGTGGATACTTCTTGAATTTCTTCTTCGGATGTTGAACATCTTTCAACTTCTGAATTTTCTTCATCTGGTGAATATCCCACTATGGCTTTTTCTTGACTCGGCAAGGTGGAGGGATCTTCATGAAGTTTTGCCAATTGGCTCAAAGCTCCTTGACATCTTGAAATTCTTCAATTTGACTCATGATTGTGTTTGGCAATAGATTAACCAAAATATTGGTTACCTTGTCGTTGGCCTCACACCTCTTGATTTGCCCCTCATTTCATTTGCTTTTCTTGAGGACCTTCCCTTTGTTGCTTGTTGGAGCTTTAAAACACTCTATTTGAGCAAACCATTGATTTCTCTCCATCACGAATTTTTTTTTGATCTTTGTCTTCTAAAGATCAAAATTGTCTTTGTCGAATAGTGGATGTGCCTGGATGTCATAGTCAAACTCCATTTTTGAAGTTGAACCCTTTTGATGATGATTTCTTGAAATTAGGATTTCTTCAAATTCTTCTTCTTCCTTTAACTCTTGCTCTCTTGGCGATTAGTCCAAAGAAGAGTGATCTTGCTCTGATACTACTTGTTAGGATCGGTAAGAGAGCTAGAGGGGGGGGGGAGTGATTAGCTCTGATTTTTGCTTGATGAAGATTTGTCGCAATGGAAACTTGAGCAATGCTAACATGTCCGATTTTGATATCCACCTCATTGAGATGACTAATATAATGATATGCTCTTCCTCACTCGTTCATACACTATAAAAGATCTCCTTTATTGAGGCAGAGAAGCCTCGTACAAGCTTACAATGAGAAACAACAAGAACACAAGCAAAATACAAATACAATCTTACAAGATTTACACAATGATGATTTCTTTGCTTCTCTTGCTTTCTTCTAGCTTGCAATCACCACTTAATGCTTAGAAATGCAACAACGCTTGTCCCCAAGAAGAATGAGTGAAGAAGGAGGAGAAGAGTTATAGTTCAAGCCTGTGTGAAAATCCTATATACCCACGACCTAAGGTTCACTCAATCGATTACCACATCAGACTAGCTATTCAACTGCTATTTTTTGAAGCTTAATTGATTAGCCAATTGATCAGGAAGATTTTAATCGATTATTGAATCAATTTAGCACCTTTCTATGCTCTCGTGTAATATAACCGTAATCGATTGACCAATCGATTACGGTCCTCCTTAATCGATTGCCCAATCGATTAAGAGAATGTTGAATTGATTACCCAATCGATTCATCATGCTTCTGTTCTAGCGATAATCCTGCACCAATCAATTGGTAGGCTCCTTAATTGATCACCCAATCTATTAAGGACTTTTTTGTTCTCATGAGACAACAACCCAATTGATTTGCCCAAACCTAACTTGTAACACCTGTTTTTTTTTTTGACCACCATAAAGCGGCGTTACGTTAACATACTTAGGGCATGTAGACATCATAACGCAGCGGAAAACTTTAAACTTACACCTACATGCACTTTCTACCATTCCTAGCATCATAACATACTTAGCGTCATGTCATACTTAGCATCATGTTATACTTTAGCATTCTGTCATACTTTAGCATCATATCATAGAGTCATAGTCATATTCAAGTACTTAGTAGTAAAGGTAAAGTTCTATCATAAGGCAAGCAAACATATGGTCTCTTGGCCAAGTCACTATCACACACATTCTGCAAAGCCCTCCTGCTGCTTCCTTACTGTTCCTTTGCGTGATCTGCGGTATAAGAAAATAAAAATATAAGCACACAGGCTTAGTAAGACTCTTTCCTACTCACTAAAACCGTCCGTCACTTAATCATAAACATATGAAACATTAGCACTCTTAGCGCTTGACTTAGAACATCATCCTTAGCATCACTTAGCATTCATTTGACATGTCATGGACATAGCTTCACCCCATTCATAGCATGACATAAACATAACCATAAACATTCGGGTATGGCATAATTATTGACATAACATAAACATCGTAAACAATCATAGCATGACATAATACTTGATATAGACATAAATAAAATCATGGCATAAATCTAATTACAATCATGGCATCCCACACTAGCATGAGCATGAACAAAATAATGGCATTCTAACGTAACATAAACATAATTAAACCATGGCATCCTAAACTAACATAAACATCAATAAACTCATGGCATCCTAACCTAGCATACACATAATTAAAGCATGACATTCTAAACTAGCATAAAATCATGACATCCTAAACTAACATAAACATAGATAAAATCATGGCATCCTAAACTATCATAAACATAATTAAAGCATGACGTTCTAAACTAGCATCAAATCATGGCATAAACATAAATAACATCATGGTATAAACCTAAATAATATCATGGCATAAGCTTAAATAATATCATGGCATAAACATAAATAAAATCATGGCATAAACATAAATAAAATCATGGCATAAACATAAATAAAATCATGGCATACACATAAATCAAATCATGACATAAACATAAATAAAATCATGGCATAAACATAAATAAAATCATGGCATGAACATATCTTCATAACATACTTTTCGTAAACATACTTTTCATAACATAATGCATAACATGAATGGATGAATGTGGCAATCGTGCATATATATATATATATATAAGGATGCTTAGTCTTGAAAACATGCTTTTAACATAATCATAACTTTCATTGCCCTGGCTTGTACCACATTCATTCATCATATGCGCGCATCCCTAAGTAAATACGAGGTAGCTAATCTCGACCTACTAGGGTAAGGACAGCTTCATCGGTAGTCCCGAACCGTAAGGACAGCATCATCGGTAGTCCCGAACCGTGGACAGCATCATCGGTAGTCCAGAACCGTGGACCTTACTTAGGTCCGGTACAAGCCCATAAAATAAAATAAATGCTTTCATATGCTTCTTCATTCATCATCATTCATAGCATATTCATTCATTCATCATTCTTTCATCATCATTATGCCTTAAAGGCATCATCATGCATAGCATATTCATTCATTCATCATACTTAGCCTTCATTCATCGTTTCCAATATTAGACATGGCATAGGTACACATCATTCATATAGTATGGCATACACACACAAGCATGACATACATTCATATCATTCATAAGACATGGCATACATACATATCATTCATACATCATATCATACATACATATCATTCCTAAATCATGGCATATGTCTAAACATTCTATGACCTAACGTATATTTCATGACATATAAGCTATAGGTTTAGTTAACATGGTATTCCTCCACCTTACTTAAGCATACCTCCTAATTACCTATACCCTAGGGTACTCTAGGGTACCCCAAAAATTCCCAAAAATTATATTTACTTACTACACATCATAAGGGAACATTAATCAACATCATCAAGATTTTTGGCATAATTATAGACCCCAAAATCATGGTGGCCGAAACCCACAAACCTAGGGTTCTTGGTTTCCTTTCCTTGTTGTTGGCCGAAACTCATAGGGTCTTTAGGGTACTCCAAAAATTCCCAAAAATTATACTTAACTTCTAAACATCATAAGGAAACAGTAAATAACATTATCATGATTTTTAACATATTTTTAGACCTTTAAAACATGCTGGCCGAAACCCTTGAACTTAAAGTTCTGGGTTTTGCTTCCTTCATGTTGGCCGAGACCCTAGGGTGTCCTAGGGTACTCTAAAAATTCCCAAAAATTACAGTTAACTTCTAAACATCATAAGGAAACAGTAAATAACATTATCATGATTTTTAACATATTTTTAGACCTTTAAAACATGCTGGCCGAAACCCTTGAACTTAAAGTTCTGGGTTTTGCTTCCTTCATGTTGGCCGAGACCCTAGGGTGTCCTAGGGTACTCTAAAAATTCCCAAAAATTACAGTTAACTTCTAAACATCATAAGGGAACATCAAATAATATTATCATGATTTTTAGCATAATTATGGACCTTTAAAACATGCTGGCCGAAACCTTTAAACCATAGAAACCTGGATTTTGTTTCCCTTCAACATTAAATCCGAAACTAACCCATATATCATGCCAAAAATCCCCAAAAATTTCAATTAACTACTAAACATCATAAGGGAACATCAAATAATATTATCATGATTTTTATCATAATTATGGACCTTTAAAACATGCTGGCCGAAACCTTTGAACCATAGAAACCTGGATTTTGTTTCCCTTCAACATTAAATCCGAAACTAACCCATATATCATGCCAAAAATCCCCAAAAATTTCAATTAACTTCTAAACATCATAAGAGAACATCAAATAATATTATCATGATTTTTAGCATAATTATGGACCTTTAAAATATGCTGGCCGAAACCTTTGAACCATAGAAACCTGGATTTTGTTTCCCTTCAACATTAAATCCGAAACCCACCCATATATCCAGCCAAAAATCATGGAAAATGTTGGTAACTATTATACCACAGGTGAGGGAGTCTTACCTTAGATTTCTTGATTTTTAGACCTTGGATGGAAAGAAGGAAGAAGACTTGACCACACCTAGTCCTTGGAAACTTGAGAAGACCTTAGATCTTGGAGGATGAGACTTTTTGTGAAGTTTTCTCAAGGGAGAAGTCCTCCTTGAGTGCTCGGCAAGAATGGAGAAGGAAGAGAGGAGCAAATGCACTTGATGGCATGAAGAATGAAACTCCCAAACCCCCTTATTAATCAACCATTAAGGTGGTGAATGAAGAGTTTTCTATGGCCCTTCATCTTCCTCTACCATTTAACCACCATTCACTTCCTTTCCTCACAAGAATTCCTTGCTAGGTGAGTTGGTTAAAGCATTCATTGTTATCAAGAGGTCCAAGGTTCAATCCTTGGCCCATGCACCTTTATTTTTTATTTTATTTTATTTTATTTAATCCTTTTTCTCATTTTCGAAAATTTCCCTTTTATTTCGAAAATTCTCCAAAAATCACCCATAATTATGCCAATATTCCCAAATAGAATCCTTTTATATTTATATGAATTTTACCCAATTAATACCCATTTTTCGGAGCCCATTTAAGGCCCATTAGTACCTAATTCCCCAAATTAAATAGGAAAATTAAACTAATACTTACCCATAATCATGCTAATATGTCCAATTAAATCCTATTTATCTTTATACTAATTTTCACCTAAAATCCATCGATAATTATGGTACTAGCAAGCCCATATAAGGCCCATTAGTGCCCTTTTTTCCCAATTTAAATGGGAAAACATGGATTTTCTAGGCCAAAATTTGTATTATTACCTCTAGGTCCTTCGGAAAATTATCTAGACATGCTTAATATTTTAATAAAATATTAAAAGAATTTTCCGGGTCGTTACATAACTTACCTAACTTGCTTAGCTCTCAAGTCTAGGGTTCTCTTACCTAACCCTAGTCAATAGTGACCTATTACGACTTCCTCACCAAGTGTCTGATCAAGCCATTGACCGACTTAGACTTTTCCTTGCCTAGTTCCCAACTAGGACTTCTCCTGTGCCAACATGCGATCTCCTTGATCCACCTGAATTTTACCTAGTCTCACTAGGTGTGCTTAGTCCCATTTGTGGGATCGGTGGCATCGATAGAGGGGAGGGGGGGGGGATGAATATCGACTTGTATTCTTTTCGCAGAACTTCATCTTCCATTCGTTCGTTCTTGCTATCAGAGTGTTAATACATAGCGGAATATTAAATAAGAAAAACACACATCAATAACTCGTGGGTTGTACTTGGTTCCCAACCCCCTAAGGTCAGTACCACCAAGGCCCAATTACGAGTAGCGCCCATCCACTAGTGGTCTCCTTTTCGAAATTTTCGGAGGCGGAGAAACCTGTCTTACAGTTTGAGTACAAGCAAAATAATATAAAGAATTACAACTGTAAGTAAAAGCAAACCAAACAAAAGATGATGATCCTGACCAATCTGAAACTCCGAAGCGTCGCACACTTCCTTCTGGAGCCTCTTTGGTCGCAGAGCTTTGTCTCAGCACTTGCCTTTGCACAGAATGAGTAAGCGGATGTGAATATTGATAATTCTGAGCTAAGGGGTCGAGCCCCCTTTTATACATGGTTCTCGGGCGCCTGATAGCTTATGGGGCGCCTCACAATTGGTCAAACCTGATTCGAACTAGCGAACTTAGCGCAGGGATAAAACCTGCATCCTAAGCGCCTGGGAGCACTCAGGCACCTGGGATGCTTCAGGCGCTTGGTCTGTTGGGTGCCTGGGATGGACACCCTCAACCTAGGGCGATCTCCACATGGGCGCCTGATTTGCTCCAGGTGCCCGGGAAGCCCTTTCCCAGGTCCTTGTTTTCTTGCGTTTGCTCTCCTATCTTGCCTCCGACTCTAGGTTCCTGCAAGACAAACAAACACAAGACAAAACAAATAATCTTAAGCCTTAATGTTTTATAGGTAGAGCTGTCTGGTTATGACTTTGGATTTCAAAATAAAATCCTAGGTCGAAAACCCCTGTTGGGTTTTTCGGGCCGCGAAAACCGCCTTTTCGCATCGCGGAAACCCCGAGAACCCAAAGCCATGGATCTCGTGCGAAGAAAAAAATCCGAAACAAAAATCACGTATTCATTTCATGCTCAAAACTCGATCTACTCCTAGATCTAAAGAGGGATAAACCATTTTTACCTTTGGTGCGTGCCACGCTTAATCCCGCTCGCTCCTTTTGGATGTCGGATCTCTAGGACGTCAAGTGCCGTTCCTCTAGAAGTATCCACGCGAAAAAAGTGGATGGAGGAAACCCTTTAGGTGTGCGAGCACCTTTCAAGGGTTCGGCCAAGAGGAGAAGAAGAAGAAGAACACCAACACTTGGAGGAGGAAGAAGAGAAGACACCCCTAGAGAAAAATGGAACCAACACTTGGTTTTCTTTCCCTCATTGTGGCCGGCCACCTAATGGCCATTAAGTGGCCGGCCATAATGGCCATTAATGGCCATTAAGTGGTCGGCCATAACCCCCTTTCAATTTGAATTCAAATTCAAATGGGGGGGGGGGGGTTACAACCTTTGGAGATGATGTGGAGCATCATCATTGGTCAAATACCAAGCCAAGTCATCACTTGGTCAAGTCAAGGTGAGGTGGCCTTTTGGTCAAGTCAAACTTGCCTTTTATGGACTTTCCATATTTAGTCAAGTCAAACTTGACTCCATTTCTTCTCCCATGTCAAGTCTAACTTGAAGTAGAACAAAGTCAAGTCAAACTTGATTTGGATTTGGGTCAAGTCAAACTTGCCTTTTATGGACTTTCCATATTTAGTCAAGTCAAACTTGACTCCATTTCTTCTCCCATGTCAAGTCTAGCTTGAAGTGGAACCAAGTCAAGTCAAACTTGATTTGGATTTTGGTCAAGTCAAACTTGCCTTTTATGGACTTTCCATATTTAGCCAAGTCAAACTTGACTTCATTTTTTCTCCATCTATTTGTTCTTTGCGTGTGACCCTATAGGTTCTTGTAACGTTGGCAATGCTTCTAACCTCTTAGAAACATAAGCAATGAGCGGTATCTAGCAACACATCATTGCTACCCAAGTTACAAGAATGTTGAGATCCAACATCACCAATGTGACTACTAATTATGACTTTCATAATATGTGACAATGTCCTTCTATCGTTGATATCTAGATTGATCTTCTATGAAGCATAGACCGTGTCATCCTCCAATCAATCTATGTGTCTTGAACTCCAAGTAGACTCACTATAATCAAATAAGCTCAATATCTCATATTGCCTTATTTGGGCATGGCCATGCACTTAGTGATCTCACTCTATCAAGACTATGATATCTCTCCCGTCATATAGGAGGGATAGATCTCATCTACATCACTCACATCCCTCCGCATAATTTGTTACATACCCAGTAATCGCCTTTATAGTCCACCCAGTTACGGGTGACGTTTGACGAAACCAAAGTACATAACTCCTTATGTAGGGAACTATGGTGACTTCAGGTCTAAGGACTAATAGTCATACTAATAGTCACATGAGAAAGTATATGACACTCATATAACGATCCATGATACTTTCTCATGGTGGGTCATTCAGTATACATTCTCCAATGCATACTCATGTGTCAACTTGATATCTCATATCCATGACTTGTGAGATCAAGTCATCATGTTGACCTACATGCTAGTCTCTATGCATTAACATTGTCCCTGAATGTTAATACTTGACTAGGAATAATTAAGAGTAGTGTTTTCTATATCATCTCACTATCGATTCAACCAATCGATTGATATAGATATGAACCTACTACCAAGGATGTTATTATACTTAGTTATTTGGCACCAATACAAGTAAGTATAATAACCATAATCAAATGCCTTTATATATATATATGAAATATGATACAATGAGTCCATACAACAACCATCACATGATTGGCTCTAGGGCTCTCACTAACAGTTGGGTGCCTGGGATGGACACCCTCAACCTAGGGCGATCTCCACATGGGCGCCTGATTTGCTCCAGGTGCCCGGGAAGCCCTTTCCCAGGTCCTTGTTTTCTTGCGTTTGCTCTCCTATCTTGCCTCCGACTCTAGGTTCCTGCAAGACAAACAAACACAAGACAAAACAAATAATCTTAAGCCTTAATGTTTGATAGGTAGAGCTGTCTGGTTATGACTTTGGATTTCAAAATAAAATCCTAGGTCGAACCGACGCCTACTGTTCCCTCTTCGGGGAACGTGTCCTTACTTACTCCACTCTGGAGAAGTTACCTTTTGCCAACCGGATCTTCCGGTTGGACTTTTGCTCAACCTCCGAGACTCCTGGATCTCGAGACATCTGATCCTCGACCCGTCTCTACTTCTATCCGTAGTTCTCGCTCGGCTAAGTCTTTTGCCTAATCCTTGACCAGGACTTCTGCCCAATTCCTCGAACCAGGACTTCGGTGCCCAACCCTCGGCCAGGTCTTCATTCCCAATCTACGACAGGACTTCGTGCCCAATCCGCGACCAGGACTTCATGCCCAATTCCCTGAACCAGGACTTTGTGCCCAACCCTCCATCAGGTGTTCGGTGCCCAGCCCTCGGCCAGGACTTCATGCCCAGCTTCACTCACCAGGACTTCGTCCACCTAGCTTCACTCACTAGGACCCAGCTTCACTCACCAGGATTTTGTTCACCTAACTTCACTCACTAGGACCCATCTTCACTCATCAGGATTTCGTCCACCTAGCTTCACTCACTAGGATTTCATTCACCTAGCTTCACTCACTAGGACCCAGCTTCACTCACCAGGATTTCGTTTCTCGATAAGGACTTCTTTGCTAGTCATCTTAATCCTGAGTAGACTTCTCTCTGCCAAACATCAAGTCCTGTTTGGCTCAGTCCTTGGTCTATCTGACCAGATATGAGTTTAGTTACTCTGCCAAACATCAAGTCCTATTTGACTTATCCCTTAGTCAAACTGACCAACCCTGGGTATTATTCACTTGCCAAACATCAGGTCATGTTTGGCTAACCCTATGTCAAATTGATCAAACTTGGGTTTACCCTACCAAACATCAGGTTCTGTTTGGCTTAACCCTTGATCACTTTGACTAGATCATGGTATATTGTCAAACATCGAAACACTAGAGGTTGACTGTTCATGATTGATGCTCTTTGCACCAACACCATTAGGACTTTTCCTGTGCCAGTATGCGATCTCCCCGATCCACATAGACTTCACAAATCAAGTCTCCAGTCAACCTTGACCCACTTGACTCACACAATATTCAAATATCAATGTTAAACATCAAAACCCAAGCTCACCCGAGCCTAGTCAAACTAGGTCAACCCTGACCTAACGAATATTGCACCAACAAATACTATTTGATAGGATGGGATAAACTTATTAAGGTTTCGGAGATAGGTATTTCAAAGCAAAACTAAGCTTAAGAAGTTCGACTATCTCATCCTTAAATCTACTATTATGCTCTTCAATTTGAAAATCTATTTCACCAATAAATATATCAAATAGATAGTAGTGCTTAATTGTGATTGAGTCATTTTATAGATAAAAACGACCTATAGCAGATTTATAATGAGATTCCATATGATGTATCTTGACTGGAGAGTAGTGAATGTGACACGATGGTGGTCAGGGAGGAAGGCAATGATGACTGGCTAGGGGTAGTGGTTGCAGCCATGGTCGCACAAATATTGCTCACTATTGGGAGAAGGGAGGTCGTAGTTGTGCTTGTTGAGTAATAGTCGGATGCCTGAGAGAGCAGAGGGACAAGGAAGGTGACATCGACATTAACTACTCAGGTGGAAGATCGAGCAGTGTGTCGTGCGTGGGGAGATGAAATAACCGTGCAATAAGGGGAATTTTAGATTTAATTGAAATTGTGGTGGGCCAAAATAAAGTTTTATTTTTAAGTGGCTCCATCTTGTCGAAAGTGCACATACTCAGAAGTACATGGACTTGAAAGTGCACAAGACTTAGAAGTGTGTGAATTTAGAAGTGTACGAATTGGGAACATCCCCAAAACAATCTGGCGGTCAGGATACCTTTTTGGGGTTTACCCTTCTAGTTCTTACTTTCCATAACACTAACGGCACATGAGCCTCCCCACTAGGGATCATTTGCAGACCGTCACCCAAGTCGATGATAACATCACCCATGGGAATATCTCCCCTGAGCTCTCTCCCCTTCGATTATTTTACTTCATCATTTTTTATTCAAGTCTCTCTAACTAGTAGTCTAGCAGAAGACGTTATTTACTAGGTTGCGGAAATAGTCCTACTGTGAAGACATCTACCTTGCACTTCAGTCCCTCTAGCCATCTACTGAGTTATTCTCCCCAACTCTCCTTGCATTTGAAGTCCAAGTTCACCAAGGGACATTGTCAGCCATCCACCTGTCGAGTTGCTTTCTCTGACTCTCCTTAAGATTGAAGTCCAAGTCCACCAAAGGACATTGTCAACCACTTGCCGAGTTGCTTGCTCCAACTCTCCTTAAGTTTGAGACATCGCCAAGCATATGTTGAGTCACTCTTCCCAACTCTCCTTGAGTTTGAAGTCCAAGTCCACCAAGGGATGTTGTTAGCCACATGCCTAGTTGTTCTCTCCAACTCCCCTTAAGTTTGAAATCCAAGTTCACCAAGGGATGCCTCCAGCCATCTATTGAGTCACTCTCCCTTCCTCTCCTTGAGTTTGAAGACTATGTCTACGAAGGGACGTTGTCAGCCACTTGTCGAGTTGCTCTCTCAAACTCTTCTTAAGTTTGAAGTCCAAGTCCACCAAGGGATGTCGCTAGCCATTTGTTGAGTCACTCTCCCCAACTCTCCTTGAGTTTGAAATCCAAGTCCACCAAGGGGCATTGATAGTCACCTTGCTGAGTTGCTCTCTCCGACTCTCCTTAAGTTAGAAGTCCAAGGCCAACAAGGAATTTCATTAGCTAGGCTGTGAGATCATTTAAAGAAGATCTCTCTCCTGTAGTCCAACTCCTTCAGTTGCTCTGCCTCCTCATCTCCGTTGGCTCTCCTGGAGGCAACATCCTCATAGCCAGACATGTGACAAATCCAGGGATATTATAGAAGCCCTTGAGGTAGTGGTAGTCGGCTGACTCATAGGACAACAACAAAAGGAGTACCCGTCACATCTAAGTATGTTCCATATATGAAATTGTAAGTACCCCAGGTTGGTTTTGATATAATCAACCAAGTCACGTTGGGTCCTGATATGTTTTGATTCCTATGTCTAGGTGTGTAGGAGTTTAAGAGTGCAACAAGTCGAACGAAAGATGCAGCAGACGAGAAGGATGGTACAGGGAAGGGAGCCGATGGGCTCGGTCCATCCGAGGGACGTGAAGACTGCGGAAGAGTACATCGGTGGAGCGAGAAGGGCATACTCAATGTCCGAGGGACGAGAAGTCGGGGAGAAAGCTCACTCGAGGTGAAAGGCCATAGTTGGGTTCGGGTGAGCCTAACTCTGGTTGGTCGAAAATCGCCAAAGCGAAAGAAGAACAGAAAAGTAAAAGTCAATGAGGATGTTGACTTTGACCTACAGGAGGCGTCTCAATTGCTGAGTGAGGCGCCTCAGCTGCAAAGCAGTAGCTTTGCGTAAATGCAAAGCTGAGGCACCTCAAATTAGAACTAAGGTGTCTCGGGCTAATTTTTATCAATAGTTTAACATTGGCTTCATGGATAGAACTTTATCCATCTCAGGCGCCTCAAATTACAACCGAGGTATCTTAGGTTCACGTTAGTACAACGATAACTTGAGTTTTTGGGCTATAAATAGCCCCTAGAAGCTAGGTTCTGAAATCAATTCTTGTACTATATTTTCCTAGCTATTTCCTGTGATGTTCAATGTCTATAAGAGGCTACTCCGCCTACAAATGAAAGAGATTCTGATAGTGGAGCTTTCAATTATCTGGGATTATCAATTACCCTGGTTGCAACCAAGTAAACCCTTTTTTGTCTCTTGCTAGTTTGATTCATTGTATATGCTTATAATTAACTGCTGTAACTAACATTTATCTTTGTAAGAATTTGTAAAAGATCAAAGTATTCTTTGCAGGGCAACTCATTGTTGGTGCCGGAAGTACCAGATCAAACCTGGTTTTGATAATAGCAAAGGGTTCAAAGTTTAGTTTGTGTTGTGATCTAACGGATTTGCTAAGTGTACAGGAAAGTCCTAGTTTACCTAGGCACGAAGTATTGACCTGCAGGATTGAGCACGAAGTCCTAGTCGAGAACTAGGCATGAAGTCCTAGCTGAGGGCTGGGTACCGAAGAACTTACCAAGGGTTGGGCATGAAGACCTGATCCGGAAGATCAGGTAGAAGACTTAGCAGAGCGAGGACTATAGACAGAAGTAGAGACAGGTCGAGGTGTGGACATCTTGATATCCGGGAGTTTTGAAGGCCAGGCAAAAGTCCAACCGGAGATGCCGATTGACAAAAGGTAACTTCTCCAGAGTGGAGTAGGTGAGGATGCATTCCTTGGAAGAGGGAACAGTAGGCGTCAGTCCGACCTAAAATTTCATTTGAAATCCAAAGTCAGGACCAGACAGCTCTGACTGTCATATAATCATGCATTTAATATATGTTATTATTTTCCTGGACTAGCCCTGATTGCAGGCTAAAAAGATCAGTTGGTCGCATTGGGGGCGCATGAGAGGACTCAGGCGCCCGAGAGGTCTCGGGCGCCCCAGGTCAGTTTACTCAACACTGGCGATGCTGAGTTGGCAGTAGCTGATTGGACACGCCATATTAGCACTCAAGTGCCCCAATAGTCTCAGGCGCCCGAGAGTGGATATGGTTTGGCTGAGTCAAAGGATAATGACGCTGTTGGATTGTTGATATGGAGGGCACCCCCATAAGCACTCGGGCGCCCTGGTAGCAGTATATAAGGGGTTTCACACCTTTGGTTCTAGACACCAATTCAACCTCTCAAAAACACTGCAATAAAGCTTCCGTGCTCAAGTTCTCCGCACCAAAGTAGTCCAACATCGACGACACACCACTTCTACGCCTAATCAACTTCTTCCTTCTTTAGCAAGTGTCATTGGTATATGACAAGACCCAAATATACTAGATTAATTTGTCACGAAATGTATGGGCTCATCAAATTTAAATATTTATGAATGAATGAAAGCTGGAAACCCTTTTACAATCAAAAATATGAAAATGTGATATAGGGGCCACAGGTCGTATTTTTCTCGGGGCTAGTTGACGTTGTTTGATTCGCGCTTGTATTTAGGTGTCGTTTGTGTTTTTGGGTTTCAAATGTGAATTGGATTTGGGTTCAAATATGAAATAAAAATGCAATGAGATACAAGATGGTTGCCACCCAAAACTTGATACACAAGGACGAAAGCTTATGTGACAAGATGATACTAAGTGCCAAATTGGTGATTGCCTATTCTGAATTGAAATTTATCACTCCAACTAGGATTACAACTATTAGTGAAGTGCTAGCTCGAATTAAAAAGGAATTTCATAATAAACGCAGCAGATCCAAAATGGGACAGAATTTCAGGAATGCCATCTATTGATGAAGCTAGATGCAGACTTAGGATGTAAAGCCAACAGTCTTCAAGTGTAATAACTCATTAAAAATAAGCTTAACTTCAGTAATTAGCTCTGCAAACCAACTGAATGCAAGTCGATGCTGTGATTGAGAAAAGAAGCTGATACACAATCAAATAAGCAAGCTGAAATCCAAACCATTGGATGTAGAATCGAAAATTTAGATCTCAACAGTTCAGAAATACTTGAATGCAGAGATAGTGAACTCCAATTCAGTGATAACTTGTTCGGTTCAGCTAGCATCATGTGGCTTAAGTAAAATGCTGTGCAAAAATTGTAAAAACTTGATGCTAGCTACATGATAGAGATGGAACTATCAATTTCAGACACAATTGAGTGAAGACACGAATTTGGGGATTCATGCATGATTCTAAAAGCTGTATTCAGAAATGATGCACATGTAAATTTAAACAACTGCAGAAATTCAGGAGAGCTTAAAAGAAGCTAATGGTTTCTTGGCACAAGTTTCAGAAATGAAAACTGAACATGCTGAACTAAACTGATACACAAGCTGAACTTAATGCAGAAATTGATGTACATGTATGCAGAGATGAAATGAAGAGTTTCAGAAACTAAGGTTGCAAGGAAAACAACACTGAATTCAGATTTGATGTGCAGAAATGAATAAATGCAGAGATGAGCAAAGAATTTCGGAACTCAAGAGTTGAGCACGTGATACAAATCTTGTTCAGAAATCATGCGCAGGGATTTCAGAAATGGAATTCTGATTTCAGATTTGAAGTTGATACGCAAGAACTCATGCGCAAAGCCTAAGTAGAGTGCTATTCAGCTTAAACAAACTGCAATGTAAACTCATAGAGTGAAACTAAAACAAACTTGGCACAAATTGCAGGAATTCAATGGAAAGGGGCTGATACGCAAACTGAAAACAGAGAGTTAGCTGATACAAATTGATACTCAAGCTAAAAACGAGAAATAAACTGAAATTGAATACAATTATCCACTAAACAAGCTTCTAAACTAACTAACTTAAAGATTGACAACCTAATTAAGCAGAAACCATTAAGAATCGAAGTTAACTAATTCTGAAACCAAGAACAGAAACAGAATTACAGCAGTAAATGAAAATTACAGCTAATAAACGAAATTAACTAAGAAATCTAAACCCCAATCGCTCCATTAGCTCAAAGTCTCCTTGTTCGTCACGCAAGGGCTGGCTTCGAACCCCTAGGCTCAGCAATTCACTAAGGAACTGAATCAAATGGCTGCATTTAGCTCAAAACTGTTCAAGAAGGAAAACCCATCCGAATTATTCAATTTGGCCTTGTCTGATTGAAACGAAGGTGCGGGAATGATCCAAGCTTGTCCGAGAACCCCTCCAGATGGCTTGGATTGATGTAGAATCTGACAAAACCGAAATCGAATCCTTCAAGTGCAAAGCTGCCGAAACCCTCAAACAACCCTGCTCCTGCCCAATTCCGAGCTGAAAACTCCACAAACTACTCTCCCTAGTGACCTCGACTTGATCTGATGAAAAAAAAGGGTGGTCGCGCCCCTTGGATTGAAGAATTAAGCTAGAACTGAAGAAGAAACGAAGAAGACGACTATAGCGGCGGAGACGCGACGAGAGGAAATGTGGCTGCGTTTCTGATTAAATAGAAACAAATGGACGGCTCAGATTAATCGGAGGAGATCCAACGGTAGATCTTACTCTGATTGAAGCCAAACTTTAATGATGATTATCTGGGGTCAGGATCTGCCTTGTGGTAGTTCGGATCCTCCAGATATGCAATGGATGGTCCAGATCAACTCTATCTGTGAATGGACGCTCTAGAGCCCTCCTTGCTTGATCCAACGGTTGATTTAGCTCCGATTGGGATGAAACCTTCAGATCTTGATCATAGAGCTTGATCAACCCTAACCCTAGCTCGGATTGCTTCAGATTGTCCCGGATGGCTCAGATCTAGCCGCTCTTGAATCGGACGGCCCGGATTAATCGTAGGCTTGATAATTCGATCCGGTTCACTTCCGACTCGAGTTTGACCCAATATGCCCTAAGTCCAGGATCCTTTCATGCCTACAAAAATATATCAGAAAATTAGTGGCCAAATAATCCAAAAATTGTGTAATTTTGCAATTAAGTCCAAAATGAGATAAAGTTCCAAAACCTAGGGTAAAATCATAATTAAGCAATAAAAACATAGGTCAAACATGGATTTAAGCAATTAAAATAATCAATAAAATGGTGCTTATCAGTATACAATTTTAGTCTTATTTTCTGTACTTCATCTTCATATTTGTAACTCAGTTTTGCAAATTATAGAATTGCCCAACGAAAATGGTCAAGGACCGTGGGCCTTGGAGTAGGAGCCATCATAGACTCCGAACCAAGTAAAACAAATCGTGTTAGCAATGTTTTATCTTGCGAGTTTCTTTATTTCCACTGTTCTTACTCTTGATTCATTTTCAAAAAAATACGTACTCAATTTCAGTGAAACCACTGGGTTAGCAGTTATTTTTTTTGGATTTTTTGTTATTTTTCTTTCAGAAAAGGTATTATTGCCTTTTTCTGATATTTCTTTTTGATTCTTTTTCATTCGTAGATTTTCTAATTTCTCGAAGTTGGTGCAACACTACTCGGGATATACAGTTTATATATTTCTATACCGCACTGCTAATCCAAGACCAAGTTTTGGAACAAAGTTTGTTGTTTCTATTTTTTTTTCCAGCACTCTTCATGGCCCAGCATGAAGGTTACAACACTGCCTGACAGTTGGACCTTGGATGGCTAGAGAGGGGGGGGGGTGAATATAGCCAGACACCGAAATTTAGTGCTTATCGAATTTCTGCACTTCAAACGTTAGTAGCACAGCGAAAGCTAAAAGAAAAACAGAGTATGCAGAAATGAAAATGCTAAGCTAAGAGCAAACACAAGAACGCTAACAAGAGGATTTACAAGGTTCGGGGATAACTTGCCCCTACTCCTTGGCATGCCCATAAGGTGGGCGATCCCTTGATCGTCGGCAGATTAAGCCCCGGAAAATTCGGATAATAAGCAACCTCCTTCTCGGTGGAGTAACCTCTCCACAGCGTTTCAACAGGGATAAGATGTTAAGCACAATGAAACACAAGAAAGATCTTACTTAGCACATAGAACAGACAAGAACACAAGAAGAACTTCTCCCGAGCTCCACCCAGCGCAGATCTCACTCAAGAACTCTCTTCTTCGTGTCTTCTCGCTGATGGACTCGCCAAGCCTCTTGTTTCTTCCTCCAAGTGCTCAAGTAATAGATGTTTGCTTCAAAGATCACAATCACTTGCTCAAGAGATGATGGAAGTAATCGCACAAGCACAAGAATGCAGTAAGGAGAAGTTGCAGTAAGCTCTAGCGAGAAGTCTCTTCTCCACTTCTCCGCTATGCAGCATAAGTCTTCTCCACCAGCGCCAGGTCACCACCTCACTGCAGCCTCCAGCTGCTCACCTGCCAACACCAGCTACCACTGAGCTCTCCTTGGACACCGTGAGCTTCCCTCAGCCAAGCTCGAGTCAGCAGCTCCAGCCGTTGCAACCTGAGATGGCAAATGGACAAACCTACTCCAAGGAAAGGCTTCCATTGACTCTCCTTGAGTGTTTGAATCCATCCCTGTCACCTGCAGCTTAATCAGACCATTAGCATAGCATATCACACAGAGAATCATGCATCAGAGATTAAGAGCAGGCAAATCAGATATGTTCAGACGTGTTCAGAGCGTCTGACAGTGCATTTTGAATTAAAGTGATCGGTCACCGGACCAATCTAGGGCTCGTGGGTCGGTCACCGAACCGATCCACCGCTTCGCTGGGACTTCCAGCTCTCGCGGCTACACAGGCCTGATCGGTTACCGGACCGATCAGGCTGTGACCTGATCGGTCACCAGACCGATCAGGTAGCTCCCTGACCGATCAAGCTCCATCCTTATCGGTTGTAAGATGGAGTCCGCGACGCTAGATCGTTCACCAGAACGGTCTGAACAGTGTTCCAGATCGGTCACCAGACTGATCAGGAGCGAATCAGTAAGATTCCCAAAACCTACTGGAAGCTCCCTGATCGGTCACCGGACCGATCAGACTCCTCTCTGACCGATCAGGCTCCAGTCTGATCGGCCACCTGTGAGAAAATCATAATCGCAGACATCAGGTCCTAGGTCGTGGATAGGTCACCGGACCGTTCAGGAACTGATCAGTGGGGGAACTCAACTCATCGTATGCTCCCTGATCGGTCACTAGACCAATCAGGAGTAGAGCAATGAGTGAACTGCATGCTCCCTGATCGGTCACCGAACTGATCAGGAGCCGAGCAGTGGGTTCTAGCCTTACTGTGTGCTCCCTGATCGGTCACCAGACCGATCAGTCATCGCTGGATCGACCACCAGACCAATCCACGAAGGAGCACCGTGCTAGCTTCTCTGATCGGTCACCAGACCGATCCAGGGGCTCCAACCTAGCCCTCCAAGCTAGGGTTTCACCCAACCTAGCCCTCCAAGCTAGGACCTGTTAGTAATATGAGAGAAGTGTCCTAAGGCAATCGCCTTATTATTGTAATCATTTACTTTAATAAATGAAAATTCACTATTTGAGTATACATGTTCATGTATTTGATTGAGATCTTGAACTCATTTATTGAATGTCCGCAATACAATTCACAGCATGAGAGAATTTGTGATGAATTCACAACTAGTGATTATCTCTACATGTGCAATTGTGAAGTATTGAAATTCTCCCTAGTCGATGAATTGATAAATACGGACACTATCAATTCTGTTGAGACTAGCATGGGTTATTCTCTAATTAGCTGATTCTCACTGGCTGGTGACATTGGGATGTCCGGAGATAAACATGGATGCTAGTTAAGGGAACTAGTTCATTGGAGTGGCTGGCTGTAAAACTTCATATGGTAATCTACATATGGATATGTCAATGAAGTTCTTGCTGCAACTTAAGTGCGATGTTCCTTTGACTTGTGGTGTTCAAGTCATCTTGGTCATGGAGACTTATACTTTGACATCTTAAGCAAACATCTCTAAGGAGGTGTGGACCCAGGATGGTTGGGTATAAGCCGAAGTGCCCAAAGATGTTTGAACAGCCTACAAAGGATTCACCACTCCTTGCGAGGGGATGTATACCCAAGGCCTATCGTCGGATTGTTACTCAAAGCCTCTGGCCAGAGCATTACATGTTCAGAGTATGAGTCTCTGAAATACATGAGAGTAATTAGAATCCATTGGACGAGAAAGACATTACTTAGGCTAGGTGTGACGTAGTCAGCCTAGTGGGGACTGACACACACAGATCATGTCCTGAACCAAGTGGGTATAAGATGGTGAAGGGAATGAGGCACGATTCATTAGAGCTGCTGAAGGGTTTCAGAATTATTTCTGAGGTCAACCGTTGATCTTTCGATTAATTGGGGGTCATGATGTACTACTAGGTGCCACTCATGATCGTTCTATAATTGGTTGATTATAGACGACCAACATAAATCGAAAGCCTATTTAGTCACACGCACTACGAGTAATCCGAGGGATTTAAAACGAGTTGAAAATTGAATTTTCCAATCAAGAGAAATAAGTCGAATCTGAATTTATCAGAGGCGCATCGGAAGCTTAAAATGGCTAAGTCTTTTGAAGGCTTATTGGACGAATTAAATGAGTTTAATTCGTAATGATTTTGGCCGGCCACAATAAAGGAGGGAAACCAATTTATTTGGTTTAAATTATAAAATAAATCAAACGCGATTTATTTTATAAAATTATGGATAAATAAATTTATATAAAGAAATTTATATAAAGATATTTATTTTCATGGAAATTAAAATAAACCTTGGATTGGTTTATAAAATCAATTATGAATTGATTTTTCCATGATAAGAAAAATTTATATAATAAATTTATTCTTTTTATGGAAATTAAAATGAACCATGGATTGGTTTATTTTATTTTATAAAATCAATTATGAATTGATTTTTTCATGATAAGAAAAATTTATATAATAAATTTATTCCTTTTATGGAAATTAAAATGAACCATGGATTGGTTTATTTTATTTTATAAAATCAATTATGAATTGATTTTTCTATGATAAGAAAAATTTATAATAAATTTTATTCCATAATAAAAGGGGAGATGTATTTGTTTTATTATAAAGTTAGTTATAATAAAACTTGGCATAACGGAATAATTCATAAGAAAATTTATAAGATAAATTTCTTATGAAAAATTTATTCCGTTAAAGGGGAGACTTGGTGATGGAGAGGCTACTATATAAAGGAACCAAGGCAATGCTTGAATTCTAATTAAGAGATAAAGTAGCAATCTCTCTCTCTCTCTTATTCTCCCTCTCTCTCTCTCTAGGGCTGACGCCCTCTTTCTCTCTCTAGGGCTGGCAGCCTCTCTCCTCCCCTAGGGCCGGCGCACCGCCTAGGGTTGTCGTGAGCCTCCTCCACCAAGAAGGTGCCAATGAAGAAGAAGAAGCGGGTCGCAACTCCTTCCTTCCCTCGGAATCTTGATTCCGTTACTTGGTGGTTAGTTTCCATCTCTCTCTCTTGATATTCTAGTTGTGCCTTTGGAGAATCGAGTAGTTCTCATCGGCACAAAACTCGTAGCTTTGCGAAGTCATCCCGAAGAGAACTCGGCGTGGACGCGAATAGAGGCGAAGCTTCCAAGGGACGCTACGGTTGGATCTCGTCCCTTTCTTCGAGTTACGCGAGGTACTAAGTAAATTAGTTTACTTTTCTGCAAAATTTTAATTTATGATCATGTCCACACATCATAAGGTTGCATGCTAGATACGTGGTTAAAATAATTTGAGAAATTATTTATGCTAATTCTTCCGCTGCACGTAATTATTTTTTTAAATTACGAACCCGTATCCATGTCAACATGCACCCGGTCCCAACAGGACCTGACCCTCCAAGCCAGGATTTCATCAACCTAGCCCTCCAGGCTAGGACCTGGCCCTCCAAGCCAGGACTTTTTCACCTAACCCTCCAAGTTGGGACTTGTCACCTAACCCTCCAAGTTAGGACTTTTCACCTAGCCCTTCAAGCTAGGACTTTTCACCCAACCCTCCAAGTTAGGACTTTTCCACACCTAGCCCTCCAAGCTAGGATTTTCCACACCTAACCCTCCAGGTTAGGACTTTTCCACACTTAGCCCTCCATGCTAGGATTTTCCACACCTAACCCTCCAGGTTAGTACTTTTCCACACCCAACCCTCTAGGTTAGGATTTCAATCACACCATGCCCAATCCCCGATCAGGACTTAATCATAATCGTAATTATCAACCTAAACTAAAATCAATGTCAACACCAAAACAACAATCAGGGTCAGACTGCATCAACAATCTCTCCCTTTTTGTTGTTTGACAATCCGATTTTATGTTTAGGGATTCAAAATCAATATTCTCAAATTCCAGAATTATAGGGGAATCAGGATCCTCCCCCTACAACATTATCATCCCAAACTTAACCAACCACACTCACCCCCTTTGTCAAACACTGAAAAGGGTCTTAAACATACTCCCCCTCAACCCTAGGGGTATCCCAAAACAACAAAGGTATGAATTGATATAATTTTGAAGGCATATGATAAAGATAAGGCATGGCAAAACGATCATATGATCATAAGAAGTCATAAACATAGCAATGCATATTAAGGTATACATGATGATAGCAATAAGAAAACATCGCATAACTAGGCATAATGTCAAATGCATCATCCATCAAAACCAGACAACAAATCAGATGCATATCAATGCATCAAAGTCAAGGCAAGTATGACACAAAGCCATAAAAGTCAAGTCATGAGGCATACAGCCCGAAAGTCATACAATCCAAACAGTCAAGTAGTCAAATCACAAGCAGATGCAGAGTATATCAATCATCAGCGGGGGGGGGGGGGTCAGCATCCTGCATAGGGTCATCCATCGTGTCATCATCGAGAACAACAGACCCAGGTGCAGTACTGCCAAATGGCGCATCTCCAAGAAATGTGTGTCAGCGCCACTCATCATACCACGTTTGCTGCAGCGTACGGATCCCGGAGACATCAGACTCTACCGTGGTCAGTCTGCGGTCGAAGGATCGGAACTCTGAGCGGACCTCCTCTCGATAGATCTCTCACAAGTGAAGATCATGCTGGATCGTCTGATCCAGCTCGGAAATCTGCCATCGTAGGTCCGGGTCCGACTCGTAGTCGTAGTCAGCAGCAGCAGCAGCGGGAGCCTCTTGAGGTGTAGTAGCATCTGCTGGTGCCTGAAAGTGTGGACCCCTAGGAAGCTCGCCAAGATCCCTCCCGTCCTTCCAAACCAGAGCCCCATCGTGATCCCGTATGATGATGCCAGACTTGGTAAATGCCCGCCGGCCAAGTTGACAGTCCTGTTTGACCATGGGCACTGTCCTGCCCTTGGTGACATCAACACCTACTGACAAAAGCCAGTCGGTGATGACATGACCAAATGACATATAGACTGTGCGTCGGCTCGGCTCTCTATAGGATAAGATGGACTGAAAAATGCTCTCCATGATATCAAAGTCCATGCGGCGGTGCATACTATAGAGCATCAGGCAATGGTAAGGGCGGATCTCGGTCAAGGGTTTAGAAGTGATCAGCAGGATACAGTTGTGATTATCTTAAACAGAATGTAATCGACAGGAGAGAGACGGAGTGCTGCAAAAGTTGGAAAATCAGGACCCAATTCATCAAGCCCGGCTGGGCGCGGATGTCCAAAGAAATGCTGATAGATGGTGTCGGGGGTAACATCGGCAAAAGGAGCTAACAATGGGTCAGGGAGCTCAGGATAGATAGAATACAAGTTAGGCGATCTACGATCGCCCAGATACTTCGCTAGGATGTCATAAGAGAAATCTAGATTTCTCTTTGCTACACGGGTGGTGAATTCAAAGCCTCCTTGAGACCTTCGTTGAAGGTTGTTGTAAAACTCCGAGACAAGATCATAATTTATAGTCCTTTCAAGGGAAAGGAGAAAGCCAAGGTTGTAGAAAGTGATGATCTCCACAATGGATGGACAGTGTTCAGCCAGGAAGGGTCCATCAATGGACCGGCAGGAGAGTAACTTGAAGGTGCGGGATTCAAAGGCCTGTTCACAGGCAGCATTGGGGAAACGAGAACTTGAGGAAGGCTGAGGCCTTCGGGGTGCGCGGATGAAGAAGGGGCTTTGCCCTTCGAGCTACCCTCCACTGGTTCTTTTCCCTTAGATGATTTTCTAAAGATTGGAATGATCAAGAGTAGGTTCAATCAGTAGAGTTAAAGTCATGATAAGATCACGACATGAAATGGGATTGATTAAATCATTATACAAGTTGGTTATCATGGCACAAATTGAATCAGTGAAGTGAGCACAAGTTTTGATCACGTAATCAAAGACACAAGAGAAATCAAGTGAACACAAGGATAAGGCATCGATCAAAGGTGATTAGATTTAATCAGTAACATGGCAAGGAAGGGTCACGACAGAATCATAGGGTCACGACACAAGACAGAAAACACATTATGATTAGCCCAAATACATAACTGATGAAGTAATCTGTAAGATAAAACGAAGCAAAAAACTTACTTAGGTGCCATGTTGATTTGGTTGAGAGGAAAACACTCTCTAAACCTTGCGCAAGAGAGAAACGCAACACAGGGGACAAGCCTGCAGCTAGCGGTTACCAACACCAACAGCAAGAAGAAGAACTCCCGCGCAGAAGGAGAAGATCGCACTCGCAGAGGAGATCGCAGGAGGAACTCACGCACAGCAAGTGAAGGGGAGATCGCATGAGCAAAGGAGGAAGGAAAGAGGGTTTCGGCGCTGAGGAGTTTTGGTCGGCTAGGGCTTGGGAAGTGAAGAGAATACGTGATTAAACAGGTTGGTGGATCGGTCCACCAACCAAACTTTAATGCGATTGAACGGATCACCATTCGATCTGAGTGCGCCTGGATCGATCAGGCTCTGGCTTGATCGGACTGGCCTGGTCCTGATCGGTCGGGTGACCGATCAGGAAGGCTCCTGATCGATCGGCCGATCGATCAGGAAGCGATCAGTAGGTTCAGAGGTTTTTCCATGAGCCCCCTGATCGGTCTGTGGACCGATCACCACAGGGTGCCAGATCAGTCCGAGGACCGATCCAGGCCAGCACAGAATGTATAGACAAAATTTCGCAAAGTCTCTGTGACCCCTCTGATCGGTCTGTGGACCGATCACCACAGGAGGGAGCCAGATCAGTCCGGGGACCGATCAGCCCTACTCCTGATCGGTCCAGTGACCGATCAGGGTTCCTGATATTCCCTGATACGATCTGAAACTTTCAGTTTCAGACTTCCCTTCGATTTCTGATAAGATCTGATGATGTTTATTGATCGTGGAAGTGATCCCTTGATTAAAATTGATCCCTAAAACAGGATCAAAGGTCCTTATGGATTTAACAATCACTTTGCTTTACAAAAGTGGAGTCAAACTCAATCAACAAACATCCACTCAATTTCAAACAAGTTTGTATCAAATTCAAGTTTCCTTGATTGGAATGTCCAAGTATGATCATGGAGCCAAGTACATATGTGTTATGCATTGGTTTTCCCCATACTTGGTCACCGAAGTGATTTTTATCTCGTCAACTTAATTTCTCAAGGGATGCAATGACATTTCGAGAAATTTAGTTGATCCTAGCATCTCACCCCATTACTAGCAAACAAAAACGTTTTGGTAAACCTTATAGTTTGTGTGAGATGTCCCCAAAGTTACTCAATTATTTCCCAACAATTTCGAAATGATCATCAAGGGTTTTGACTGCATTTTGATATCTATGAAGCGCGACACATTCCCAACTCCCTTCTTAAGAAGCTAAACTCATTCTCGGGGAGTGGTTTAGTGAAAATGTCCGCTAGATTTGATTTGGACTCTACATATAAGAGTACAACATCTCCTCTAGCAACATGATCTCTAATGAAGTGGTGACGTACTTTAATATGTTTAGTTCTAGAGTGATGGACTGGATTCTTGGTTAGGTTAATTGTGCTAATATTGTCACACAACACTTGCACACCCTTGTAACATAATCCATAGTCCTCTAAAGTATGAATCATCCACAACAATTGCGATATACTCTCTCCCATGGCGATATATTCTGTCTTGGTCGTGGAGAGAGCAACACAATGTTGCTTCCGACTTGACCAACTAACTAAAGATGATCCTAAAAATTGGCAGCCCCCACTTGTGCTTTTTCGATCCAACTTACATCCAGCGTAGTCGGAATCGGTATAGCCAATTAGGTCAAATGATTCGGTACGGGGGTACCAAAGACCAACTCCAATTGTGCCTTTAAGGTATCTCAAAATTCTCTTCACAGCGATTAAATGAGATTCCTTGGCACAAACTTGATACCTAGCGCACATACCCACAGCAAAGAGTATATCAGGTCAACTAGCTGTGAGGTATAGCAGACTACCTATCATGCTCCGATATTGAGTCAAATCAACAGGTTTACCACTCTCATCATTGTCTAATCTCGTGTTTGTAGCCATGGGAGTGGTTACCTCTTTTGAATCACTCATGTTGAATTTTCGAAGCATCTCTTGAGTATATTTTGATTGGTGCACATGGATTCCATCGCGAGTTTGTTTGATTTCAAGTCCAAGGAAGAAAGTCAACTCTCCCACTAGACTCATTTCAAATTCACTCTCGATGTGTCCAATAAACTCATTTAAATAGCCCTTGTTGTTTGAGCCACAAATTATGTCATCGACATATACTTGGGCTACAAATATATTGTCACCATCTCTTCGTAGAAATAGTGTAGGGTCTATTTGGCCTCTTACAATGCCTTTTTCAATTAGAAATGTCGACAACCACTCGTACCAAGCTCGGGGTGCTTGTTTAAGGCCATAAAGTGTCTTTTTGAGCTTGAATACGTGGTTTGGGAATTCGGTACTCTCAAACCCCGGAGGTTGTTCGACATAGACCTCTTCTCTAATTAAACCATTTAGAAAAGCCGATTTGACATCCATTTGATATAGCTTGAAACCCCAATGTGCTGCAAATGTAAGCATCAGTCGGATGTACTCTAATCGTGCTACGGGAGCATAGGTCTCATCATAATCAAGGCCTTTAACTTGACTATAGCCTTTGGCTACTAAGCGTGCCTTGTTTCTTATGATTTCTCCCTTATGGTTCAACTTATTTTTGAAGACCCATTTGGTTCCAATAATGGTGGTCTTCTTAGGTCTAGGGACTAAGTCCCAAACTTGACTTCTTTCGAATTGACCTAGTTCATCTTGCATCGCAATGATCCAATCGGGATCATTTAATGCTTCGTCAATTTTCCTAGGTTCAATTTCAGAAATTAGGGCAACTTCATTAGCCTCATTCCTAAAGAATGATCTAGTTCTAACCCCATGATGGATGTCTCCAACAATTTAGTCTTGGGGATGACTAGAGGCTAATCTAGTTTGCCTAGGTGTTGGTGGTGCTTCTTGTATGGTTTCACTAGACACAAGTTCAGCCTCAGGATCCGGCTGATCTATGGGTTGTCTAGGCTCACCGTCATCGGATTCATCACCATCAACAACATTTGGACTTTCATTCAAACTTAGTCTCCTCAGTTCGAATTGGACTTCATCTTCTGGTTGTTCATTGACTTTTGGAATTTCTTCAAAAACAACATCAGAAGACTCTTCAACTAACCTAGATTTCTTATTGTAGACTCGGTAGACTTTGCTAACTAGGGAGTACCCGACTAGTATCCCTTCATCAGCCTTTGCCGTGAACTTTCCAAGATGGTCCTTGGTGTTTAGAATAAACACCTTACAACCAAACACCCTAAGGTGTTTAACCGTAGGTGGTTTCCCAAACCAAAGTTCATGGGGAGTCTTCCCTAAGAATCTATGGATTAGGACTCGATTTTGCACGTAGCAAGCTGTGTTTACAGCTTCGGCCCATAAGTAACTCGGTAATGAGTACTCATTAAGCATGCTTCGTGCAGCTTCTTGTAGAACACGGTTCTTCCTCTCTACAACACCATTTTGTTGTGGTGTTCTAGGAGTGGAGAACTCATGTCTATACCCTCTATCTTGACAAAACTCTAAAAATCGTTGGTTTTGAAATTCACCTCCATGATCACTTCTTATTGTCTTAATAGTTGATGATTTTTCATTTTCAACTCTTCTACAAAAAGAAATGAAAACATCTAAGGTTTGATCCTTATATTTAAGAAAATAAGTCCATGTATATCTAGTAAAATCATCAATGATAACAAAGCAATATCTACTTCCATTCAATGATATGATAGTGCTACAATCAAACAAGTCCATATGAAGTAAATCCAATGCGGTAGAAGTACTTACAATGCTTTTACCTTTATGTGCAGATTTTGTTTGCTTACCCATTTGACATGCATCACAAATCTTTTCTTTCTCATACTTGATGCTTGGTAAGCCACGAACTAATCCCTTGTTGGCCAACTTCCGGATATTCTTCATGTTCACGTGTGCTAGCCTCCGGTGCCAAAGGGTGGACTCCTCTTCTTTTGACATGAGACACTTAGCAAAAGCATTAATAGCACTTTTAAAAGAAACTTGATAAATGTTATCTACTCTTGTTCCTACTAGTACCGTGTCCAAGGTGTCATGTTGTCTAACTAGACATTGACTTGATTGAAAATCAATTGTGTAACCCGTGTCACACAATTGACTGACACTTAGGAGATTAAATGTCATCCCCTTGACTAGAAGGACATTTTTAATTCTAAGACATTCGGATATTTGAATGTCTCCTATTCATATGACCTTAAGACTACCATTGTTACCAAATGAAACATTACCTCTACTTTTTCTTTGAAGTGTGGTAAACAATGATCTATCCCCGGTCATGTGTTTGGAGCATCCACTATCAACGAACCAAGTTGATAGATGCTCCCCCTCAATCATAACCTACACAATTTGAAAAATGGAAGATTTAGGTACCCAAACCTTGGGACCTAAAGCATCTACTAAACAAGACTTAGGCACCCATGCCTTGACAACTTTCTTTTGAACCTTGGGTGTCTTAAGTGGCCTAACACCAGTCCTAGACATTAAGGACACAAATGAAGGTTCTTTGGGTCGGTAGCCAATACCGGCCCTATTGTAGACTGCCCTCTGGGCATTCAAAATCATGTCTAGGGTCTTTGAGCTTGTTGAGAACTTCTCAAGAATATTCTTGAGTCTCTCAACTTCACTCTTCAATGATTTATTTTCATTTTCTAACAATTCAACATGCAAATCATCTACATCCTCAACCCTAGAGGATTTCAAATGTTCAACCTCAATTTTCAAAGATTTAATCTCATCCTCTAACATCTCAACATGCAAGTCGTCTATGTTCTCATCCCTAGATGACTTCAATTGTTCAATTTCTAATTGCAATGATTTAACCTTATTTTTTGACTTTTTCAACATATTGGTTAAACATGCAATTGCTCTATAACATTTCTCAAGTTCGGGAGTGGTTACCTCTTCATCATCCGAAGATGATGAAGCCGCGTTTGAGGAGTCGGAGGATTCATCACTGCTTTCTTCATCTCCAAGAGCCATGAGTGCCACATGCCGTGTACTCTTCTCCTCCTTCTCTTCATCGGATGAACTTGAGGAGGATTCATCCCAAGTGGCCTTCAAAGCCTTCTTCTTCTTCTTTGATTTCTCCTCTTTCTTCTTGGATTTCTCCTCCTTCTTCTTTAGCTTTGGGCATTCACTCTTGAAGTGCCCTTTCCTGCCACACTCATAACAAGAAACATTAGACTTATCAACTTTAGCTTCACTAGGGTTACCTTTACCCTTGAAGCGTCGACCCTTCCTCATCATCCTTCGAACAAAATTTGCCATCTCGGAGGAAGAAGACCCGCTGCCATCTTCCTCGGAATCGGACTCGGATTCGGAAGAGGATGAAGATGAAGAGACTTCCTTCTCCTTCTTCTTCTCCTTCTTCTTCTTGTTGGATCGTTCCCCTGCAACTAAGGCAATCCCCTTCTCCTTGGGGCCTTTGTTAGCCATTTCATGTAATTCCATTTCACAAAATAGATCATCTAGTTTAACAATTGATAAGTCCTTGGAAACTTTGTAGGCATCCACCATGGATGACCACAAAGCATTCCTTGGAAATGCTTTTAACACATACCTCACAAGGTCGCGGTTCTCGACCTTTTCATCAATAGAATGAAGACCATTGAGGACTTCCTTGAACCGACTATGTAGCTCACTTACGGTTTCATTCTCCTTCATGGTAAGGTTTTGAAGTTGGTTGAGGAACAAATCCCTCTTGGCGATTCTTGAATCTCGGGTGCCCTCGTGGAGTTCTATGAGCTTGTTCCATAAATCTTTTGCACTTATGAATGGACCAACCTTGATGAGTTGGTCTTTGTTCATGCCGCATTGTAGGGTCACCACCGCCTTTGCGTCGGCTTCACTCTTCGGGGTTTGTTCAGCCGTCCAACGCCAAGACTCTAGTTCTTTGCCTTCATCATCCTTTGGAGGGGTGAAACCCTCCTTCACAGTGAACCAAGTGTTGATATCCATCTTTAGATAGTACTCCATCTTCGATCTCCAATAGTAAAAATCTGCTCCATCGAAGAAGGGTGGTCGAGTGGTGGAAAAACCGTCTCTCAAAGCCATTTTAATAGCTCACGGTTGTTAATCCGTTTGTACAGAGCCCCAAGCTCTGATACCACTTGTTGGACCTTGGATGACTAGAGAAGGGGGGGGTGAATATAGCCAGACACTTGAACTTTAGCGCTTATCGAATTCTACAACTCAAATGTTAGTAGCACAGCGGAAGCTAAAAGAAAAACAGAGTATGCAGAAATGAAAACATTAAGCTAAGAGCAAACACAAGAACGCCAACAAGAGGATTTATAAGGTTCGGGGATAACTTGCCCCTACTCCTTGGCATGCCCGTAAGGTGGGCGATCCCTTGATCGTCGGCAGATAAAGCCCCGAAAAATCTGGATAATAAGCAACCTCCTTCTCGGTGGAGTAACCTCTCCACAGCGTTTCAACAGAGATAAGATGTTAAGCACAATGAAACACAAGAAAGATCTTACTTAGCACTTAGAACAGACAAGAAAACAAGCAGAACTTCTCCCGAGCTCCACCCAGCGCAGATCTCACGCAAGAACTCTCTTCTTCGTGTCTTCTCGCTGATGGACTCGCCAAGCCTCTTGTTTCTTCGTCCAAGTGCTCAAGTAATAGATGTTTGTTTCAAAGATCACAATCGCTTGCTCAAGAGATGATGGAAGTAATCGCACAAGAACAAGAATGCAGTAAGGAGAAGTTGCAGTAAGCTCTAGCGAGAAGTCTCTTCTCCACTTCTCCGCTACGCAGCTTAAGTCTTCTCCACCAGCGCCAGGTCACCACCTCACTGCAGCCTCCAGCTGCTCACCTGCCAACGCCAGCTACCACTGAGCTCTCCCTGGACTCCCTGAGCTTCCCTCAGCCAAGCTCCAGTCAGCAGCTCCAGTCAGCAGCTCCAGCCGTTGCAACCTGAGATGGCAAATGGACAAACCTGCTCCAAGGAAAGGCTTCCATTGACTCTCCTTGAGTGTTTGAATCCATCCTGTCACCTGCAGCTTAATCAAACCATTAGCATAGCATATCACACAGAGAATCATGCATCAGAGATTAAGAGCAGGCAAATCAGATATGTTCAGACGTGTTCAGAGCGTCTGACAGTGCATTTTGAATTAAAGTGATCGGTCACCGGACCGATCCAGGGCTCGTGGGTCGGTCACCGGACCGATCCACCGCTTCGCTGGGACTCCCAGCTCTCGCGGCTACACAGGCCTGATCGGTCACCAGACCGATCAGGTAGCTCCCTGACCGATCAAGCTCCATCCTGATCGGTTGTAAGACGGAGTCCGCGACGCTAGATCGTTCACCAGAACGGTCTGAACAGTATTCCAGATCGGTCACCAGACTGATCAGGAGCGAATCAGTAAGATCCCCAAAACCTACTGGAAGCTCCCTGATCGGTCACCGGACCGATCAAACTCCTCTCTGACCGATCAGGCTCCAACCTGATCGGTCACCTGTGAGAAAATCGTAATTATGGACATCAGGTCCTAGGTCGTGGATCGGTCATCGGACCGTTCAGGAACTGATCAGTGGGGGAACTCAACTCATCGTATGCTCCCTGATCGGTCACCAGACTGATCAGGAGCAGAGCAATGAGTGAACTGCATGCTCCCTGATCGGTCACCGGACCGATCAGGAGCCGAGCAGTGGGTTCCAGTCTCACTGTGTGCTCCCTGATCGGTCACCAGACCGATCAGTCATCGCTGGATCGGTCACCAGACCGATCCACGAAGGAGCACCTGCCAGCTTCTCTGATCGGTCACCAGACCGATCCAGGGGCTCCAACCTAGCCCTCCAAGCTAGGGTTTCACCCAACCTAGCCCTCCAAGCTAGGACCTGACCCTCTAAGCCAGGATTTCATCAACCTAGCCCTCCAGGCTAGGACCTGGCCCTCCAAGCCAGGATTTTTTTCACCTAACCCTCCAAGTTGGGACTTTTCACCTAACCCTCCAAGTTAGGACTTTTCACCTAACCCTCCAAGCTAGGACTTTTGACCCAACCCTCCAAGTTAGGACTTTTCCACACCTAGCCCTTCAAGCTAGGATTTTTCACACCTAACCCTCCAGGTTTGGACTTTTCCACACCTAGCCCTCCAAGCTAGGATTTTCCACACCTAACCCTCCAGGTTAGTACTTTTCCACACCCAACCCTCCAGGTTAGGATTTCAATCACACCATGCCCAATCCTTGATCAGGACTTAATCATAATCATAATCATCAACCTAAACTAAAATCGATGTCAACACCAAAACAACAATCAGGGTCAGACTGCATCAACACTGACCTCCTCTCATCTCAGGTGAGGATTTCAATTACTTGAAGAGTTGCATGGAAGTCCACCTAAAAACTCAGGTGAAAATATGGATCATCATCCAGGCCGGGCTGGAAATTCCTAAAAATGCACAAGGCGAATATCTAGAATACACTCGGTGGGATGCTCCACTAAAGAAGAAAATTGATGCAGACGCAAAGGCAACACATACCCTCCAGTGTGACCTTATAAAGGAAGAGCTCAACCGCGTCGGCCCCTTCAACAGTGCAAAGGTGCTCTGGAACAAGATGATTGAGTTGCATGAAGGGACGTCGATACTAGAATGAGCATGCGGGATCTGCTCCTTAACAAACTCTACAACATTAAGATGCAAGATGGCGAAACCGCTGCACAGCTTCACGCACGTATTCAAGAGCTGATGAACGACCTTCACACCATTGGCCACAATAGAAAATTGGGACTTAATAAGGTATGTCTTAAACTCTTTCCCTATAAACTCTTTGTGAGCATCTATGGTAGATGCTTACAAGGTTTCGAGGAATCTTTCAAAAATTAAATTAGATGAGTTATTTTCGAAACTTGAATTACATGAGCAGACTAACTCTATACAGGTTGAGAAAGGTGTTGCTCTTATTGCAGGTAAAGGTCCAAGCAAAATAAAGAATAAAAAGCTGCAACCGATACCCGAGTCTAATTCCGACTCAGAATCTGATGAAGACGGTACCAACTATCCTGAGCCTACTACAAGATGATCAAAGGACAAAGAATGAAGAAGAAGGTTCAGTCAAAGGATGATTCGACTGAACCAAGCACGGGCCAAAAAGGCAAGATGAACATAACCTATTATGGGTGCAACAAGAAGGGCCACTTCAAATCGGAGTGCCCCAACTTAAAGGAGACCAAGAAGTCACTATTGGATTGGTGTCGTTGATAAAGGGGGGGGGGTGAATATCGACAGTAAAAATCTCACAAAAACTTCGTAGAAAAACTTGTCTTTCGGATCTTCGTTCTAGACTCAGAATTAGTGTAGCGAAAAATAGAAAGAACGAAGAAAACAACGAGACTTGTACACACGGGATTTACTTGGTTCCCAACCCTCCAGGGTCAGTACATCCAAGGCCTAAGCACGGGAACGCCCATCCACTAATAGTCTCCTTTTCGGACTCTCCAGAGGCGGAGAAACTCGTCTTACAGTGCGATTTACAATCAAAAATATACTGAAAGTAATTGAAGAAAAGTAAATCAAACCAAAATATACAAGTCGAACGCCCGGCCGATCTGGACCTCCGAAGTGCCGCGCACTTCCTCCTGGAGCCTCCTTGGTCGCAGGGCTTCGTCTCTAGCACTTTTCTTTAGCCCGGAATGCTCAGAATGATCATAGAAGTTATGTTTTGAGCTGAGGGGTCGAAGCCCCTTTTATAGGCTTTATTGGGGTGCTTGTGATCAATGAGACGCCTCATATAGCTTGGTCAAACTCCATCCTCGCGCCGAACTCGCAGCAGGGATAAGATCCCTCTTCCCAGGTGCCTCACCCATACAGGGCGCCTAGGAGCTCTCAGGCGCCTGTGTTAACAGGCGCCTGGGAGCTGGATGCCAGTCCAGGGTGCCCTGTTGCTCTGGGGTGCTTGTTTCAATATAGGCGCCCTAGAGCTCTTCTTCCAGGTCGCTTGTGATCATTTGCCTGCCTTGTTTCCAACTTTTAGGTATCTGCAATACAATCAGAGACAAGACAAACAAGCAGATAATCTTAATCTTAAGGACTTGGTTCTGACTTCATATTTCCATGAAACCCTAGGTCGAATCGACGCCTATGTTCCCACCCCTGGGAACGCGCCTTCAACGTACACCTCTCAGGAGACGGTTGCCACCCAGTCCATTCAGGTGGACTTTTGCTTAGCCTTCGATACTCTCGGATCTCAAGACGTCCGACTCTCGACCTGTCTCTAGTCCTTAGTCATCGCTCAGCTAAGTTGCTCAATCCCTCGGACCAAGACTTCGTGCCTAAACCCTAGGTCCAAGACTTCGTGCCTAACTTCACTCATCAGGACTTTTGCCCAGCTTCACTCACCAGGTCTTAGTGCTCAGCTTCACTCACCAGGACTTCGTGCCTAACTTCACTCATCAGGACTTTTGCCCAGCTTCACTCACCAGGACTTCGTGCCCAGCTTCACTCACCAGGTCTTAGTGCCCAGCTTCACTCACCAAGACTTCGTGGCCAATTTCACTCACTAGGACTTCGTGCCTAGGTTAATTAGGACTTTGGTTCACTTTGGTACTCTTTTCTTCACTCACCCTTCCCTTCTTCAATGTATCACTGACTTAAGTATATTGTTAAATATTGAAACACTTAAAGGAGGACATCACTGATGCATCTTGCACCAACAATCTCCTCCTTTTTGATATTTGACAATATCTTAAATTAGATTGGTTGAAAGGGCTAAATTATAATCCTTGAAAAAAATCTAAGTTTTGAAAATAAATTTTGATCCTTTGGGAAAGCTCTCTATCCTTTGGGAGAAAAAAAAATTCTAACTTAAGCTCACTCTCTCCCTTTTTGAAAAAAAAACTTTTTGATTTCATTTGATCCTTTGTAAAAACTAAAAAAATTTCTAACTTAAGCGCACTCTTCCCCTTTGTCATACATCAAAAATCAACAAAAATACTAGCACCAACAATGAAAAAATTTTCCTTTTGAAAGGACTTAGTATAAATCTTTGAAAGCATAGCAAGGAGATAGTTAAAAAACAATTGCACCAAAAGATAACACTTTGAAAAGTATTGCAAACAAAAAGTTGTACTTTCAGAAGACTTAGAAAAATGTTGTTTTAGAAAAATTTCCAATTGAGAAAGATTTTCAAAAAGAATTGCATACTTGAAAGATTTTTACTTAGAAAAATATGCACATAAAAATTTCACTTAGAGATTTTTTTGCATTTTAAAAGAATACTTTGAAACATATTGTGCAAAAACTTGTACTTTAAAAAGATATTTTTCCTTGAAAAGTTTGTACCTTGAAAAAAAATAATTTGAAAAAATATTTTGAACTTTTTAAAAAATGTAAGTACTTTTGAAAGATATATTGAGCTTTCTGAGAAATGCAAGTACTTTTAAAACATATATTGATCTTTTTGAGAAATGCAAGTACTTTTAAAACATATATTAATCTTTTTAAAAAGAATGCAAGTACTTTGGAAAATATTATAAATTTGAAAAACATAAGTACTTTAGAAAAAATATGAGTTCTTTAAAAAAGTATAAGTTCTCTTGAACAAATATAAGTTCCTTTTTTTTAAAAAAAAATTAAGTACTTTTGGAAAATATTATGAACTTTGAAAAGTCTAAGTATTTTTGAAAGATATTATGCATCTTTGAAAAATATAAGTATTTTGAAAAATATTATGCATCTTTGAAAAATATAAGTATTTTGCTTGACTTGGTTTATTTCCCAGTCTAACACAATCCTAGGAAATCTTATTAACTACAAGGGCATTTTCCTAAGTGTCTTGGAAATTCTCCAAACCCAAGTAAATATTCTTTTTCAAAAGTGATTTAAAAGAAACCAATTTTTGAAAATGATAGTATCATATTTTCATAACAATAAAAGATGACAGTATTTAAAAAAAATCCTTATGTTTTCAAAAGGATTTAAAAAATACAGCATGAAAACATATTATTTTGAAATGTTCAATAATTCTTTCAGTTTGACCTCCCCCTAAACTTGACCCAGTCCTAGAAAGTTTGTTGACCACAAGTACTCTTCCTCTGAGTCTTTAGGATTTGGTTTTAGACCAAAAGAATTATCTAATAATTCCAAAAATAATTGCCAAAAAAAATTAAAAAAAACTTGTCAGAAAGTTTTCTTTTGGCTTAGACTCCCCCTAAATTTGACACCCCCTAGGAGTCTTTGTAGATCATGAAGAAGATTTCCTCTGTGTCTTTAGGGTTTACTAAAATCAAAAGAACTGCTTTGAATGACAGTATTATACTTTTCAAGATGATACTTTTTTAGGAAATTCAATTTGGAATGAGAATAATTTTTAAAGTATAAGCTTTTTCGAAAACATACATGATAGTGATTTAAAGTACCGCTTTATAAAAGCATTTTGAAATGATAATGATGTGTTTAAAGCATAATTTTCGAAAAACACTTTAAAAAAACTTTAAAAAATAACTCCCCCTGACACCAACATCGTTTGACTCTATCTAAGTGCCTTAAGGGACTTTAGTGTTGACCTAAGAGGCTTGTGTCTAATTGTGTAGGTCAAACATTTTTTGAAAAGATATACTTTTGAAAATGTATATTATGTATAAACAATCTGACAAACATGAAATCCATAAAAATATTACTATGTTAAAGCACTATTTTGAAAATAGATTTTTAGAAAAAATATTCTAAGAGTTTTGGAAAACAATTTTGAAAAATATTTTTCAATTTATTGTGAGATGCTTGATTAATTTTCCTTTGAATTTTAAATCTAAGAGTTAATTAAAACTTGTGTTAGATTCAAATCTATCAAATAGTAAATTGAATTTGATTTTCGATAATCGGCTTCCAGGTCTTGGCGAGGCACAGATGTCTTCTTTGGTCGTAGCCTTATTGGAGCAACAACTCTTTCCTTGACAAAGCCTTTTACCAAAAATTCATTTTCAAATTACTTCTTGAAAAATTTTGGTCTAACTAGCTTAGGTTTTGGTCTAATTAGCTTAGGTTTTCAAATTGTGGTTAACCCTTAAGGAGGAGGCTAACTCAAGCTCCTTGACTGAGCCTATTCAGGAAGGAACATCAACTCAAGTCCAACAACATGAGGAAGAGAATTCCTCCCTGAAAAGTCAAGTGAGGAACTTAGAGTTTCCCTAGAGCGGTTTATCTCGGGTTCCAAGAATCTTGACATGATTTTTGGAAAACAGAAATCCGTTCTCAACTGATCCGGACTTGGCTACAGAACCAACTCACGGTATAGATCTTATTACTCTATGTTGAACCATACTAGAACCTGAGTTCAAGCATGGGTCCCTAAGCTAAGCTTGACTAATCAAGCAGGACCAGATCACTATTGGATCCCCAAGGATAAAATTCATATCTTAGATAGTCCATATCGAGGTTTTAGTCCAGGGGGAGCCAATAGAAAAACCATTTTCATAATTAGATAATTCCGTTGCATATCTTTATGATTTATTGCTTGATGATTGTTTATTTATTTTTACAAAATTGTCATGCTTAGGAATAGAAATGGTTAGTTAAGGATCTAACTTGATTAAAACTTGCACAACCTAGTATTAGAGTCGGGTGAGATGATAGTACGTTAGGAATGCCTGTCTAAGGAGTCAGGTAAGGTAAGACATACCCTACTTGGTCTTTATAGCCCGGTGGAACTAGCCAAAGCTACATCGTCACATCCTCAACTAGTTAGACCAAGGTTTCTCAATGAGTAACTTGAAAATAAAATTTCTTTAAAAGGTTTTGTCTAGGAAAGGTCGTTACTCCGAAAACCAAGAAGGCCCCTGTGCCTCGCCAAGACCTGGAAGCCAATTATTGAAATTTATTTTCAAATTACTACTTGTTAAACTTGAATCTAACTCAAGGTTCAATAAAATCATAGTTTTTAATTTAAAATCAAAGATAAAATTTGATGCATATCACAAAACAGATAAAGGTACCCTATTTTATCACATAGAATTGGGTGAGATGCTTAGGACATAAAAGATTAGTTCAACCCAACCAACCTCACTAACCTAATCAATTTCACCTTTAATTTATTAAACCTAATTTAAAATATTATTCTTATTAAAACTTTAACTTAAAATCTTTAATTTAAAATTCAAACTTAATTTTCCAAAATTTAAAGTTAACTTATTTTAAAATTTAAACATAATTTTTTAAAATTTAAACTTAACTTAATTTTTAATTCAAACTTAATTTTTTAAAATTTAAACTCAACTTAAATTTAATTTAAACTCGAATTAATCCAGCTAATCAGATCAAACTGATTATGCTAAATCTATCTCACAAATATAACCATAGGAATAACATGATTGATAACTTAGACTGGGTGAGACAGATTAGACAGTGAACCTCAATTAATCTATCCCTATACTTCTACAGAAATGGATCCAAATTGGGGCATTTTATGTGTAGGAACATAAAGATTTGGACCAGTGGATGTTGGATAGTGGGTGCTCCAGACATATGTCTGAAGACAAATTGAAATTCACCAAAATTAAGTACAAGAATCTAGGTTCAGTGACATTTGACAATAATGCTACACTTAAGATTATTGGTTCAGGTAACATTGAATTAAACTCAGATTTTGTTATTAAAAATGTGCTATTGGTTGATCATTTTAAGTTTAACTTACTTAGCATAAGTCAACTTTGTGATACCAGTTATGTGGTTACATTTTCTAATTCAGACTGCCTTATTAGGAACATACAAGTCCCAGAAGTAACCCTTAAGGGAATTAGGAAAAATGATATTTACATTATCAACCTACCATCCTCACCTAAATATTTTCAAACCCAACAAGAGGAAATTAACTTATGACATAGAAGACTAGGTCACACCCATACCAAATTACTTTCAAAACTAAGCCAAAATGGACTAGTTAAGGGTATTCCTAAACTTAGAAATTTTAAATTCAATTTGTAATACATGTCAACAAGGTAAATAAACAAAGTCAACCCATAAACCTATCTAATCAGACCTAACCCAAGCTATACTTGAGCTCCTACACCTAGACCTATTTGATTCTCATGGAGCCAAGTCACCAAGCAAAAATTGATACTGCTTCGTAATTATTGACGATTACTCTAGATTTACCTGGGTTATGTTTTTGAAAACCAAAGATGAAACTTTTGAAATATTTAATACTTTATGTAAAGTACTTGAAAATGAAAAGGATACTAAAATCAAAAAAATTAGAAGTGACAGTGAGGGGGGGGGGGGGGAGGAATTTAAAAATGTAAAATTTAATGAATTCTATAAAATTAATGGATATACTCATGAATTCTCTTGTCCTAGAACCCCCAACAAAATAGGATTGTTGAAAGAAAGAATAGAACCCTTCAAAAAGCTGCTAGGACTATGCTTAACGAGTATAATTATCTAATCAATTTTGGGCAGAAGCAATAAATATAGCTTGTTACATCCAAAATAGGGTCATAATAAATAAAAGACATAATAAAACCCTTTATGAGATTTATTATCATAAACTACTTAATTTATATAATTTAAAAGTTTTTGGGTGTAAGGTACATATCCTAAACATTAAAGACTACTTAAAAAAATTTCAATCAAAATCAACCCCAGAAATTTTTGTAGGGAACTCAACCACAAGTATGACATATATGGTCTATAACAAACATACTCTTAAAATTGAGGAAACTATAAATGTAATTTTTGATGTAGAAATGGTAACAACACCAACTAATTTACCTAACCCGGCCAAATCACCCGACTTAAGCCTAAACAATTCAGACCAAGACTTAGAAGAAAGAGAATCAATATCTGAATCAAACCTAAATCAAATAGTTGAACCAGTAATTGAACCAAATCAAACAGTTGAACATGAACCTGAACAACCTGAACCATCTTCTAGAACTAGGTAAAATCATCCGATTGACCAAGTCTTAGGTGACCCAACCTTAGGTGTTAGAACAAAATCATCCTATAGAAACCTAAGCCAAGTCGCCTTAATTTCTAAGATTGAACCCAAGACAATAGAAGAAGCATTACCTGACCCAGACTGGATTATAGCTATGCAGGAAGAATTAGCCAAATTTGAGAGAAACCAAGTCTGATACTTAGTACCAAAACCAGAAGGCAAGACTATGATAGATACTAAATGTTAGGATTGATGGCTCGGCTAGAGGGGGGGTGAATAGCTCTTTTCGGTTTTTCTCTACAAGATGGTTAGCACAATACAAAATATAATAGAAAACAAAAGATTCAATGCTAACACAAAGGTTTTACTTGGCATCCACCCCGAAGGATGACTAATCCAAGGATCCACACGAGTACACCACCTCCACTATGAATGGTCTCCTTCAAGGTGGAGAAAACTTTTACAAAGTTGTCTTCTTCCTCTTTACAAGATCAAGATGAAAGCTAGAGGAAGAGTAGATCAATTGGGGCACTAGTAGCACTTCGATATAGTAGAGAACCGTGTCTACCTCGTGCCCAAAAGTCCCCTTTAAATAAGAGTAAAGAACAGCTTCAAAAGCTGTCCAGCCCCGCACTAGTCGACTGCTCCTGGGGCAGTCGACTGACCTAGCTTTAAATGCCAGCCAACAGCTAGTTTTTGGGTTGACCAGTCGACTGCTCCTGGAGCAGTCGACTAGTCCGGAGTGAAAATCATTCTGTGAGTTTTGGCAGTCGACTGTCCTCTGGCCAGTCGACTGCCCAGCCTCTCCACTCACTTACATTCACTCCGAACACTCTCCTTCATGTGTGCCTTCAGGTATGCTCCCTTGGCTTGCCCCTTGAAGTCTTCTTCCTCTGGCTATTGTCCCTCGGATGCGCACACAAGCCTTCCCTTGGCTTGTAACACCCAATAATTTCCTGATATTATTAGGGATTTTTAGGAATTTTTCTAGCATTTTTCGAAATATTATAGCATTTTTTCGGATCAAAATAAGAAAAAAAAATATATAAGAGGTCGGGCGAGATTTGATCCCGCGACCTCTCCAGTTCATGGCTAAAGCAGAAACCAGCTGGGCTAGGGTATCAAGCACAGAAAAAGGTGGAGAGAAATAATGTTATAGAGTAGTTAGGCCTTTTCATTAAGAGGTATATTAACCCGCTTAAGTCACGTAAGGGGGATTAGGGATTTTGTCGGCTGCGTGCGAGAAGGGGGCGAGGGAGGGGCTGCGAAAACAGAGGAAGCCAAGGATTCTTCTTCTTCTTCTCCTTCCCCTTTAGTAGAGAGAATCTAGGGTTTCTCCCTAGGGCCAAAGAGTGGAGGTTTCTCACAAGGAAGAAGAGAGGAGTTCTACGCTAGGTTTATACCTCGATTTAGTGAGTTTTCTTCAAGATAACGGTAAGTAGATCACTCACCTGCAATAGAAGTAGTTTCCGTTATGTAGTTTTCGATGTAGAACCTTGATTTTATGATCTAAGTGCATGTTTTAAGTTTATGCTAATTGCGTGTCTTAAGTTTATAAAGAGAACATGTTTATTAACCTAGAACTTGGTTTTAATTAAGTTTTGGTTGTGTGACCTAAGTGGGATGAGTTTTGGGTTAAGGGCACGCAAGGTGCTCGATGAAAGTTCCAAGTAAGAAAGGTAAAGTTTTGTAGTGCAAAAAGTTATGCAAAAGGAAAGATAGCTTGATAATTATAAGCTTTATGACTAAGAAAGTATTTTACTTTTGTAAAGTGACATGTACCGGGCAAAAGAGAGGCCCACAGAAAGTTAGAAAGAAGCTCTAATAGGGTGCGGTGGCTAGCTACCCCGAAACCTATTAGAGAAGCGCGCAATTGGTACATTGATACCATGGTACAATGTCAAGGCCTAAAGAAAGTTGAATATTATTTTCAAGTATATAAGTATTTACAAGTGTTTTAGCTTTGAGTACATGTCTTTATTTCAATATAGTTCACATTGATACTTTGCAAGCATGATAAAGGGTAAGAGTAAAGAAGTTAGTGTTTTTAACGTATGAGCATGTTAAGTTTGCAAATGTTTTATGCAAGTAATGTTTTCATCATGATTGAGCATGATAAGTATATGTAAGTTTCCCATGTGCATGTATTTTGGAAGTAAGCATTCTTTGAAAAAAAAACATGTTTATCCCTTATCGTTGGATTTGTGAGTTAGGATTTACTTACTAAGCATTTTGCTTATTAGTTGCATTTCCTTCTATTGCAGACAAAGGTAAAGAAAAAGCATAAGTTAAGGAGGCGAAGGGACTTGCATTGATGTTCAGTGGCGGCGGAACCGTGGAAGAGATCTTTGGGCTAAGTCTTGTAGAACATGTGGTTTGGTATTTTGAAGTGGTAGAATGAATGACCTTGTTTAAACTACGCATAGAAGTTAAGTTTGGTACAAACTCTAGAGTGTTTTGCTTATATTTTGATAGTTCTGTTAAATCTCGCAAAGATCCTAATTTCAAGTTAATGGATTCGTTTTGAGTTGCTAAAATGTTTATAAAACTAGTATAGAGTATAGAAATGGTGTTATGTCTTTGTATGGCTTGAAAGTATATGTTTGGTGGACTTTTGAAACAAGTTTTCAGGTCTGAAATGCAGGTTTTCAGGCGTGCCAGTCGACTGGTACAGGACCAGTCACCTGCCCTATCGAACAGTAGCTTCTGTTCGATGCACCAGGCGCCTGCCAAAAGGTCAGTCGCCTGGTACCAGTCGACTGCTATATAGCAGTCGACTGGTACCATTAAAGAGAAGTTGTGTAGAGCAGGTGGTTAGTGCTTTAGTGTTACAACTAAGAGGTCTAGGGGTCAAATCCTGGCAAAGCAAATAAAACGAAAGTTGTTTTGTTTTTTTTTGGAAAAAAAAAGAGAAGGAAGAAAAAAAAATTAGAGCGAGTTAAGGGAAGTCAAGTAGTAGTAACTTAAACCTAAAGTTTAGTAACGAAAGGTGAGTCGTCACAGAGTGGTATCAGAGCCAAGTTCCATCCTTCCGCCACACTGACATCAAGCATCAATCCTGCCGCCTGCCAAGTAAGAAGTTCATATGTTATAGTTTTGCATACTTTTCATTATTGACTGCTAGTATCAGTAAGTGCATGATGAAGAAGTTCATATGTTATAGCCAAAACTTTTCATTATTGACTGCTAGTATCAGTAAGTGTATGATGAAGAAGTTCATATGTTGTAGTTTTGTATACTTTTCATTATTGACTGCTAGTATCAGAAAGTGAAAAATGATAAGGAAGTATGTTAGTATTATTATATACTAATATGTGCATAGAGATAGTGAAGTAAGTTAGTAAGAGATAATGAGCATTTATTTCTTATTTATTTTCTGTACACCATAGAGCAAGAGAGATGGCAAGAGGACGTCCCAGAATTGTCCGCAACGAGGAGCAAGCTCCTAGAGAACAGGAGTCAACTGAGTCAGTACCACCCACAGATCTTCAAGGAGTGGTGGCCCAGCTTCAGAGGCAACTTGCTGAGCAGCAGCAAGTCATTGCTGCCTTGATGGCTAATCAGCAAGCCACCCCTGTTGCCACGCCAGTGGCGCCAGTGGCACAAGTAGTGGCACCAGCGGTGACAGAGACTCCCCCAGTACCTCTGACAAGAGAAGTGAGACAGGAAGCATATCTGATCCAGTGGCAGAGACTGAAGCCCGAGAATTTTTCTGGCACAAGTGAACCATGGGATGCTCAGGCATGGTTCAAAACGGTGGAAAGTATAATGGAGTTACTAGATTGGCCCGAGGTGGAGAAGATAAAGTGCACATCCTTCTGCCTTACTGGAGATGCTAGGATGTGGTGGGAAAGAGTGAATAAGAGGAATGTGAATCAGATGACCTGGGCTGACTTTGAAGCAGAATTTCTGGAAGAGTACTTTCACATGAAAGTGACAAACAAGCACTATGATGAATTCACTGAGTTTCGTCAAGGAGATCTATCTGTAGATGAAGCAGTGAAGAAGTTCAATCGACTACCTCGCTTGTGCACGGAGTTAGTTAGCACTGAAAAGGAAAGGGTCAGGTTGATGCTCAAGATGCTGAGGCCTCAGATAGCTTTGAATGTGGCCGGCAGTGGTAATAGACCACAGACTTCAGAAGAACTAGTAAGTAGTGCTTTGATCACTGAGCACTACTTGAATAGTATAAAGGCCACACGTGTGCAACAACAACAGGCAGCAGCCCAGAAGCCCCAAGGGAATCCTCAGAACCAACAGAATTGGAAAGGAAATTCAGGCAAGAGGAAGCAGTGGGACCAGAAGACTTCTGAGGGCAACAAAGGGGGCTCGTCAAGCAAGCAGCTCAAGTATTCTCCTTGCCCAAAGTGTGGGAAGACACATCCTGGAGCATGTCGTCAGGGCATGAGCGGATGCCATATTTGCGGAGCAGGGGGCATATGATGAAGGCTTGCCCTAATAGGTCAAGCATTGGTGGATGTTATCTGTGGAGTAGTAGGGCACCTGGCCAAGGCTTGCCCTAAAGCCAAGCCGCCCCACCACAGCTTCTTCAGTACGGAGGTGGACCTGCTCAGTTACACCAGATGCAGCCAGTTATGGAGGGACCTTATTTCAGTCAAGCAAGAATGGAAGCCCCACCAGCCACGACCAACGCCAGAGTTTTCGCTGTCACCAAGGAAGAAGTGGCAAATGCTCCTAACATGGTCACAGGTCGAATACTCATCTCATCTCAATATGCTATTGTGTTATTCGATACTTGGGCAACCCATTCTTTTGTATCCATGCTTTTCTCTAAAAAGTTAGGGATCCCACCAGAAAGTTTGGGTCAGAAATTTTTGACAACCTTACCGTCAGGGGAAGTAATGGCCTCTACTCAGAGGCTAAGGGCAGTACCAATCTGGATTTCCAACCGAGAGCTCTACAGTGACTTGGTAGTCCTTGAGATGAAGGATTACGATGTCATTCTAGGGATGGACTTCTTGAGCAAGTACAATGCTTCTATAGACTGCCGCAAGAGAAAAGTCAAGTTCACACCAGAAGAAGAACCTTCATTTGAGTTTATTGGAGACCCAAGGAGAAAGACAAAGAGGTTCCTATCTACCTTGCAAGCTCAGAGAATGTTAGAGAAGGGGTGCTCTGATTTTCTAGCTCATATAGTGGATGCAAGTCAAGGAGAAGGATTGAAGAGAGAAGAAGTGAGGGTAGTCTGTGACTATCCTGAAGTGTTTCCTGAAGAGTTACCAGGACTCCCTCCCAATCGGGAAATTGAGTTTGAAATTGAGTTGGCCCCAGGAACCAACCCAATTTCGAAGGCACCTTATCGCATGGCGCCAGCAGAACTGAAAGAATTGCAAGAACAATTGCAAGAGCTGCTCGACAAGGGTTTCATCCGCCCTAGTCATTCACCTTGGGGAGCTCCTGTACTGTTCGTCAAGAAGAAAGATGGATCTATGCGAATGTGCATAGATTATCGAGCTTTGAATAAAGTAACCATCAAGAACAGATATCCTTTGCCAAGGATAGATGATTTATTTGATCAGCTGAAGGGAGCCACAATGTTCTCCAAGATAGATCTGCGATCAGGTTACCATCAGCTCAGAGTGAAGGAGAGTGATGTGCCAAGGACTGCTTTCAGTACAAGATATGGGCACTATGAGTTTGTGGTCATGCCCTTTGGAGTGACAAACGCCCCTGCGACGTTTATGGATCTAATGAATAGAGTGTTCAAGGATTTTCTGGACAAGATCGTCATTGTCTTTATTGATGATATCCTAGTGTATTCAAAGACTCAGAAAGAACATGAAGAACACCTGAAGATAGTATTGCAAACCTTACACCAATAGGAGTTGTACGCCGAATTCTCAAAGTGTGACTTTTGGCTTGATCAGGTGGCCTTCCTAGGCCACATTATTTCCAAGGAAGGTATTATGGTAGACCCAGCCAAGATTGAAGCAGTTAGTAACTGGAGTCAACCAAAGAATGCTAGTGAGATCAGAAGTTTTCTGGGTTTGGCAGGGTACTACAGAAGGTTTGTGGAGGACTTTTCAAGAATAGCTTCTCCACTTACAACCCTTACCAGAAAGAATAAGAAGTATGAGTGGACTGAAGACTGTGAGCAGAGTTTTCTTGAGTTGAAGAACAGACTGACAAGCGCTCCTATTCTTACAGTACCCGAAGGTGATAAGAGCTTTGATATATACAGTGATGCATCAAAGCTAGGACTTGGAGCAGTCCTTATGCAAGAAGGTAGAGTCATAGCTTATGCTTCCAGGCAACTCAAGGACTATGAAAAGAATTACCCCACTCATGATCTGGAGTTAGCAGCTGTAGTCTTTGCTCTAAAGATATGGAGGCATTACTTGTATGGAGTGCAGTGTAAGATTTATACAGATCACCAGAGTCTGAAATATTTCTTCACTCAGAAAGACCTTAATATGAGACAGCGAAGGTGGCTCGAGTTAGTGAAGGACTATGACTGTGAGATTCTTTACCACCCTGGTAAGGCAAATAGAGTAGCAGATGCACTGAGTAGAAAGACTTGTGCCACTTTGATGTCCTTATCATCATTGGCACCACCATTACAGAAGGAGATAGTAGAGTATGGAGTGGAGATTATTGATGGACAGCTAGCCCTATTGACACTAGAGTCAACTTTGCTTGAAGAGATACAGAAAGAGCAAGCTGAGGATTCTGATATCCAAAGGATCAAGCAGGAGATGCAAGAAGGAGAGAGTAAGGAGTTTAGAGTATCTGACAGTGGGATACTCTACTATGGTGACCGTTTATGTGTCCCCAATCATGAAGAGCTGAGAAAGAAGATTCTTGAAGAAGCCCATGGAACTCCCTACTCAATGCATCCTGGTTCCACTAAGATGTACCAGGATTTGAAAAGAGGATTTTGGTGGTCGGGATGAAGAGAGACATAGCTAAGTATGTCAGCACCTGCCTGACATGTCAGAGAGTTAAAGCAGAACACCAGAGACCAGGAGGTGTTCTACAGCCCATTCAGATTCCAGAGTGGAAATGGGAAGACATAGCCATGGATTTCATAGTTGGTTTACCAAAGACAACTAATGGCTATGATGCTATCTGGGTGATAGTAGACAGATTGACCAAGTCTGCCCACTTTTTGGCAATCAGAGTGTCTTACTCAATTGAAAAGTTAGCTCAATTATATGTGCAGGAAGTGATCCGACTACACGGAGTCCCGAAGACCATTATCTCTGATAGGGATGGTCGTTTCACTTCACACTTTTGGGAGTGCGTACAGACAGCGTTAGGCACCAAACTGAAATTCAGCACAGCTTTCCATCCCCAGACTGATGGACAGACAGAGAGAGTAAATCAGGTTTTAGAAGATATGCTCAGAGCTTGTGCATTGGACTTCAAGGGCAGTTGGTGCAAGTATTTATGTTTAGCTGAGTTTGCCTACAACAACAGTTACCAAGCCACTATTGGTATGGCACCCTATGAAGCTCTTTATGGTAGGAAGTGTAGATCTCCCCTTTGTTGGTATGAAGGTAGTGAGAAGAAAGAAATGGGGTCACAGACTGATCTCATAGAGGATACCACAGAAGCTATAAGGAGTATCCGCCAGAGAATAGAGACTGCTCAGAGTAGGCAGAAGAGCTACGCCGATGTACGCCGTAGGCCGTTAGAGTTTGAAGCTGGGGATATAGTTTTCCTCAAAGTAGCTCCTATGAAGGGTGTGATGAGATTTGGCAAGAAAGGCAAGCTAAGTCCTCGATACGTAGGGCCCTACCCAGTGACGAAAAGAGTTGGCAAAGTAGCTTATGAGTTGGAGCTACCCTCAGAGATGTCAGCAATACACAATGTGTTCCATGTCTCAATGCTAAAGAAGCATATCCCAGATGCCAAGTGATTGAGCCACATATGGTACAAGTGCAAGAAGATCTCAGTTATGAAAGTCGACCTATTCAGATAATAGATCGAGCAGATAAGAAGCTGAGGAACAAAGTGGTACCATTAGTGAAAGTCTTATGGCTGAATCAGAAGTATGAAGAGGCAACTTGGGAATCAGAAGATAGAATGAGGCAAAGGTATCCAGAGCTGTTCTAAGTTCGAGGACGAACTTTTTATAAGGTAGGGAGGATTGTAACACCCAATAATTTCCTGGTATTATTAGGGATTTTTAGGAATTTTTCTAGCATTTTTCGGAATATTATAGCATTTTTTCGGATCAAAATAAGAAAAAAATATATAAGAGGTCGGGCGAGATTTGATCCCGCGACCTCTCCAGTTCATGGCTAAAGCAGAAACCACTGGGCTAGGGTATCAAGCACAGAAAAAGTGGAGAGAAATAATGTTATAGAGTAGTTAGGCCTTTTCATTAAGAGGTATATTAACCCGCTTAAGTCACGTAAGGGGGATTAGGGATTTTGTCGGCTGCGTGCGAGAAGGGGGCGAGGGAGGGCTGCGAAAACAGAGGAAGCCAAGGATTCTTCTTCTTCTTCTCCTTCCCCTTTAGTAGAGAGAATCTAGGGTTTCTCCCTAGGGCCAAAAGAGTGGAGGTTTCTCACAAGGAAGAAGAGAGGAGTTCTACGCTAGGTTTATACCTCGATTTAGTGAGTTTTCTTCAAGATAACGGTAAGTAGATCACTCACCTGCAATAGAAGTAGTTTCCGTTATGTAGTTTTCGATGTAGAACCTTGATTTTATGATCTAAGTGCATGTTTTAAGTTTATGCTAATTGCGTGTCTTAAGTTTATAAAGAGAACATGTTTATTAACCTAGAACTTGGTTTTAATTAAGTTTTGGTTGTGTGACCTAAGTGTAAGTTGAAAAGAAAATGAGTTTTGGGTTAAGGGCACGCAAGGTGCTCGATGAAAGTTCCAAGTAAGAAAGGTAAAGTTTTGTAGTGCAAAAAGTTATGCAAAAGGAAAGATAGCTTGATAATTATAAGCTTTATGACTAAGAAAGTATTTTACTTTTGTAAAGTGACATGTACCGGGCAAAAGAGAGGCCCACAGAAAGTTAGAAAGAAGCTCTAATAGGGTGCGGTGGCTAGCTACCCCGAAACCTATTAGAGAAGCGCGCAATTGGTACATTGATACCATGGTACAATGTCAAGGCCTAAAGAAAGTTGAATATTATTTTCAAGTATATAAGTATTTACAAGTGTTTTAGCTTTGAGTACATGTCTTTATTTCAATATAGTTCACATTGATACTTTGCAAGCATGATAAAGGGTAAGAGTAAAGAAGTTAGTGTTTTTAACGTATGAGCATGTTAAGTTTGCAAATGTTTTATGCAAGTAATGTTTTCATCATGATTGAGCATGATAAGTATATGTAAGTTTCCCATGTGCATGTATTTTGGAAGTAAGCATTCTTTGAAAAAAAACATGTTTATCCCTTATCGTTGGATTTGTGAGTTAGGATTTACTTACTAAGCATTTTGCTTATTAGTTGCATTTCCTTCTATTGCAGACAAAGGTAAAGAAAAAGCATAAGTTAAGGAGGCGAAGGGACTTGCATTGATGTTCAGTGGCGGCGGAACCGTGGAAGAGATCTTTGGGCTAAGTCTTGTAGAACATGTGTTTTGGTGTTTTGAAGTGGTAGAATGAATGACCTTGTTTAAACTACGCATAGAAGTTAAGTTTGGTACAAACTCTAGAGTGTTTTGCTTATATTTTGATAGTTTTGTTAAATCTCGCAAAGATCCTAATTTCAAGTTAATGGATTCGTTTTGAGTGCTAAAATTTATAAAAACTAGTA
>JAGFNQ010006033.1:0-79563 GCA_024364735.1 Boesenbergia rotunda
ATCTCTTGCATGATATAGTCGACTTCCTTACACTTGAGCAAAGGTTGGGCAAAGACTCTTTTATATAGCTGCTCCTGACCAGTGTGAACCTGGAATGTTGGCGCAATCGGCCCTGAGATGATCTGGAGGATTATGGTGTTTTGATGTGTGCGGTCAATATGATTAAGTTAGAGTTTATTGTGGACTAATATGTGTACATGAGTGTGCAAGTGTACAGGTACACATGGACTTGGTTGATGTCTTCGGGTGAAGGATGGCATGGAGGCAAGCTGGAGGCTTGCGTGCGCATCCAAGGGACTGTTGGATAGTAGGGACGATGAGCCGAGGGACGCGGACTTTGAGGCGTACGTGAAGGGTGGCATGGAGGCAACCTGGAGGTTTGCGTGCGCATCCAATGGACGAGGGCCGAAGATGAAGAGGGCGTGAAGGCAACAGTCGAGGTTGCTGGTGAAGAGTCAACCGGGTTGTGAGGGTCTGAGTATGAGTGTTTGTACTCAAGGGCTAAGCCGGGAGGGTTCTAGTGCGGAGTGCATGTACTCGGGAGTGTAACTCTAGGCTAAGGACTCGGACCAGTCGACTGCCCATGGGGCAGTCGACTGGTGTCGACTGGAACAGGCTGGCAGATTTGAACGTTGTATGACAACGGTCAAATCTGAGTGGGACCAGTAGACTGCCCCAGGGGCAGTCGATTGGTAGCGCCTGTTTCAGATGCGAGCCCTATTTAAAGGGACTCATTTCATTCTTTCGTTTCTTGACGAAACTCGCTTGGGTAAAGTGAGTTAGTAGTCTTTTGTGCCCAGATAGTGTCCAAGGTGTTGTGGCGAGGTTTCTCCACTCAGAAGGAGCGACGAGAGCTAGCCGGAGGTTATTTGGGGATTGATCCATCGACGGATTCTTGGATTAGTCACCCGTCCGGGGTGGATACCAAGTAAATCTTCACTGTTAGCATTGGGGTTCGAAAATTGCTATTCACCCCCCCTCTAGCAACGTCAATCGATCTATGAATTGGTATCAGAGCGAAGGACCGCTCTTGATCGGACTAATTGCCGAGGGAGCACACGCTAGAGGAAGAAGAACCATGGAAGAGAAACTTGGGGAAGATATCAACTCACCACCACCATACGAGCATGAAGACTTTGCATATTGGAAAGCTAGAATGAAGATGTGGCTCGACATGGATTGGGAGTGCGTAATGGTGCTAGAAGAGTCATTCGAGACCCCTAAGGACAAGCATGGAAAGAAGCTCCGACTTAGGTATTGGACCAAGGAGCAACAAGAACAAGCAAGGGTCAATGAGAAGGTAATAAATATTTTGATTAATATTTTACCTAACAATGTCTTGAGTAGTGTAGGGACATATTCAAATGCACATGAATTGTGGAATAAATTGGAAGAAGTTCATAAGACCCTTACACAAGCTCAACTAGTAGAGGAGCCCGAAGAAATAAGCTCAAGTGTCCAAGAAGACCAAAGAGAAAGAAAATTATCAACATCAAGTGAAGGAGCACTAAAAAGTGAAAAATCATCAACTTCCTCAAGAGAAGAAGAGGAAGTATCAACGTCAAGTATTGAGGGGGAGGAGAGACCCTCAATCACGCAAGAGCAAGAAAAGACTTCAACCTCCACCAAGGCTAAATCAAAAGAGCATATCACATGCTTTGGTTGCAACGAAAAGGGGCACTACAAGGATAAGTGCCCTCTAAGTAAGAAAAAGGAGGTACTCTCTAAACCGGGTCCATTCGATTTATATCTAACATGAATTGTAGGAATGGAGAAGCCCCAGGAGAGGAAAATGAAGATTCGATGCTTTACGTGTGGAGAATTAGGGCATTACCATACAAAATGCCCAAGGAAAGGAGAGCTTAAAAAGATGGAGCACCTTAGGAGATGAGAGAAAGAAGAAAGGAAGAGGAGCACACATCAAGGTGGAGCCCCAAGGGTAAGGGAGGTAATCCCTAACTTTACTTATGTGCAAAATGCTTGTATGAATGATAGAATTAATAACGATTGCTTGCCTAGATGTAATTTTGGTTTCAAATATCATGATAGGAATAGAAACACCTTTGCGTGCCAAAACATCAAAAATTCTATGTTTCATGACAAATCTAGGAATGCTAGGACTAAGGACCAAGACATAAACCCTAAGAAAGGGAGACATATGCCTAGAAAAATGAGTAGACCTAGAAATGGTCAAATTAGGTCTAATGATCCTAAGGTTAGTAGTTTAGAGAAGGAAAATCAAGTTTTGAAGGCAAAACATGATAAATTAGAGAAAAATCTAGATAGACTCATTAGGGGGTCAAAGGGGTCAAACAGGATGCAAAAAGATCAACCTCTTAGGAATGGTAGGCCGGGTCTAGGATACCACCCTAGGAGGGCAAATGTGAGTAAAATGTCATATTCAAGGGTGCCCTATAACTATGGTAGAGAAAAGATCAAAAATGGCAAAGAAAAGCCATTTAAAGGAAAAGAAAAGGAATTGACCAAGAAAAAGGTCTATAGAGTCAAGAGAGTGATAGTGGAAGGTTAAGAAGCACCGGAGGAGCACCGGTGTGGGTTTGCATTTGTAGACAAGTTACCTAGGGAGGTAACTAGGGCTAGGAGCTCAAGAGAGAGCTCTAGAAGCCAAAATGGGGATCCATGGTCAATGGATCTCAGGTGGTTTTCTACTAGGAGACTAGATGGGCTATAAAGTGTGCCAAAAAGGTTTCAAAGGCTAAGGTTAGCCTTAATCCTAGGGAATTGGCACACTAAAGAGAGAGTTATGGAGATAAAGATTGAAAATGGTATTATAATTGGAAGAAATTGTTTTAATGTAAAAATACCATATAACTTGATGGTATTAGTGTATTATGAATAAGTATGAGAGGAAGCATCAAGAAGAGATCCAAATTAGAACTTCTAGTTAGGTTTAAATGACTCAATTAGGATACGTTTGAAGTTTGTACCAATCTTGGGATTCGGAGTGAATTTATTTGAAATTATATTTTTTCCAAGTAGACTTAGGATCCACAAATCTCTCCATGAAATTTCAGATTTTTTGGAGATTTATGGAATTAGTTATGCATTTCTGAAAATCGACTGAAAAATTAGGATTTCAGGTATCAGTCGACTGGTCCATAACACAGAACCTTCTGTGATTTTTACCAATCGACTGCCTTGGGGCAGTCGACTGGTCCTGACTGGAAAACATTCTGTGGGTTTTACCAGTCGACTGCCCTGAGGTCAGTCAACTGGTATGCGAGTTCTATAAAAGAAAAAGGCGCACGGGGGGCAGCCAAAACCTAGGGTTTTGGCGTACCACCCCGGCGATCCTTCCTCTCCCGAGCTCCTCTCCCATTCTCAGCCTCTCCTGAGCCCTAAAATTCCTTCCTAAGCCTTCCTCTAACCCCGATCTACTTCTAGGGTTAGTTAAAACTCCCCTCTTCAAGTCGATTTCTCCAAATCATCATCATGAAGAGATTAGCTAAAAGGTATCATGGTTTAAGGTTCAGTTTTTCATTTAAAACTATGTTTTGGAGCTAATGTGATATTTTGTGTATGTTTTCTTTGTTATTTTTCCTTTGGGGTGGGGGGTATCTTGGTATGCATGCATGATTGTGGCATATTAGGGCTATTTCTAAGAGACCAAGGCGTGAGGGTTCATCCCGTCAAGGTCAGCAAGCCCCAGAAGAGTCTAGATTTAGGTCTTTGGAATGTAAAAAGAGATTTGAGGAAAACGAATTTGTCCCAATGAATTGTAGGTACTTAAATAAGGCTTACATTCAAGAGAAGTCGCCCCAAATCACTGAAATGATCACCCACTTTGGCATAGAACAACTGGTATATTGTCAACATGATATCAATGTTGACTTTGCAAGGAATTCTATGCCAACTTGACTTGCATTGACTCTGACAATAATCTTTATGAGTCAAGAATAGCCGGAGTCACCATTCCTTTTTCCGCCATGGTCTTGGTTAAGTTTTTAGAGTGTCAGACATCCAATAATGTGAATACCTATTTTCCTAACGTTGTTGAGCCGTTTGAGTTCCCTGACATTACCATCGACCAAATTCATTTGCATTACTTTAGGAGACATAGGCATGAGTCTGAGCACATTTTTGATGCAAAGCCTATGAGTCCCTTCAACCATGTGCTATATAAGATTGTGTTGGAGTGTCTCCTACCCATCGTCACCAAGGGGAGAGCAAGGATCAGATTGTCTCACCTAGTGATGATGTATACCCTTGAGAGGAGGTTGGATATAGATGTCTCCCTTCATGTATTTACCTCCATATGCCATTTCTCCCAAAGTGTTAATGGGAAAATCTACATGCCATTTTGTCATGTTTTGACTGAGTTCTTCCAGCTACAGTTCGGTATTCGTGTCACTAGTGGTCAGGTGAGGCACCTGTCCAAGGATTATGACCAGATCGATACACGTCAGCTATCCTTGGTAGACATTGAGAGTCGGCAGGGGCATTTGTCTGGAGGGAGCGTTCAGAGTCGTCTAACTCGGATGAGGAGCCTACTGCGGGGTTACACGCGAGGAGTTCTCTCAGCTCCGGGCTGATGTTCACGGCATTCGGGAGGACCTCCAGGGTTATCAGCAGCAGCAGCTGGGCTTCGAACAGAGGATTGAGGCGGCGGTTCATGGGTTTAACAGCCGGCAGGACGAGATGCATGAGATGCTCCGGCAGTTACATCTGGCCTCTCAGGCACCTCCTCCTTCTCCTCCAGGCGACGACGGCATGATCTGATGGGATGGTGCAGTTTTCAGAGCAGTTTAGTGTTGAGAGTGTTGTTATTTGAAGTATTATTATATCTCTCAAACATTTCTTATTCTGGATTTGTATCATTTGGATGACTTCAGGGCTTCAGTCCCTGCTACTTTCTTATGTCTTTTCTCATGACTCTCTTTATGTTTCCTTGTATGATACACTTCTTTTCATATTATGTTGTGAGTAATTTTGTCATGACTTAATTTTGACTTGCATTATTGTTTTTATGGTATAATACATGAGTTGAGTTTTGGTTGAAACTAGTAAATTGTTTTGTTGATATGCAATGCTTTCAAGTTAACAATATTTATGTAGGCTTTCATGATATATTTTGAAATTGTATATTGGTTGTTATTGGATGATGAAATGTTTCTAAATAAAGGCATAAGGGGGGGTTTCATGATTGACTAGGGATATGAGGAAAAGAGGGGGAGCTTTGTCAAAATGAAAAATAAATATAAAAAAGGGGAGGTTTGAGAACCATTTTATATGAAAAACTAAGGTCAATGGAAGTGGCAAACAAAAGAAATCATATATAGGTTTGAAAGTTGATACAAAAATGACAATATTTGAGGGTTTTTGGGTTTGTACCAAAAGTCAAGCACGATTACTGTTTTTCATGAAAATATATTTTTCTAGGGTAGGGAATACTCTAGCAAACGTGTTTGCAAAATTTCACATTTTTCCGGATTTTCTGAAATTTTATACGCGTTTCTGAAATTTGGCTGAGAATTCAGAAATGACAGTATCAGTCGACTGCCCTGGGGGGCAGTCGATTGATGTCTCTGTGGGTTGCAATAACAGAGGGAAATCAGGTACCAGTCGACTGCCCTAGGGGGCAGTCGACTGGTAGTTTGGACAGAATGTGAATTTGTGATTTCTGAGGGGTTTTTCAGAAATCTGGTTGAGTTCTATTTGGCACCAAGGGTAGGGTTGCTTGGGGCAATCTTTTGATGGTGTCAAAGGGGGAGAACTTGGGTGTTAAGTTAGGTTAGGGTTGAAACTTAACTTTGATTGATTTGTGAAGCTTTGGAGTTAAGTTGGGATAAATTAACTGGTTGTTGTGAGTGGAATTAAGTTGGGAGAACTTACCTTGGTATGGGCAATGAGAATTGAAAATTAGGAGAAAGCATAGGTTAAGGGGGAGGTTGCCTTTTGTTTGTTATGTTTTGTGTTTTCAATTGCTATTGCTATTGTTTATTTCTATTATTGTTATGTTTACCTAACTTAACATATTGTTACACATCAAAAAGGGGGAGATTGTTGGGGCAATCGGCCCTGAGATGATCTAGAGGATCATGGTGTTTTGATGTGTGCGGTCAATATGGTTATGTTAGGGTTTATTGTGGACTAATATGTGTACATGAGTGTGCAGGTGTACAGGTACACATGGACTTGGTCGATGTCTTCAGGTGAAGGATGGAATGGAGGCAAGCTGGAGGCTTGCGTGCACATCCGAGGGACCATTGGATAGCAGGGACGATGAGTCGAGGGATGCGGACTTCGAGGCATACGTGAAGGGTAGCATGGAGGCAAACTGGAGGTTTGCGTGCGCATCCGAGGGACGAGGGCAGAAGATGAAGAGGCCATGAAGGGAACAATCGAGGATGCTGGTGAAGAGTCAACCGGGTTGTGAGGGTCTGAGTATGAGTGTTTGTACTAAGGGGGTAAGCCGGGAGGGTTCGAGTACAGAGTGAAATGTACTCGGGAGTGTAACCCTAGGCTTAGGACTCGGACCAGTCGACTGCCCATGGGGCAGTCGACTGGTGTCGGCTGGAACAGGCTGGCAGATTCGAACGTTGTACGGCAACGGTCAAATCTGAGTGGGACTAGTCAACTGCCCCAGGGGCAGTCGACTGGTAGTGCCTGTTTCAGATTCGAGCCCTATTTAAAGGGGCTCGTTTCATGCTTTCGTTTCTTGACGAAACTCTCTTGGGTAAAGTGAGTTAGTAGTCTTTTGTGCCCAGATAGTGTCCAAGGTGTTGTGGAGAGGTTTCTCCACCCACAAGGAGTGACGAGGGCTAGCCGGAGGTTATCCGGGGATTGATCCACCGACGGATTCTTGGATTAGTCATCCGTCCGGGGTGGATACCAAGTAAATCATCACTGTTAGCATTGGGGTTCAAAAATTGCTATTCATCCCCCCTCTAGCAACGTCAATCGATCTATCATGGAGGACCTACGATGGAAAAACCAAATTTCCTTATCGCCCGCCGGCATAGCTCCACAGCGTAAGAACTCCACATAAGGCTCTCTCTAGTAGGGTAATGCAGTGTCAGCGACCTCTTCTTCGATCTGGGCCACCGTTCCTTCTAGAGTGCTCGGCTCATCCAGCGTCCATGATGTAATGGAGCTGGCCAATTTGGTTAGCTCATTTGCCTTGACATTGTCAGCTTAGGATATCTTCTGCAGAACAACGTCGGTGAAAGAGGACCTCAACTGCTCATAGATGGACACATACCTTTGTAGGCGCTTATTCTTAATTTCGAACTCACCTTTTATCTGCTAAGCCACGATCTAAGAGTCTGAGTGCAAGATAACCCGAGCAGCTCCCACTTGCTTGGCCTCTTGTAGCCTTGCTAAGATTGTCTCATATTTGGCTTCATTATTGGTGGCCCGAAAGTGGAGTCAGATAGATATTTGCAATACATCTCCCCTGGGGGAAATCATCAGAACTCCAACCCTGCTGTTCTTGTTGTTGGAGGAACCATCAACGTAGATTTTCCATATTCCTTCGACTTCAGGTCCTGGGACAACTTTGAGCATAAAATCAGTTAGAGCTTGTGCCTTGATGGTAGTACGGGGGTGATACTCAATCTCATACTTGCTTAACTCTGTCGTCCACTTGATCAACCATCCTGAAGCCTCTGGGTTGGTGAGGATGCACCCAAGTAGGCTATTGGTGAGCACCACCACGGGATGCACAAAGAAATACGACCTCAATCTTCGGGCCATCAGTACCAAAGCGTAAGCCAGCTTCTCTAGGGTAGTATACCATGTTTCTACGTCCTTCAGGAGATGTCCAAAGAAGTTGATTGGATACTGAGTAGTACCTTCCTCCCGAATGAGCACAGAACCAATGACTTGTTCAGCCGCGGACAGGTAGACGAACAACGTTTCTCCCTCCAACGGCTTATAGAGGATGGAGAGCTCGGCGAGGTATGCTTTTAAATCTGTGTAAGATTTCTCACACTGATCATCCCAATCGAACTAACAACCTTTTTTAGAATTTTGAACAATGACAGGGTGGTGTTCTGTCACCAGATTTGGACATGAATCGAGACAGAGCTGTAACTCTGCCATTCAACCACTATACCTCCTTGAAATTGCGAGGGGATGACATGTTGAGAATGACTTGCACTTTCTTTGAATTAGCCTCAATCCCCCTCTCCGTCACCATGTACCAGAGAAACCAACCACTCTTCACCTGTAACACCCGCTTTTTTTTTTTTGACCACCATAAAGCGGTGCTACGTTAACATACTTAGGGCATGTAGACATCATAACGCAGCGGAAAACTTTAAACTTACACCTACATGCACTTTCTATCATTCCTAGCATCATAACATACTTAGCATCATGTCATACTTAGCATCATGTTATACTTTAGCATTCTGTCATCCTTTAGCATCATATCATAGAGTCATAGTCATATTCAAGTACTTAGTAGTAAAGGTAAAGTTCTATCATAAGGCAAGCAAACATATGGTCTCTTGGCCAAGTCACTATCACACACATTCTGCAAAGCCCTCCTGCTGCTTCCTTACTGTTCCTTTGCGTGATCTGTGGTATAAGATAATAAAACTATAAGCACACAGGCTTAGTAAGACTCTTTCCTACTCACTAAAACCGTCCGTCACTTAATCATAAGCATATGAAACATTAGCACTCTTAGCGCTTTACTTAGAACATCATCCTTAGCATCACTTAGCATTCATTTGACATGTCATGGACATAGCTTCACCCCATTCATAGCATGGCATAAACATAACCATAAACATTCGGGTATGGCATAATTATTGACATAACATAAACATCGTAAACAATCATAGCATGGCATAATACTTGATATAGACATAAATAAAATCATGACATAAATCTAATTACAATCATGGCATCCCATACTAGCATGAGCATGAACAAAATAATGGCATTCTAACGTAACATAAACATAATTAAACCATGGCATCCTAAACTAGCATAACATCATGGCATCCTAAACTAACATAAACATAGATAAAGTGATGGCATCCTAAACTATCATAAACATAAGTAAAGCATGACATTCTAAACTAGCATAAAATCATGGCATCCTAAACTAACATAAACATAGATAAAATCATGGCATCCTAAACTATCATAAACATAATTAAAGCATGGCATTCTAAACTAGCATAAAATCATGGCATAAACATAAATAACATCATGGCATAAACCTAAATAATATCATGGCATAAGCTTAAATAATATCATGGCATACACATAACCAAAAATCATGGCATAAACATAAATAAAATCATGACACAAACATAAATAAAAGCATGGCATACACATAAATAAAATCATGGCATAAACATAAATAAAATCATGGCATGAACATATCTTCATAACATACTTTTCGTAAACATACTTTTCATAACATAATGCATAGCATAAATGGATGCATGTAGCAACTGTGCATATATATATATAAGGATGCTTAATCTTGAAAACATGCTTTTAAATACTTGAACATAATCATAACATGCATTGGGCCCTGGCTTGTACCACATTCATTCATCATATGCGCGCATCCCTAAGTAAATACGAGGTAGCTAATCTCGACCTACTAGGGTAAGGACAGCTTCATCGGTAGTCCCGAACCGTAAGGACAGCATCATCGGTAGTCCCGAACCGTGGACAGCATCATCGGTAGTCCAGAACCGTGGACCTTACTTAGGTCCGGTACAAGCCCATAAAATAAAATAAATGCTTTCATATGCTTCTTTATTCATCATCATTCATAGCATATTCATTCGTTCATCATACTTAACCTTCATTCATCATTTCATTCTTAGACATGGCATAGGTACACATCATTCATATAGCATGGCATACACACATAAGCATGACATACATTCATATCATTCGTAAGACATGGCATACATACATATCATTCATACATCATGGCATACATACATATCATTCCTAAATCATGGCATATGTCTAAACATTCTATGACCTAACGTATATTTCATGACATATAAGCTATAGGTTTAGTTAACATGGTATTCCTTCACCTTACTTAAGCATACCTCCTAATTACCTATACCCTAAGGTACTCTAGGGTACCCCAAAAATTCCCAAAAATTATAGTTACTTACTACACATCATAAGGGCACAGTAGATAACCTTATCATGATTTTTAACATATTTTTAGACCTTTAAAACATGTTGGCCGAAACCCTTGAACTTAAAGTTCTGGGTTTTGCTTCCCTCATGTTGGCCGAGACCCTAGGGTGTCCTAGGGTACTCTAAAAATTCCCAAAAATTACAGTTAACTTCTAAACATCATAAGGAACCAGTAAATAACATTATCATGATTTTTAACATAATTATGGACCTTTAAAACATGCTGGCCGAAACCTTTGAACATAGAAACCTTGATTTTGTTTTCCCTTCAACATTTAATCCGAAACTAACCCATATATCATGCCAAAAATCCCCAAAAATTTCAATTAACTTCTAAGAATCATAAGGGAACATAAAATAATATTATAATGATTTTTAGCATAATTATGGACCTCTAGAACATGCTGGCCGAAACCTTTGAACCATAGAAACCTGGATTTTGTTTCCCTTCAACATTAAATCCGAAACTAACCCATATATCATGCCAAAAATCCCCAAAAATTTCAATTAACTTCTAAACATCATAAGGGAACATCAAATAATATTATCATGATTTTTAGCATAATTATGGACCTCTAGAACATGCTGGCCGAAACCATTGAACCATAGAAACCTGGATTTTGTTTCCCTTCAACATTAAATCCGAAACTAACCCATATATCATGCCAAAAATCCCCAAAAATTTCAATTAACTTCTAAACATCATAAGGGAACATAAAATAATATTATCATGATATTTAGCATAATTATGGACCTCTAGAACATGCTGGCCGAAACCTTTGAACCATAGAAACCTGGATTTTGTTTCCCTTCAACGTTAAATCCGAAACCCACCCATATATCCAGCCAAAAATCATGGGAAACGTTGGTAACTATTATACCACAGGTGAGGGAGTCTTACCTTGGGTTTCTAAATTTTTAGACCTTGGATGGAAAGAAGGAAGAAGACTTGACCACACCTAGCCCTTGGAAACTTTAGAAGACCTTAGATCTTGGAGGATGAGACTTTTTGTGAAGTTTTCTCAAGGGAGAAGTCCTCCTTGAGTGCTCGGCAAGAATGGAGAAGGAAGAGAGGAGCAAATGCACTTGATGGCATGAAGAATGAAACTCCCAAACCCCCTTATTAATCAACCATTAAGGTGGTGAATGAAGAGTTTTCTATGGCCCTTCATATTCCTTTACCATTTAACCACCATTCACTTCCTTTCCTCACATGAATTCTTTGTTAGGTGAGTTGGTTAAAGCATTCATTGGTTGTACAAGAGGTCCAAGGTTCAATCCTTGGCCCATGCATCTTTATTTTTATTTTATTTAATCTTTTTTCTTATTTTCGAAAATTCCCTTTTTATTTCGAAAATTCTCCAAAAATCACCCATAATTATGCCAATATTCCTAAATAAAATTCTTTTATATTTATATAAATTTTACCTGATTAATACCCACTTTTGGAGCCCATTTAAAGCCCATTAGTACCTAATTTCTCAAATTAAATAGGAAAATTAAACTATTACTTACCCATAATCATGCTAATATGTCTAATTAAATCCTATTTATATTTATACTAATTTTTACCTAAAATCCACCGATAATTATGGTACTAGTAAGCCCATATAAGGCCCATTAGCACTTGGTTTCCTCAATTTAAATGAGAAAACATGGATTTCCTAGGCCAATGTTCGTATTAATGCCTCTAGGTCCTTCGGAAAATTATCTAGACGTGCTTAATATTTTAATAAAATATTAAGAGAATTTTCCGGGTCGTTACAATCCCCCATACCTCTTGAAAGTTCGTCCTCGAACTTAGAATAACTCCGGGTACTTCCGCTTCGTCTCGTCCTCACGTTCCCAGGTAGCTTCTTCGAACCGTTGACTTTGCCATAAGACCTTGACTAAGGTACCTCCTTCTCCTTAGCTTCTTGACTATTAGTTATACAATCTCTTAGATCAAAATGACCACACCTTCACATTCAGGTGCTTCTAATACATAACTATGATTTCATCTCAATCATTTTTTTTTCCTACTATCCAGCTATACGCGAAAGAATATAATCTGTCGTGTTCCTACTTAGTTTCATGTGGTACTCCAAACAAGATTCTAACTTTCACTTACTATGCACAAGTTTATCATCCATGTACCAACTTATAACTCCGAATTACTCTTCTCGATTAGCACTGATTTCAATGCCTCTGCTTCGCACCTACATCTTTTATCTATCAAATCTCTCTCTTATCCAATTTAATCCACCAGACAATCTAACTCAACCTCAAAGACAACGTCTCCGCTTCTACAAACTCAATCCATGCTAACAATTCTTTTACCACACAGTGCCTCCTATTTATTTAACATGTCATTCCTTTCCACTCAGAGTTTTTCATCAAGCAGTCAAGGTTTGCCAATTGACAACATTACTCAACTCTACTTTAACTATCGTCTCATTTTTTTCTAACCAGAATTTATAAAATATTCCTAGGTCAATCTTTTCCCAAAAATCTATAGTTTATTAGATTGTTTCACCTGGTAAGTTTGCTTGACCTAGAGTTCTTACTACATTCTTGCCTTTGATAATATTAACATTTAGTGAGTTATAGCTAAGGTCCTTTTCATTGATCCCCATCACTCTTTCCTTTATATATCTAGTTCTTACCCTCTCTCTTTCTTATATCAAGAATATTACTCTATTGCTACTACGATGTATATCTGTTTAAAGCCAAATAACTTCACACCATAATCTGTTCCTAACAGACATACATCACTAAGTCTTCACTTCGTAACTACTATAATCTCTTACAATATCTACACCAAATACTCTACTCCCTTAATACTATAGTAAATAAGCCTCCATTAATAGAGCACTATCCTCTCTTTACTCTAGGCTTATTGCTAAATATTAACAGGCGTCTTTCATCAACAGTACAAACTTGCCTTGGTTCACAACTCTTCTTAATTCCAAATCATTAGGGATAACTAGACGATCCCTAAGATGTAGTACTCCTCCGTCGGCGATACGAAAACCATCGCCCTTCCCTTCAAGAATCTCCTGTTTGATTCTCTGAAGGTTCGGATCCCCATTTCTTTTTCTAGTATGTCCTCGAATAGCGTCGGCGATATTGTCATGGTAGAAAGTCATCCGGAGATGACCTCGACCCCCAACCCTCAGAATTTTCCCTTTTGGGTGGTCGGGGTAATCTAGACATGGACATCAAAGTGGCACTTGACTTCCGGCTGAGTGCATCGGCCACTTTGTTTGCCTTCCCTGGATGGTAGAAGATCTCACGGTCGTAGTCCTTTACCAATTCCAGCCCTCATCGTTGTCGCATATTTAGATTACCTAAACTCATGTATCGCTCATCATATTACTTCCTATTCTAGTTATTTGAGTTACTTACTCTGTTTTAACTACCTAACCTATAATGCATACGGTCTCTGTTAATTTCTCCATTAAATTCATAAAATACTATATTTAATCTCATTACCAGATACCCAGTCTTTGACTAATAACCTATTTATTTAAATATAGCGGCTAGCCTATTAAAAATGACAATTCTTTTTAGGATATAACACTAGTATAACAAATACTACATTTCTCTTCTATCTACACTCTAGTTTGTTAAGTTATCTATAAACCTATATATTCATATAGTTATTCACTTAGTTATATCGCCTTAAGTGAGCTAAAATCTTCTAGCTACTCTACCTACTTATAGTTTATTTCTCATTCATAAATTCTCATTAATTATGTTACCCTGTCTTCTAACCCTGCTTTCCTTTCTAACGGACAAGTATGGCCAATATCAGTTTTTTCCTACCCCTATATTATTCTAAATATTTAATTCCTAAAATAAGATAAAATACCAAAATATATATCGTTCATAGGTACTTATCTCAAAGTACCTTTCATCATAATCATGGTTCATACTTGCATATTCTAGAGTCATAGGTATCATAATTCTAGAACCATAATAGAACATAAAATACACTTAAAGGTACTTACTTGGAAGCTGCAGGAAGAGGGCTTGATGTGTATGTAGTGAGATGGTTACGGCTCTGATACCAACCTGTAACACCCACTTTTTTTTTTTTTTTTGACCACCATAAAGCGGTGCTACGTTAACATACTTAGGGCATGTAGACATCATAACGCAGCGGAAAACTTTAAACTTACACCTACATGCACTTTCTATCATTCCTAGCATCATAACATACTTAGCATCATGTCATACTTAGCATTATGTTATACTTTAGCATTCTGTCATCCTTTAGCATCATATCATAGAGTCATAGTCATATTCAAGTACTTAGTAGTAAAGGTAAAGTTCTATCATAAGGCAAGCAAACATATGGTCTCTTGGCCAAGTCACTATCACACACATTCTGCAAAGCCCTCCTGCTGCGTCCTTACTGTTCCTTTGCGTGATCTGCGGTATAAGATAATAAAACTATAAGCACACAGGCTTAGTAAGACTCTTTCCTACTCACTAAAACCGTCCGTCACTTAATCATAAGCATATGAAACATTAGCACTCTTAGCGCTTTACTTAGAACATCATCCTTAGCATCACTTAGCATTCATTTGACATGTCATGGACATAGCTTCACCCCATTCATAGCATGGCATAAACATAACCATAAACATTCGGGTATGGCATAATTATTGACATAACATAAACATCGTAAACAATCATAGCATGGCATAATACTTGATATAGACATAAATAAAATCATGACATAAATCTAATTACAATCATGGCATCCCATACTAGCATGAGCATGAACAAAATAATGGCATTCTAACGTAACATAAACATAATTAAACCATGACATCCTAAACTAGCATAACATCATGGCATCCTAAACTAACATAAACATAGATAAAGTGATGACATCCTAAACTATCATAAACATAAGTAAAGCATGACATTCTAAACTAGCATAAAATCATGGCATCCTAAACTAACATAAACATAGATAAAATCATGGCATCCTAAACTATCATAAACATAATTAAAGCATGGCATTCTAAACTAGCATAAAATCATGGCATAAACATAAATAACATCATGGCATAAACCTAAATAATATCATGGCATAAGCTTAAATAATATCATGGCATACACATAACCAAAAATCATGGCATAAACATAAATAAAATCATGGCACAAACATAAATAAAAGCATGGCATACACATAAATAAAATCATGGCATAAACATAAATAAAATCATGGCATGAACATATCTTCATAACATACTTTTCGTAAACATACTTTTCATAACATAATGCATAGCATAAATGGATGCATGTAGCAACTGTGCATATATATATATAAGGATGCTTAATCTTGAAAACATGCTTTTAAATACTTGAACATAATCATAACATGCATTGGGCCCTGGCTTGTACCACATTCATTCATCATATGCGCGCATCCCTAAGTAAATACGAGGTAGCTAATCTCGACCTACTAGGGTAAGGACAGCTTCATCGGTAGTCCCGAACCGTAAGGACAGCATCATCGGTAGTCCCGAACCGTGGACAGCATCATCGGTAGTCCAGAACCGTGGACCTTACTTAGGTCCGGTACAAGCCCATAAAATAAAATAAATGCTTTCATATGCTTCTTCATTCATCATCATTCATAGCATATTCATTCGTTCATCATACTTAACCTTCATTCATCATTTCATTCTTAGACATGGCATAGGTACACATCATTCATATAGCATGGCATACACACATAAGCATGGCATACATTCATATCATTCGTAAGACATGGCATACATACATATCATTCATACATCATGGCATACATACATATCATTCCTAAATCATGGCATATGTCTAAACATTCTATGACCTAACGTATATTTCATGACATATAAGCTATAGGTTTAGTTAACATGGTATTCCTTCACCTTACTTAAGCATACCTCCTAATTACCTATACCCTAAGGTACTCTAGGGTACCCCAAAAATTCCCAAAAATTATAGTTACTTACTACACATCATAAGGGCACAGTAGATAACCTTATCATGATTTTTAACATATTTTTAGACCTTTAAAACATGTTGGCCGAAACCCTTGAACTTAAAGATCTGGGTTTTGCTTCCCTCATGTTGGCCGAGACCCTAGGGTGTCCTAGGGTACTCTAAAAATTCCCAAAAATTACAGTTAACTTATAAACATCATAAGGAACCAGTAAATAACATTATCATGATTTTTAACATAATTATGGACCTTTAAAACATGCTGGCCGAAACCTTTGAACATAGAAACCTTGATTTTGTTTTCCCTTCAACATTTAATCCGAAACTAACCCATATATCATGCCAAAAATCCCCAAAAATTTCAATTAACTTCTAAAAATCATAAGGGAACATAAAATAATATTATCATGATTTTTAGCATACTTATGGACCTCTAGAACATGCTGGCCGAAACCTTTGAACCATAGAAACCTGGATTTTGTTTCCCTTCAACATTAAATCCGAAACTAACCCATATATCATGCCAAAAATCCCCAAAAATTTCAATTAACTTCTAAACATCATAAGGGAACATCAAATAATATTATCATGATTTTTAGCATAATTATGGACCTCTAGAACATGCTGGCCGAAACCATTGAACCATAGAAACCTGGATTTTGTTTCCCTTCAACATTAAATCCGAAACTAACCCATATATCATGCCAAAAATCCCCAAAAATTTCAATTAACTTCTAAACATCATAAGGGAACATAAAATAATATTATCATGATATTTAGCATAATTATGGACCTCTAGAACATGCTGGCCGAAACCTTTGAACCATAGAAACCTGGATTTTGTTTCCCTTCAACGTTAAATCCGAAACCCACCCATATATCCAGCCAAAAATCATGGAAACGTTGGTAACTATTATACCACAGGTGAGGGAGTCTTACCTTGGTTTCTAAATTTTTAGACCTTGGATGGAAAGAAGGAAGAAGACTTGACCACACCTAGCCCTTGGAAACTTTAGAAGACCTTAGATCTTGGAGGATGAGACTTTTTGTGAAGTTTTCTCAAGGGAGAAGTCCTCCTTGAGTGCTCGGCAAGAATGGAGAAGGAAGAGAGGAGCAAATGCACTTGATGGCATGAAGAATGAAACTCCCAAACCCCCTTATTAATCAACCATTAAGGTGGTGAATGAAGAGTTTTCTATGGCCCTTCATATTCCTTTACCATTTAACCACCATTCACTTCCTTTCCTCACAAGAATTCCTTGCTAGGTGAGTTGGTTAAAGCATTCATTGGTTGTACAAGAGGTCCAAGGTTCAATCCTTGGCCCATGCATCTTTATTTTTATTTTATTTAATCTTTTTTCTTATTTTCGAAAATTCCCTTTTTATTTCGAAAATTCTCCAAAAATCACCCATAATTATGCCAATATTCCTAAATAAAATTCTTTTATATTTATATAAATTTTACCCGATTAATACCCACTTTTGGAGCCCATTTAAAGCCCATTAGTACCTAATTTCTCAAATTAAATAGGAAAATTAAACTATTACTTACCCATAATCATGCTAATATGTCTAATTAAATCCTATTTATATTTATACTAATTTTTACCTAAAATCCACCGATAATTATGGTACTAGTAAGCCCATATAAGGCCCATTAGCACTTGGTTTCCTCAATTTAAATGAGAAAACATGGATTTCCTAGGCCAATGTTCGTATTAATGCCTTTAGGTCCTTCGGAAAATTATCTAGACATGCTTAATATTTTAATAAAATATTAAGAGAATTTTCCGGGTCGTTACATCACCCCGAACAAACATTTAACGGGGTTCAATTTTAGCTTTTTGGCCCTTAAGGTGGCGAATGTTTCTTCCAGGTCAACTATCATGCCCTTCCCCTTCTCTGTCTTGACTACGATATCATCTACATATACCTCAATGTTCCTCCCGATCTGGTGGCGAGAGACCTTGTCCATCATCCACTGATAGGTTGCTCGTACATTGCGCAACCCAAACGGCATGACATTGTAGCAATAGGTATCATCTGCCATCACGAAACTGACCTTCTCTTGGTATTCCCGAGCAAGGGGAACCTGGTGGTAACCCTGATAAGTATCCAATATTAAAATGAAATCATAGCCAGAGGTAGAATCCACCAGCTGATCAATGCGAGGCAAGTGCAGTATTTAAGGCAAACTTTATTTAAATAACAGAAATCAATATAGATCCGCCATTTACCCCCGGGCTTAAGGACTAGTACAACATTCGTTAGCCAGGTTGGGAATTAAACTTCTCTTATATGTCCAACCTTCAACAACTTTGTGACTTCTTCCCTGATGATCTTGTCCTGCTCAGGTGCAAAGTGTCTTCGCCTCTGTTTCACCGGTCAGGCACCCCGGGTTATATGCAACCGATGCATGGCCAAGGCAGGGGGACCCCCTTGATCTCTTCAGTAGCCCATGCAAACACGTCCCGATGGTCCCTTTAGTAGCTGATCAGACGGCTTCTTAGCTCTGGTGTAAGGTCAGTATCAATCCTCGTGATTCCTCTCGCTTGTTGAGGATGAATATGCACCTCTTCGCTTTCGACCTCCCTGCGTTCTTCATTAGGCCCTTCTTCTTCTCGAGGATTGGCTAGGTCGATTTGCAACACTTCATCCGTCTTCGGGTTCTTGCGGGCTTCTGTCCTGACCTCACCACTGTAACATCATCGGGAAGCCAATTGATCTCCTTTGACCTCGGCTACCTGTTCGCCTACCGGGAACTTATTCTTCTAGTGGTAGATTGAGACCACTGCCTGGAATAGGTTGAGCGCTGGACACCCCAGGGTGGCGTTGTAGGACGATGGGGCATCCACGATCATGAAGGGCGTCCTTGTCATCCTCTCCATCATGTCATCCCCTAGCAACAGAGACAGGGAGATCTGCCTTATCGGCTGCACTCTGTATCCGATGAAGCCGAAGAGCGGGGTGGAGACTGGATGCAGCTCATCCTCGTCGATTTGCATATGGTCCAGAGCTGCCTTGTATAGGATATTGACGGAGCTATCTGTATACAAAAGAGGTGCTTAACCACGTAATTAGCTATCCATGCGAGAATGACCAGTGCATCTTCATGGGGGGCTTCCACATCGTCCAAATCGTCAGGCCCGAATGAAATAACATGGCCCTGGCACTTGTCGTTGCACATCACAATGATGTAGTTCTCTAGCCGACGTGTGTTGGCTTTCCTTGCCCGATGAGAGTCTCCTCCAGTAGGCCCTCCGAAGATCACTCCCACATGGCTTGATGGTGACCTGCCTGCCGGAGCTTTGCCCTTCTTGGGATCTCTTTCAGGGGAGATAGATTTGTGGGGCATTATCTCCTGACTCCCTCCCTCGAACGTGACCGAGATCGATGCTTGGATTTGTCTTCCCCTGATTGTCGTCGATGAGGGGAAGGGCTTTGCCGAGGGGATCACCGTCAATACCCCGCTTTATTCCACCGTTTGCGACGCTTGACGTCCACATCCTTAGACCTCCTCTTCTTTAAGGTGTTGCACTCCTCTGTAGAGTGCGTCATACTGCTGTGGAAGTTGCAGTACTTCTTCGGTGGTTCGGGTTCCGCGGTGTCGACCGTCTCCACCAACCTCTTCTTATCGACCCAGTGATCCTTCCCGGAGCGAGGATCTTTTGCCCGAGCTAGTGCGGGTGGTTCTCTTTTCTCGGATCATACCGAGTTCTGGATAGGGTCTCTCGCCGGATCTTTATGGAGGGCGTGCTGCACCTCTTCCACATTGATGTGCTTGATAGAGCGCCCCAATAAGTCGTCGAAGCTAGTTGGTGGATTTTACACCAGCGACCGAAAGAAATCGCCTTCGGAGAGTCCTTGTGTGAAGGCGCTGATGAGGATCTCTGAAGTAGCGGTTGGCACATCTTGAGCCACCCGATTGAACCGCTAGATATAGTCCTTCAGCGGTTCATTAGCGTTATGTTTGAGGGCAAACAGGTTCAATGCCATCTTCTGGTATCACTGGCTGCTGGTGAAGTGGTGCAAGAAGACGGTTCTAAACTCCAGGAAAGAGTTTATCGAGTTTTGGGGCAACCTCTAGAACCATTTCTAGGCGGCCCCTGACAGGGTGATCAAGAATACCCGGCACTTTACACCATCTGTGTAGTGGTGTAAGAGAGTCGCGTTCTCGAATTTACAGATGTGGTCCTCTAGATCCGTCTTCCCATCATAGTCAGCAATTCTTGGACCACGAAATTGCTTGGGCATAGGATCCACTATGATGTTCGAAAAAAAAGGGGTAGGCGGAGACTTCATGAGGACTTTGGAGGCCTCGATCTTCCCCGGACCTTCCACTTGCCGTAGAATGCTGGTGCCAATGGAGTGTGCCCTTTCCAGGTCTCCCAAGGAATCTTGCCGGGGCGCTAGAGCTGTCATTGTCGGTCCCACCGGTGGCGAGACGGATCTTCGATTTCAGTGATGCGAGGCAGACATTCTTGGGATTTCGCCCTACACCGAGCCACTAGTCCTGAGGCAGCTTGCTCGATTTGATATTGCTCCAGCGCTCCTTTGACAGCATTGGCGACTAAATGATACAACTCCACCCTTGTCAAAATGATGGGTTGTTCCTCTGGATTTGTCATCACAACGCTCCTTCTGGTGCTTTGATTGTTTCCCACAGACGGCGCCAAACATGTTTGGGAAGGGAACGACGCGGATAGCGAGTCACCAAAGCATAGCCCACAACGACGGTGACGGGGAGAAGATGCTCACGCCCTGCGAGATTAACACGAGTGATAAAGGGAACACACCGGAAGATTTTCTGATGGAGCCCACTGATGTACCCAAATATAGATGTCACGAATGTGGGTCTCAAATTTAGAAATTTATAAAGCTGAAAACCCTTTGGCTAACAATGATAAAATGTAGTAGAGGGGCATCAGGTCATATTTTTCCAAGGACTAGTTGAATAAATGTTTAACTCGAGCTTGCTGGTTTATTTGTCATATGAATGTTTTGGGTTTTCTAAAATAAGTGGGCGTTTTTGCGATAAGGAATTGACAATATGAAATAGAATGGAATAGAGAACTAACAGAACTAAAATAAGAAATTGCAGAAACTGAACTTAGCCTAATTGACAATTGAGCAATTAAATTCAAACGATGAATCGAAATTTAAGAACTAATTGCAGGAACTAATTGCAAGGGAAATTAATTGCAAGATAATGAAAACTAAACAAAGCAATACTTGAAAACTTGACTTAAAGTGTAGAGGAACAAATTAGAACAATGTAAAGAAAGACATGTTTAAAACAAAATTAATCCTACTTAGAACATCAAATCCATTTAATCATCAAGCCTTCCCTTTGCCATCACACAAAGATCAAGCTATGAACCCCCTAGCTTGAAAATCACTGAAGGAGAACTCCCTGATCAAGTTTGCTGCAAATTGGCTCCCCTGATTGGTCAACCGACCGATCAGGTCCTCTTTTGATCGGTCACTGGACCGATTAGAGAACCCTCTGTCCGGTCACCATGATCGGTCAAAAACTGAAACTCTTCCGCCGAACTCTTCTTCTCGACTCATTGATTCGCAATCAGCCTCGAAACCTTCAGATCAGCATCGGAGAACCCCTCCGACAGCTCTTTAGCTTTGGTCGATGAAAATCAACGAGCAAATGGAATCGATCGATGGAATGGAACTTCGGTGAGACCCTCACCTCAGATCCTTCAGTTGCGAAATCAGATTAGCGAATTGAACCAGAATATATACCTCATTGATCGGAAACCTCAATGAGAAACAACTTGATGTGGCCGCGCGATTGGATGAAAGAAAATTGGAAGAGAATTAATGAACAACCAAAGAAAAACGAAGAACACTAAGAACTGGTGAAGAAAACGGCGAAGACGCGACGACGACGAAGCGCGGAGGGAATTCTGTTTTAATCAATTGACTTTGAATTTGGACGGCTGCGATTACTCTGATCCCATCCAATGGTCGGATCAAGTCAGATCGAACCCAAACTTCCCAGATCTTGATCAAGGGCTCTGTTCTACTGCTTCTTAGCTCGGATCACTCAGATCTGAAGCGGATGGCTCAGATCTTCTCTTCTTTAGCTTGGACGGTCTAGATCTTCTATTGCTCAATCCAATGGCTGAATTAACTCTGATCTAGCCCAAAGTTTCAGATCTTGATCCATGAACTTGATTAAGTCTATCTAGAGCTCAGATCGACCAGAAGTTGGAGGATGGCTTGGATCTAACCGTTCTCTTGAATGGACGACCCATATTAACCCGATGCTTGATCCATTTGATCCGGATCCGATTCTGACCCAAGTTTGACCCAATATGATCCAGGTCCATGATCATTTGAAACCTACAAAATGATATTAAATTTAAGTGCCAAAACATATTAAATATAGAAAGAATTATATCTTAAGTAAAATTGAGGTAATTCATGAAACCTTATATAAATGCAAACTTAAGCATATAATATTGGATCAAAACATGGATTTGAGGGCGTGGTTTAATCAACAAAATAAAAGTTATCAACTCCCCCACACTTACTCTTAGGCGTCTCGCACAAGCCAACTAGTAAGCTAAAATGTATCCCCCTAGATTAGTCTTTATCATAGTTAGAAGCAATTGAAAGGAAATTACCTAGGGTGGTCAATTCTCAAAAATCAAAGCTCAATGGACTAGAAACCTATCCTTAAATCAACAACTTAGCATACTTCATCCATCACGACTCATTGAGATGAATTTCACAAAAAACCTTGCAAGGGAAGTTCTAAAGTGGCTCTCTTCATAAGTTCTACATTTAAATGAAATGTGAAGCTCACTCAAACACAACCATGGTTCTTGCACTACCATAGGCTTGCTCATTATCTACTCTCCACCATTACTCATGACTTGGATCCACATCTACAAAAGCTTATTCAAACACGTTAAAGAAAATATATGAAATGATAGAAATGAAATAGGAAATTGATGAACTTTGATCATTATGATTCATGATGAAGAAATTAAAGAGATATGACATGATGATAATAATATGCAAAAGAAATATAGCATGATAGGGAAATATAGAAAAGTAAAGAAAATATGACGTGATAAAGGAAATATGGTAAAAGTTGAGAAAGTGGAAGACTTGGATACTCAAAAATGTTTCCCAATGCACTTTGCCCTCTTTTGATGTCCTCTAATGAATTTTGAGCTGTGGTGGAGTAGGGAGCAACTTTCGAATGAGAAACTTCAAGAAATAGTGTGCCAGCGTCTTCTGATCGGTCACTGGACCGATCAGCCAATGACTGATCAGACTGGTGATCAGACTGAGCTGCTCCTGATCGTACTGTATTGCCTCTGATCGGTCCAGAGACCGGACTGGTATGCTTCTGATCGGTCTGGAGACCGATCAGGGTTAAATCAGTAGCCAAAATCTGCAGGATTTCTGAAACTGTCTTCTGAAAATTGCCTTCTTTCAATCAATAACTAAATCTCGAACTTCAATCAGCTCCTTGTAGACTACTTCAAATTCGAAATCTAACCCATCTTTTGAACCATCATATTACTTTGTCTTTCCTTTTCTTTTCTCTCCTTTCTTCTTTTTTTTTTCTTTCTTCTGCAGCCGAATTTCTATCTCTGTCCTTCTTTTTTTTTCATTTATACCATCCGCAATTCAGATTCTAGAGCTTCCACTTCTTCACAACTTGGAGCCTTCCATGATAATAGAGTTCTAAGTGCGCCACTTGTACACTTTTAGCTTTTGCAACCCAAACTTGATTCAAAACTCAATTCAAATTAGCCCACTTTTCTTGTAAGTTGCCAATGCTTGATTGTCCTCAATTTTTAATAAATGCTTGCATCAAATCAAGTTCTGATCAAAACCTCCCTTCGCCGTCACACGAAGGATGAGCTATGAACCCCCTAGCTCAAAAACCGTCGAAGAAAAGCTTCCTTGCTCAATTAGTTCTGTTCTGCCCTTCCTGATCTGTCAACCCGACCGATCAGGCCCTCTTCTGATCGGTCACGGGACCGATCAGAGTACCCTCTGACCGATCATGCGATCGATCAATAACTGAAGAACTCACCCTGATCTCTGCCTTCTCAATCTGCTGGATAGCGATCGAACCCAAAAATCCGTCAACAAGCCTTCGAGAACCCCTCTCAAGCTTCGACAGCACCGGACGACGAAACCCGTGATCAACAAGGATCGATCAGCAGGCGAATCAGCTCCGGCAAAACCCTCGCCGGTGCTCCCTTCAGCTACGAGAATCTAATTAGTGAAACTAAACGAAGAAACTTACTCTGATGATTTGAAGCTTGACAAGAACCCCATCTTGATGTGGTTGCGCGATCTAAGGAAGAAGACGAGAGAAACAACGATGAAGAAACGAAGAAATGCGATCTGAAAACTACTCTGCTACTGAAGAACTCTGCTACGCGACGTGACGACCTCAGAGAAGAAGAGGGAATTTTGCATTTATACATTCCACTTAAATTTGGACGGCTGAGATCGTTCTGGCTTCATCCGACGGTCAAATCTCCTCAGATCTGATCCAAACTCCCCAGATCTTGATCAATGGTTCTGATCTATCTGTCCTTAGCTCGGATCAACCAGATCTGTGGCGGATGGTTCAGATCAGCCCTTCTCTTATTTGGATGGTCTAGATCATCTTGAGCTTGATCCAACGGTTGAATTAACTCTGATCTGGCCGAAACTTTCAGATCATGATCCATGAGCTTGATTAAGTCTATCTTGAGCTTGGATTGACCAGAAGTTGACCGATGGTTCAGATCTAGCCCTTCTTTGATCGGACGGCTCATATTAATCCAAGGCTTGATCACTTTGATCCGGATCCAATTCTGGCTCAAGTCTGGTCCAATCTGACCTAGGTCCATGGTTATTTGAAGCCTACAAAATTAGATTCACATTTAAGTGCCAAAATATCTCAAATATAGAAAGATTTGAATTAAAAACCCAAAATAGAGGAAATACATGAAACCTAATATAAATGCAAACTTAAGCATATAAAATGTAGATCAAACATGGATTTTAGAGCCTAAAATAAACAACAAAATGGTAGTTATCACCCACTCTGATGCTCAAGTCAGGAATCTTATCTCTTTTCGGAGGACAACAAGGAATCAAAGTTTTCTCTAAGTCCAAAAAACTTACCCCCTTTACCTAGATGCCAAGGCACCTTATATACCTGAGGTTTCGATCACACGTGTCCCCAAGTTCTCCTCCACGTCCCTTAATCATCAGTTACTTGATAGATATTCTATCTTTTGGTAATGAGCGCTATGATCATTAAGGCCTTAATTGCCACACATTACGGACAACAATTATCCGATGACTTTCCTGTTCTGGAAAGAGAAACGACTACTTAAAGTCGGGCTTTCTGACTCCTATGTTGATCTTTGGGCTCCACTCTCCCGAGCCAGTCTCGGAGTCTCATCTCCCGAATTGACCTCAGGGTCTTTATTTGTTTTACCTAGATGGTCTCGAGAGACTGACATCCGGTCTGACCTCGGGGGCTTTCGTCTGTTCTCCCAAGGTAGTCTCGGGAGTCTGATTGCCGGTCTGACCTCGGGGATTTGATCCATTCTCCTGAGATAATCTCGGTATGACCTTGGAGCTTTAGTTCGGCAGACCCTGCTACGTAGCTTCCCCATGCCACATTTCCACCCCGGGATGCTCATCCCCATCAACTATTAGCTTATTAATATTAAAAAAATTAATCTGTATGAATCAATTTGTATCAACAAATAAAACATACAATATCTCCTTAATCATTTGAATCAGGTCGGTTACCCCAAGTTCAAGTATTAGCTGATTAATCACAAAAGATTCATTAACTTTCAAGTATCAATATGAAGTCGCTTTGCAACATATCTAGTTTATATTGAAACACAACCAAATTTTTTTTTTAAATGATTGGATGATTTTTGCGTGTGCCTCTGCAAAGGAGGTGCAAATTCAAGGTTTAATTTGCACTAAACTCAATTGACTTTTGTTGGCAAAAATTGCAATTGCATAGCTCCCATTTTGCCATTTTTCATTTTTTTTCCTATCATCATTACCCAAATGTAACTAGCTAGCCAAGCCAATTAAGTGGTAGAATTAATGATATATTCTAAGGATACCTCTGATGAGTAGAGATATTTTGGTGGTTTGTTATATTTTTTTCTCTGCATTTAGTAAATCAAATTATTATACTATCTGATTTGTTATTATATACATCACTAAATGTATCATATTTTTTCATTTTCATTTACGGATTTTACATTTTGAGAGTTGAATTCAGACATTTGTTTGGTTAAAAGGTATGTATATTTACATATTTTAAATATCATTAAATATTTTTTATATTTATAGAAATTTTTAGTTTTTAGTTATACTTGGAATGCTTTAATATTTTATAGAAATTCCAATGTGAAAATATATATTAGAGTAGTTTAAAATTTGAGGGTTGATTAGAAAAAATCTATTGTTGTTTTTAGGTTTCCTACAATGTAGAAATGGAAGAAAGAGAAATATTCCAAATTGATGAGTAAAACATTAAAGTAGAGTTTTGCAATTGCTTCAATAACTTAGACAAAAATACTATATAGTTACGATAACTAGTTGTATTTGTAGTTGTCTTCTAGTTATACATCACTTTTATTAATATCATTTATCTTATTTTATATTGGAATAATGTTTTATTGATCCAGTTTTGACATAAGTTCCTTCTAGTTGTCTTCTAGTTTTGATATAGTTGTATTTCCAATTTTTGTTAAACAAAAACACTCTCATTTTGTTTAAATTTTATACAGTTAAAGGTTTTATTGCTTTGTATGTGTTGGATTGTATGCTATATTGCTTTGGATATGGATTTGAATATATTTTTTTTGCTTTGTTTGTGAATGATTATATATTGTATTGAATGTAAACATGGGAAGTAAGAAAACTGGGGAAGCTATGCTGGGAAAAGTATCATCTTTAGTGATGGATATTTACCATATCCATCACTAATAACGACATATTATTGACTATCTCATCGCTATTAGCGACGGATCATTGACTTTCCGTCGCTATCTATGCAAACAAAGGCCCACTGCCTGTGTCTTTGTGACGGATAGGCCAGTTATCTGTCACTCATAGTGATGGATAATCTAATTATCCGTCACTAGTTTCAATAATATAGCGACGGAACATTTTGATTCCGTCACTATAATGTCGTAAATGACATTTGATTTCTGTTATTTAGTGACGGAATAGTTTTGTATCCATTACTATCCATCGGTATTAGCGACGGATACAAATTGTTCCATCACCATCCTTGGCTACGATGGTGTTACAGTCGACGACGTTATTTCTGTCGCTAATCCGTCGCTATTTGTGTTTAACAATGGATTAGTGATGTAATTAGTCCGTCACTATTTTTTTGTTGTGCCTGTATCTTCTTTCAATTCTATGCATGCACGTGCATTAATTTTCAAAATTAACTTTTAACATATACAAAGCTTGCTACGTAGCAAAAACTAAAACAATGAAAGCAATAAGAAAATCAAACCAATCAAGACATGAACATTTTGTTGAGGCAATCGGCCATTTAAGTGATTGGAAGATCATGGTTTTGATGTGTGGGCGAATAGGTTTAAAGTTAGAGTGTTATGTTGTATTTGATTTGTGTGATTGAGTTTGCAGGACTTGAAGAATCACACTTGGTGGACCTATCCGAGGGACGAAAGCCGAGGGAGGAGAGTTCCAAGGGCAAGCCAGGAAGTGGACTTCAAAGGGCACACGTGAAGGGTGGCATGGAGGCAAGCCAAGGGAAGGCTTGCGTGCGCATCCGAGGGACGATAGCCAGAGGAAGAGGACTTCAAGAGGCAAGCCAAGGGAGCAGACCTGAAGGCACACGCGAAGGAGAAGGTTTGAAGTGGCTGGAGCTGAGCTGGGAGGCAGGGCAGTCGACTGGCCCGAAGGCAGTCAACTGCCAAAACCCACAGAGAGTTCGCAGCCTCGGACCAGTCGACTGGCCTTGGGGCAGTTGACTGGTATACCCCAAAACTAGCTGTTGGCTAGCTGTTTTGTAACACCCAATAATTTCCTGGTAATATTAGGGATTTTTAGGAATTTTTCTAGTATTTTTCGGAATATTATAGCATTTTTTCGGAATGAAATTAGAAAAAAAAAAACTTTAAAGGGGTCGGGTGGGGATTGATCCCGCGACCACAGGGAGGAAGGGAAGCCAAGCAACCAGCTGGGCTAGGGTATCAAGCACAGAAAATTATGGAGAGAAATAATGTTGTAGTGTAGTTAAGCCTTTTCATTAAGAGGTATATAAACCTCGCTTAGGTTGCGTGAAACCCCAAGTTGGAGCCGTAGCCGCGCGTGAGAGAGAGGAGAAGGGAGGGCTGCGAAACAAGGGATTTTCAAGGGAGCTCTTCTTCTTCTTCTTCTTTCCCCTTGAGTAGAAGCATCTAGGGTTCCTTCCTAGGGCTAAAGGTGGAAGCTTTTCACAAGAAGGAGGGGAAAGGATTTCGTAGGGAGTTTTTCTCCCTGTTTTTGTGAGTTTTCTTCAAGACCGATGTAAGTAAATCGCTCACCTGCAATAGGAGTAGTTTCGTTTCGAAATTCTCATTGTAGAACCCGAGTTTTCGAAAAGTAGAAGCATGGTTAAGAGAGTTTTGCTATTCTATGTTTTAGCTATTAAAGTTGCATGTTTTATCATGTTAGAAATTCAATTTGTTTGTATTGAATGTATGTAGGCCAAGCATGATGAGTATTCATACTTATGAAAAGACCTAAAAGTGAATTTGAGTTAAGGAGCACACAAGGTGCTCGATGGAAAGTTAAAGTGAGAAAAGAAAAGGTTTTTTTTTAGCATGCAAAATATATGCAAAAATAAGTAAAGTGATAAGTTTAAGTATGGTAAGTAAGAAAAGTATTTTACTTTGAGAAAGAGACATGTACCGGGCAAATGTAAGGCCCATTGAAAGTTAGAAAGTAAAGTTCTAATAGGGTGCGGTGGCTAGCTACCTCGCAACCTATTAGAAAAGCGCGCAATTGGTACACCGATACCATGGTACAATGTCAAGGCCTAAAGAGAAAGTTGATTACTATTTTCAAGTATATAAGTATGATCAAGTAGTTTCTTTTTTTGAGAAAGTGTTTAATTATTATATGTGTACCTTGATACAATGCAAGCATGATAAAGTAGTTCAAGTAGTAAGCATGGTTAGTTGTGTACATTGATACATTAACAAGCATGATAAAGTGTTTCAAGTTGTAAGCATGTTTAGTTGTAAGTTTTGAAGTAAGTAAAGTTTTAAATCATTCTTTGAAATGAGCATGTTTAGTATTGACATCATGATTTTGTGAGTAGGGATTTACTTACTAAGCATTGTGCTTATTAGTTACATTTTCCTTCTATTGCAGATAAAGGAAAAGAGAAAGCGTAAGTTGGGAGGCGACAGGACTTGCATTGGTGTTCAGTGGCGGCGGAACCGTGGAAGAGATCTTTGGGAATAAGTATTATAGAAACATTTGGTTATGGTTTTGGGTTCATAGAAAGTGATCAGTGTGTTTAAACTATGCCTAGAGACAAAGTTTGGTACAAACTTTAGTATATTTATGCAAGTGTTTTGTTAGTTTTGTTAAACTCCGCAAAGTTTCAATTTCAAGTTGTGGTATTGGTTTTGAGTTGCTAATATGCTTAATAAACTAGGGTAGAATATAGATTTGAAGTTATATTCTAATGTGAAGTGATAGTATGTGATTTGTGGATGTTTGAAAGTGGTTATCAGCTCTGAAATTGCAGGTTTTCAGGCGTGCCAGTCGACTGGCTCAGATACCAGTCGACTGCTATATCGAACAGAACCTTCTGTTCGATATGGCAGTCGACTGACCATATACCAGTCGACTGACACCAGTCGACTGGTATAATAGCAGTCGACTGGTACCATTAAAGAGAAACTGTGTAGAGCAGCTGGTTAGTACTTTAGTGTTACAACTAAGAGGTCTAGGGGTCAAATCCTGGCAAAGCAAATAAAATGAAAGTTGTTTTGTTTTTTTTTGAAAAAAAAAGAGAAGGAAGAAAAAAAAATTTAGAGCAAGTTAAGGGAAGCCAAGTAGTAGTAACTTAAAGCTTAAGTTAGTAGATAAAAGTTGGGACGTGACAGAGTGGTATCAGAGCAAAGTTCCATCCTTCCGCCACACTGACATCATGTATCAATCCTGCCGCCTACCAAGTAAGAAGTTCATATGTTATAGTTTTGCATGCTTTTTATTATTGACTGCTAGTATCAGTATGTGCATGATGAAGAAGTTCATATGTTGTAGTTTTGTATACTTTTCATTATTGACTGCTAGTATCAGAAAGTGAAAGATGATAAGGAAGTATGTTAGTATTATTATATACTAATATGTGCATAGAGATAGTGAAGTAAGTTAGTAAGAGATAATGAGCATTTATTTCTTATTTATTTTCTGTACACCATAGAGCAAGAGAGATGGCAAGAGGACGTCCCAGAATTGTCCGCAACGAGGAGCAAGCTCCTAGAGAACAGGAGTCAACTGAGTCAGTACCACCCACAGATCTTCAAGGAGTGGTGGCCCAGCTTCAGAGGCAACTTGCTGAGCAGCAGCAAGTCATTGCTGCCTTGATGGCTAATCAGCAAGCCACCCCTGTTGCCACGCCAGTGCCGCCAGTGGCACAAGTAGCGACACCAGCGGTGACAGAGACTCCCCCAGTACCTCTGACAAGAGAAGTGAGACAGGAAGCATATCTGATCCAGTGGCAGAGACTGAAGCCCGAGAATTTTTCTGGCACAAGTGAACCATGGGATGCTCAGGCATGGTTCAAAACGGTGGAAAGTATAATGGAGTTACTGGACTGGCCCGAGGTGGAGAAGATAAAGTGCACATCCTTCTGCCTTACTGGAGATGCTAGGATGTGGTGGGAAAGAGTGAAAGCTAAGAGAATGTGAATCAGATGACCTGGGCCGAATTTGAAGCAGAATTTCTGGAAGAGTACTTTCACATGAAAGTGACAAACAAGCACTATGATGAATTTACTGGAGTTCCGTCAAGGAGATCTGACTGTAGATGAAGCAGTGAAGAAATTCAATCGACTAGCTCGCTTGTGCCCAGAGCTAGTTAGTACTGAGAAGGAGAGAGTTAGGCTGATGCTCAAGATGCTGAGGCCCCAGATAGCTTTGAACGTGGCCGGCAGTGGTAACAGACCACAAACTTCAGAGGAGTTAGTAAGTAGTGCTTTGATCACTGAGCACTACTTAAACAGTATAAGGGTTACACGGGCGCAACAACAACAGACCTCAGCTCAGAAGTCCCAAGGGAGTACACAGAATCAACAGAACTGGAAAGGGAATTCAAGCAAGAGAAAGCAGGGGGACCAGAAGACTTCTGAGGGAAGTAAAGGAGGCACCTCAAGCAAGCAGCCTAAGTATCCTCCTTGCCCAAAGTGTGGAAAGACACATCCTGGAGTGTGTCGTCAGGGCATGAGTGGATGCCATATATGTGGAGCAGAGGGACACATGATGAAGGCTTGCCCTAACAAGTCAAGTGTTGGAGCTTGCTATATATGTGGAGTAGTAGGGCACATGGCCAAGGCTTGTCCTAAAGCAAGGCAACCTCCACCACAGTTTCTTCAGTACGGAGTGATCTGCTCAGCTGCACCAGATGCAGCCAGTTATGGAGGGACCTTATTACAGCCAGATGAGGATGGAAGCCCCATCAGCCACAACCAACGCCAGGATTTTCTCCATCAGCAAGGAAGATGTGGCAAATGCTCCTACTGTGGTCACAGGTCGAATACTCATCTCATCTCAGTATGCTATTGTGTTATTCGATACTGGGGCAACCCATTCTTTTGTATCTATACTATTCTCTAAAAAGCTAGGGATCCCACCAGAAGTTTGGGTCAGTTTTAATAACCTTACCATCAGGGAAGTTAATGGCCTCTACTCAGAGGCTAAGGGCAGTACCAATCTGGATTTCCAACCGAGAGCTCTACAGTGACTTGGTAGTCCTTGAGATGAAGGATTACGATGTCATTTTAGGGATGGATTTCTTGAGCAAGTACAGTGCTTCTATAGACTGCCGCAAGAGAAAGTCAAGTTTACACCAGAAGCAGAACCTTCATTTGAATTTATTGGAGACCCGAAGAGAAAGACAAAAGGTTCTTATCTACCTTACAAGCTCAGAGGATGTTAGAAAGGGATGTTGGTTTTCTAGCTCATATAGTGGATGCAAGTCAAGGAGAATTAAAGAGAAGATGTGAGAGTAGTCTGTGACTATCCTGAAGTGTTTCCTGAAGAGTTACCAGGACTCCCTCCCAATCGGGAAATTGAGTTTGAAATTGAGTTGGCCCCAGGAACCAACCCAATTTCGAAAGCACCTTATCGCATGGCGCCAGCAGAACTGAAAGAATTGCAAGAACAATTGCAAGAGCTGCTTGACAAGGGTTTCATCCGCCCTAGTCATTCACCTTGGGGAGCTCCTGTACTGTTCGTCAAGAAGAAAGATGGATCTATGCGAATGTGCATAGATTATCGAGCTTTGAACAAGGTAACCATCAAGAACAGATATCCTTTGCCAAGGATAGATGATTTATTTGATCAGTTGAAGGGAGCTACAGTGTTCTCCAAGATAGATCTGCGATCAGGTTACCATCAGCTCAGAGTGAAGGAGAGTGATGTGCCAAGGACTGCTTTCAGTACAAGATATGGGCACTATGAGTTTGTGGTTATGCCCTTTGGAGTGACAAACGCCCCTGCGACGTTTATGGATCTAATGAATAGAGTATTCAAGGATTTTCTGGACAAGTTCGTTATTGTCTTCATTGATGATATCCTAGTGTATTCAAAGACTCAGCAAGAACATGAAGAACACCTGAAGATAGTGTTGCAAACCTTACACCAAAAGGAGTTGTACGCCAAATTCTCAAAGTGTGAGTTTTGGCTTGATCAGGTGGCCTTCCTAGGCCACATTATTTCCAAGGAAGGTATTATGGTAGACCCAGCCAAGATTGAAGCAGTTAGTAACTGGAGTCAACCAAAGAATGCTAGTGAGATCAGAAGTTTTCTGGGTTTGGCAGGGTACTACAGAAGGTTTGTGGAGGACTTTTCAAAGATAGCTTCACCACTTACATCCCTTACCAGAAAGAATAAGAAGTATGAGTGGACTGAAGACTGTGAGCAGAGTTTTCTTGAGTTGAAGAAGAGACTAACAAGCGCTCCTATCCTTACAGTACCCGAAGGTGATAAGAGCTTTGATATNGCTCCTGTACTGTTCGTCCAAGAAGAAAGATGGATCTATGCGAATGTGCATAGATTATCGAGCTTTGAACAAGGTAACCATCAAGAACAGATATCCTTTGCCAAGGATAGATGATTTATTTGATCAGTTGAAGGGAGCTACAGTGTTCTCCAAGATAGATCTGCGATCAGGTTACCATCAGCTCAGAGTGAAGGAGAGTGATGTGCCAAGGACTGCTTTCAGTACAAGATATGGGCACTATGAGTTTGTGGTTATGCCCTTTGGAGTGACAAACGCCCCTGCGACGTTTATGGATCTAATGAATAGAGTATTCAAGGATTTTCTGGACAAGTTCGTTATTGTCTTCATTGATGATATCCTAGTGTATTCAAAGACTCAGCAAGAACATGAAGAACACCTGAAGATAGTGTTGCAAACCTTACACCAAAAGGAGTTGTACGCCAAATTCTCAAAGTGTGAGTTTTGGCTTGATCGGGTGGCCTTCCTAGGCCACATTATTTCCAAGGAAGGTATTATGGTAGACCCAGCCAAGATTGAAGCGTTAGTAACTGGAGTCAACCAAAGAATGCTAGTGAGATCAGAAGTTTTCTGGGTTTGGCAGGGTACTACAGAAGGTTTGTGGAGGACTTTTCAAAGATAGCTTCACCACTTACATCCCTTACCAGAAAGAATAAGAAGTATGAGTGGACTGAAGACTGTGAGCAGAGTTTTCTTGAGTTGAAGAAGAGACTAACAAGCGCTCCTATCCTTACAGTACCCGAAGGTGATAAGAGCTTTGATATATACAGTGATGCATCAAAGCTAGGACTAGGAGCAGTCCTTATGCAAGAAGGCAAAGTCATAGCTTATGCTTCCAGGCAACTCAAGGACTATGAAAAGAATTACCCCACTCATGATCTGGAGTTGGCAGCTGTAGTCTTTGCTCTAAAGATATGGAGGCATTACTTGTATGGAGTGCAGTGTAAGATTTATACAGATCACCAGAGTCTGAAATATTTCTTCACTCAGAAAGACCTCAATATGAGACAGCGAAGGTGGCTCGAGTTAGTGAAGGACTATGACTGTGAGATTCTTTACCACCCTGGTAAGGCAAATAGAGTAGCAGATGCACTGAGTAGAAAGACTTGTGCCACTTTGATGTCCTTATCATCATTGGCACCACCATTACAGAAGGAGATAGTAGATTATGGAGTGGAGATTATTGATGGACAGCTAGCCCTATTGACACTAGAGTTAACTTTGCTTGAAGAGATACAGAAAGAGCAAGCTGAGGATTCTGATATCCAAAGGATCAAGCAAGAGGTGCAAGAAGAAGAGAGTAAAGAGTTTAGAGTATCTGACAGTGGGATACTCTACTATGGTGACCGTTTATGTGTCCCCAATCATGAAGAGCTGAGAAAGAAGATTCTTGAAGAAGCCCATGGAACTCCCTACTCAATGCATCCTGGTTCCACTAAGATGTACCAGGATTTGAAAGGAAGATTTTGGTGGTCAGGAATGAAGAGAGACATAGCTAAGTATGTCAGCACCTGCCTGACATGTCAGAGAGTTAAAGCAGAACACCAGAGACCAGGAGGTGTCCTACAGCCCATTCAGATTCCAGAGTGGAAATGGGAAGACATAGCCATGGATTTCATAGTTGGTCTACCAAAGACAACTAATGGCTATGATGCTATTTGGGTGATAGTAGACAGATTGACCAAGTCTGCCCACTTTTTGGCAATCAGAGTGTCTTACTCAATTGAGAAGTTAGCCCAATTATATGTGCAGGAAGTGATCCGACTACACGGAGTCCCGAAGACCATTATCTCTGATAGGGATGGTCGTTTCACATCACACTTTTGGGAGTGTGTACAGACAGCGTTAGGCACCAAACTGAAATTCAGCACAGCATTCCATCCACAGACCGATGGACAGACAGAGAGAGTGAATCAGGTACTAGAAGATATGCTCAGAGCTTGTGCATTGGACTTCAAGGGCAGTTGGTGCAAGTATTTATGTTTAGCTGAGTTTGCCTACAACAACAGTTACCAAGCCACTATTGGTATGGCACCCTATGAAGCTCTTTATGGTAGGAAGTGCAGATCTCCCCTCTGTTGGTATGAAGGTAGTGAGAAGAAAGAAATGGGATCTCAGACTGATCTTATAGAGGATACCACAGAAGCAATCAGGAGCATCCGCCAGAGGATAGAGACTGCTCAGAGTAGGCAGAAGAGTTATGCAGATGTACGTCGTAGGCCGTTAGAGTTTGAAGTTGGGGATACAGTTTTCCTCAAAGTAGCACCTATGAAGGGAGTGATGAGATTTGGTAAGAAAGGCAAGCTAAGTCCTCGATACGTAGGACCTTACCCAGTGATAAAGAGAGTTGGTAAAGTAGCTTATGAGTTGGAGCTACCCTCAGAAATGTCAGCAATACACAATGTGTTTCATGTCTCAATGCTAAAGAAGCATATCCCAGATGCCAACCAAGTGATTGAGCCACAGATGGTACAAGTGCAAGAAGATCTCAGTTATGAGAGTCGACCTATTCAGATAATAGATCGAGCAGATAAGAAGCTGAGGAACAAAGTGGTACCACTAGTGAAAGTTTTATGGCTGAATCAGAAGTATGAAGAGGCAACTTGGGAATCAGAAGAGAGCATGAGGCAAAGGTATCCAGAGCTGTTCTAAGTTCGAGGACGAACTTTTTATAAGGTAGGGAGGATTGTAACGCCCCAAAATTTCCATTTTTAGTTCTTAAAGTCCTTAGAATTATTTAAAAATGGTTTAGAAATATTCTAGATATTTTTAGGAATTTTTAGAATATTTTTATGGAATTTTTCGAGTCCGTTTGGTATTTTTGGAAAAAGAAAAAAAAAAGGAAAAAAAAATGGAAAAAAACCAATTAAAGGGGCAGCTGGGGGATTGAACCCGCGACCACAGGGAGCAAGGGAAGCCAACGAACCAGCTGGGCTAGGGTATCAAGCACAGAAAAGAGAGGAGAGAAATAATGTTGTAGTGTAGTTAAGCCTTTTCATTAAGAGGTATATTAAGCCGCTTAAGTCGCGTTGGAAAGGGGAGGCTAGGGTTGTGGTCGGCGCGTGAACAGGGAAGAGAGGCGAGGAGAGGAGGCGAATTCGAGGGTTCTTCTTCTTCTCCTTCTTCTTCACCTTCCCCCTTGAGTAGAGAAGACCTAGGATTGCTTCCTAGGGCTAAAGGTGGAAGCTTTTCACAAGAAGGAGGGGAAAAGATTTTGTTAGGGAGTTTTCTCCCTGTTTTTGTGAGTTTTCTTCAAGACCGATGTAAGTAAATCGCTCACCTGCAATAGGAGTAGTTTCGTTTCGAAATTCTCATTGTAGAACCCTAGTTTTCGAAAAGTAGAAGCATGGTGAAGAGAATTTTGCTATTCTATGTTTTAGCTATTAAATTGCATGTTTTATCATGTTAGAAATTCAATTTGTTTGTATTGAATGTATGTAGGCCAAGCATGATGAGTTTTCATACTTATGAAAAGACCTAAAAGTGAATTTGAGTTAAGAAGCACACAAGGTGCTCGATGGAAAGTTAAAGTGAGAAAAGTAAAGGTTTTTAGCATGCAAATATATGCAAAAACAAGTAAAGTGATAAGTTTAAGTATGGTAGTAAGAAAAGTATTTTACTTTGAGAAAGAGACATGTACCGGGCAAATGTAAGGCCCATCGAAAGTTAGAAAGTAAAGTTCTAATAGGGTGCGGTGGCTAGCTACCTCGCAACCTATTAGAAAAGCGCGCAGTTGGTACACTGATACCATGGTACAATGTCAAGGCCTAAAGAGAAAGTTGATTATTTATTTTCAAGTATATAAGTATGATCAAGTAGTTTCTTTTTTGAGAAAGTGTTTAATTATTATATGTGTACCTTGATACAATGCAAGCATGATAAAGTAGTTCAAGTAGTAAGCATGGTTAGTTGTGTACTTTGATACATTAACAAGCATGATAAAGTGTTTCAAGTTGTAAGCATGTTTAGTTGTAAGTTTTGAAGTAAGTAAAGTTTTAAATCATTCTTCGAAATGAGCATGTTTAGTATTGACATCATGATTTTGTGAGTAGGGATTTACTTACTAAGCATTGTGCTTATTAGTTGCATTTTCCTTCTATTGCAGATAAAGGAAAAGAGAAAGCGTAAGTTGGGAGGCGACAGGACTTGCATTGATGTTCAGAGGAGGTGGAACCGGGGTAAAAGATCCGTTGGGTTGAGTATGAGTAGAGTTTGGTATTTAGAAACATTTAGTTTTATGTTTTGAATAGTAAAGAGTGAACCAATGTGTTTAATTTCCGCATAGAGTAAGAAGTTGATACAACTTGAAGATGTTTACTTATGTTTTTCCATATGCTTGGTTAGTTTGGTTAAGTTCCGTATTAGTTTCAATTTCAAGAGTTTGGATTGGTTTTGAGTTGCCAATGTGCCAAATAAACTAGTATATATGATAGATTTGAAGTTATATCTTAATGCGAAGTGATAGTATGTGATTTGTGGATGTTTGAAAGGGATTTTCAGGTCTGAAATTTGCAGTTTCAGGCGTGCCAGTCGACTGGCTCAGATACCAGTCGACTGCTATATCGAACAGAACCTTCTGTTCGATATGGCAGTCGACTGACCATATACCAGTCGACTGACACCAGTCGACTGATATAATAGCAGTCGACTGCTACCATTAAAGAAAAACTGTGTAGAGCAGCTGGTTAGTGCTTTAGTGTTACAACTAAGAGGTCTAGGGGTCAAATCCTGGCAAAGTAAATAAAATGAAAGTTGTTTTGTTTTTTTTGAAAAAAAAAAGAAGGAAGAAAAAAAAAAAATTCAGAGCAAGTTAAGGGGACTCAAGTAGGTGTAACCTAAGGCTAAGGATAAGGTAAAGTTAAGGTTAAGCAAATGTGACGTCCGCTTTAAGGAAGTTAAGGGAAGTCGGGTCGTCACATAGGCACTGGCAAAGGAAAGCCAGGGTAAAAAGTCCTAGCGAAAGACTGCTAGGCATTGGCGAAGGAAAGACAGAGTCAAAAGCCCTAGCGAAGGACTGCTAGGCGCCAGGAGAAGGACAGCCTGGGACTGAAGCCCTAGCGAAGGAATGCTAGGCACCGGGCGAAGGGCAGCTCGGCATCCAAGACCTGACAAAAGACCGTCAGGCAAAAGTCCAACCAGAGGAACGGTTGGCATCAGGTAAATTCTCCCGAGAGGAGTAGGTGAGGACGCGTTCCATGTCGAGGGAACAGTAGGCGTCGGTTCGACCTAGGGCTCCATTTCGGAGGCCCAAAGTCAGAACCAAGACAGCTAAGGCTGTATAAAACAACAAATTTATGCTTTATATTGTTTTTGGACTAACCCTGGATGCAGGACCAAAGGAACGTGTGTCTGCAGCTCAGAGAGCCTCAAAGGAGTGAGGCAGCAGCTAAGCAGGGCGCCCTGAGTGTCCAAGGCGCCCCCAAGGTGAACAAGAAACAAGTGAAGCAAAAAGGAGCTTCGGCTGACTACTGGCCGAGGCGCCCTCAGCAGCGAGGGCGCCCTCAGCAGCCAGGGCGCCCTCAGCAGCCAGGGCGCCCTCAGCAGCCAGGGCGCCCTCAGTAGCAAAGGCGCCCCGCGCCTATGTCAGCAGAGTCAATCACCCTTATCCAGCCGAGAAGCCAGCGCGGAAAAAGTCAAGCAAGGCGCCCTCAGCGTCCAGGGCGCCCCCAGGGTCAAACCTCATCCCTATTCGGGTGGGATAAAGCTTGACCAAGAGGATTAGGGATCGCTTGACACGTGGCAGGGTGCCCCCGACGTCCAGGGCGCCCCGAGGTGCTATAAATAGCCCCCAACGCCCAAGCTTCCAAATATAACTTCTGAATCAACTCTTCTACGCTCTTCTGCACTCGCGCTTCGCCTCGGAATCCTTCCAACTCGTGCCGACGACGTCCCGCTGCTCAGAAAAAGTCGATCTACCCCGGACGTCGGTAAAAGAGTTATTTCAAAATTTACTGTATTTAATTCTAATTCTGTAATCTTTTGTAAACGAATTTGCGCCTGATATAGAGTTGTCCAAAGTAAACGGTCAACGACCGTGGGCCTTGGAGTAGGAGTCGACCCAGGCTCCGAACCAAGTAAAAACGACTGCGTCTCTGTGTTATTATTTTTCTTATTTTCCGCTGTGCACCTGCTCTTAATTTTCCGAAAAACGAATACCGATATTCACCCCCCCCCCTATCGGTTCTATCGATCCAACAAGACTATGATGAAACCTATGCCCCTATATCTAGACTTGAGTCAATTAGGATGCTACTAGCCTTTACAGCCTATAAGGGATTTAAACTATACCAAATGGATGTCAAGTCCGTCTTCCTGAATGGTTATATAAAAGAGGAAGTTTATGTAGGACAACCCCCAGGCTTTGAGGATCTTGACTACCCTAATTATGTGTTCAAACTTAGGAAAGCCCTTTATGGATTAAAACAAGCACCTAGGGCTTGGTATGAAAGATTATCCACCTATCTAATTTCTAAAGGTTTTAACCAAGGTCAAACTGACTCAACCCTATTTATTAAGACTTTAGAAAAAGATATTTTTATAGCCCAAGTTTACGTAGATGATATAATTTTTGGATCAACAAACACTAATTTCTTAAAAGATTTTATTAAAATTATGGAAAACGAATTTGAAATGAGTCTAGTAGGAGAATTAACCTTCTTTTTAGGTTTACAAATTAAACAAACCAGGGATGGAAACTACATTCACCAATCAAAATATGCAAAAGAATTAATTAAGAAATTTAAAATGGAGAGTTTAAAGAACTTGAGTATTCCTATGGCCACAAATGCCAAAATAGATAATGATCCTGAAGGTAAGCAGTTGATTTAAAATATAATAGAAATATTATAGAAAGTTTGCTTTACCTAACTGCTAGTATACTTGATATTCTTTTTGTAGTAGGTATTTGTGTCAGGTACCAAACTTGTGCTAAAGAGTCCCACTTAATTGCAGTTAAAAGGATCCTTAGGTATATTAAGGGCACAATAAATGTAGGTATTTGGTACCCTAGGACGTCCAATTTTAAATTATTAGGATTTTTTGATTCAGATTATGCAGGGTATAAATTAGATATAAAAAGTATGAGCGGAAGCTGCCAGTTACTAGGACAAAGTTTAGTTAGCTGATGCAGTAGAAAGCAACATTGTGTTACCTTATCCACAACTGAAGCAGAATATGTTGCCCTCGGGGAATGTGTAGCCCAACTTTTATGGATGGTACATACCCTTAAGAACTTCAATCTAGACTACACCCAAACTAAGGTACTTGTTGACAATATGAGTTCAATCAATCTTATCAAAAATCCTATTCATCATTCTAGAACTAAGCATATTGAAGTTAGACACCACTTTGTTAGGGATCACGTAGCTAGAGGTGAAATCGTACTTACACATATAGACTTAAAATCTAACCTAGCCGATATTTTCACTAAACCACTTCTAAATCTGAATTTAGTTCACTAATAAGGCAGTTAGGAATGTGCTTAGTAAAATAGGACTGTTTTTTAAATTCCTGTTTTAGTATCTTAAAAAATTATTATTTTATATTATTTTAAAAATATTTTTTCGACATAGTTTTTTATAAAAAATTACTCCCTTCAACTTTTAGGGTGCGTTTGGTTGGGGGTTATCCTTGATAACCTTAGTTATTCATCCAAGGATATTAACAAAAATCTTGTTTGGTTTAGATAATCAACGATTCCCAAGTAATGATCGATGCCCGACACATCAGCAAAAGAGGCATGCAACCCGGAATCGGAAAACTTTAGGAAAGTAAGGTTTTTCTTGATTTTGGGGTTATGAAACATATTTTTTCAAAATTATCCTCCAATATTTACCTTAGCAAAAGAGGCATTATTCGCGGGAGACCACCGGCAACGACGGCGGGCGGCGACCGACGACGGCGACCAGTGACCGGCGCCGTTGGTCGGTGACCACCGACGACCCACGACCGACAACGACGGTTGGCGACCGGCAACGACGGTCGACGACCATTATTCACGGCCGACGACCGACAACAATGGCTGACGACCATCGCCAGTGGCCAACCATTATTCGCGGCCGACAACCGGCAATGACAGTCGGCGACCACTGCCGGCGGTCGGCGACCGAGGGTACGAATATGTATATAATATCATCTTACTTTTTTATTTTAAATTTATAAGCATACAATATTATTATACTTAAATTTAACTAAAGGGTAATACGGTAAAATATTATATTATGTCATAGACTATTAACTCCAAACAAATAAGATTTTATTTGATTACCTAAATTGAACCAAACAACTTTAGGTTATGTTTCATTCCCCATTACCTTGGTTATGTTATTACTTGGTAATCACATAACTAAGGTTATATCTGATAACTTGAACTAAACACACCCTTAGGGTTTTTCTACGCAATGGACTTAGCTTAGGGTTTAACCCTAGAATTGCATGCTCCTATAGATTTAGAAGCCAACATCTCACAAGCACATTAGGATACTTGATTGATAACCTAGATTGGGTTGAGATGCTTAGGTCTATGCCTTGACTCAAGATGCTTTAAGTCAGTGCTTCAAGAGCAGTTGGGGCGATAAATACAATTAAACAACAATCAAGTTAAGTATTCAAGCTTAGAAAGTCTAACTTGATCAGACTACTTAACTTGACTAACCCAAGTGAAAGCTGCTGTTATATAACAGTTAGTAAGTAGCTAATTAGGTTAGACAGAGTCCGAAAGAAATTAACTTGATCCATTTTTTAAATGATTTTTTACTTGGACTCACTAGTTTGTTGACTGGGTTCAAAATTTATTACTTGGGTCAAACTTAGTTCATTTCTATTACTTGCTGTGGGTCAGTTTCATTCGTTATTTTTACAAAGCAAGTAGGATCTGATACACAACTGTTTTTCCTGTCAAACATGATTTTCATTTTTTTTTATATATGGCAAAGGGGGAGAGAAGAAAAAGTCAAGTTAAAATTATTTTTCCCTTGAAATATTTGTTTTCGAAAAAGTCAAGTTAAAATTATTTTTCCCTCAAAATATTTATTTTCTAAAAAGTCAAGTTAAAATTATTTTTCCCTCAAAATATTTGTTTTCGAAAAAGTTAATTTAAAATTATTTTTCCCTCAAAATATTTGTTGTAGAAAAAGTCAAGTTAAAATTATTTTTCCTCAAATTTTTTCGAAAAAATAAAGTTAAGTTGTTTTCTTCTCAAAATTTTTTTCGAAAAAGCAAAGTTTATTGAAAATTCTATTGGAGGAAAAAACTTTAAGTTAGAGGTTTTCAAAATTTATTTTTTTCAAGAACTTCCTTTACTCATAAGTTTTCAAAAAAAAATTTTGGAAAAAACTTTCAAAATATAAAAATTACATATTTTCAAAAGCTTCAAGGGGATATTTTCAATAAAAAGAAGCTTATGCAATATTTTCAAATTTTTTGCTATCATATTCTAAGGGAAAAGAGGAGAGTACCAATCAAGGGGGAGAGTAGAAAATTTATTTTCTTTTCTTCAAGTACATAACTATCACGTTTTTTTTGTTGTTTTTAACTTAACTATTGAATGGTGTTGCCATAAATCAAAAAGGGGAAGATTGTTGGTGCCGGAAGCACCAGATCGAACCTGATTTTGATAATGGTAAAGAGTTCAATGTTAAGTCTATATTGTGATCTAATGGATTTACTAAGTATGCAGGAAAGACCTAGTTCACCTAGGCACAAAGTCTTGACCTGCAGGGTTGAACAAAAAGACCTGCCCGAGGGTTGGGCAAGAAGTCCTGGTCATGGAATGTTCACCAAAGTCCTGATCAGGAAGATTAGGTAGGAGTCTTAGACGAGCGAGGATTGTGGACAGAAGTAGAGGCGGGTCGAGGTACGGACGTCTCGAGATTCGGCAGTCTCGGAGGTAGAGCAAAAGTCCAACCGGAGGAGCCGATTAGCAAAAGGTAATTTCTCCTAAGAGGAGTAGGTGAGGACGCGTTCCCCGGAAGAGGGAATAGTGTTGGATCGAGAAAAACGATAGAGGGGGGTGAATATCGTTAAAATCTTTTTCGGATTAAGAAAAGAGAAAACGCGCAGCGGAAATAAAGTAATCACACAGGAACACAAGTAGTTTTTACTTGGTTCGGAGTCGCGGTCGGCTCCTACTCCAAGGCCCACGGTCCTTGACCGTTTACTTTGGGCAATACTATAATCTTGCAAAAACAGTTTACAATTTGAGTACAGAAATATTGCAGTAAATGAAACTAATTACACTTTTTGTTATCGACGTCCGATGTGGATCGTATTTCGGAGCAGAGGGACGTCGTCGGCGTTGGAATCTCGAAATCAGAGTTTGCCAGGGCGTACCGCTTAAACGAAAAGCTTTGGAGCGTATGAAAACTGTGTCCTTGAAGCCTTGGGGTCGAGCCCCTTTTATAGTACTCTATCGGGCGCCTGATGGGTTGGGGGCGCCTGACACGTGCCCTTCGATCCGGAAATCCTTATCCGCGGGCTCGATCAGCGCTTATCCTCCCCTCTTGGGCGCCTGAGCTGATGGGGGCGCCCGTGAGCTCACGGGCGCCTGATCCGCCTTGGTTCAGTGGCTTCGCAGTTGGTTTTTGGTTTTTGTCTTCACCCTCGGGTGCCTGTATCCTTACGGGCGCCTGAGCCCACTCGGGTGGAGTCATCGGGCGCCTAACTCCATTCGGGCGCCTAGGCCCAGTGAAGAACATTCAATTGTAGACGATCAGTCCTTCGACCCTGCAACTAAGGTTAGTCCCAAAAACAAGACAAGTAGTAATAACAATCGTAGCTGTCTTGGTTCTGACTTCGGGTCTCCCAAATGGAACCCTAGGTCGAACCGACGCCTACTGTTCCCTCGACGGGGAATGCATCCTCACCTACTCCTCTCAGGAGAGTTTACCTTTTGCCAACCAGCTCCTCCGGTTAAACTTTTGCCCGATCCACCTGACCAGGTCTTCGTGCCCAACTTCTGGTCAGGTCTTCGGTGCCCAGCCTCTTGCCAGGACTTCGTGTCCAGTCCTCGACCAGGACTTTTTGCCCGACTTCTGGTCAGGTCTTCTTGCCCAGCCCTTGACCAGGACTTCTTTGCCTAGCCCTTTGCCAGGACTTTTTGCCTAGTGTACCTAGGGCTTCTTCCTGCATACTTAGTAAGCACATTAGAACACAATAACATCTTAACTCTTGAACCCTTTGCCATTATCAAAACCCAGGTTTGACTTAGGTGCTGCCTGCACCAACAATCTCCCCCTTTTTGATTTATGGTAACTCGGTTCAAAAAGTTAAGTTAAACAACAGAAGGATAGGTAAAGTATCAGTTTTAATTTCCTCCCCTGGAAGAAATCTCCCCCTGAGTTTTTCAAACATTTGTGGGGTTTTTGAAAAAGTTTCTAAGTCTTTGTTAAAAAAGTTTTTCAGATTTTCAATACTTAGAAAATTTTCAAAACGGGATTTTAGAAAAAAAAATTTCCAAAATATTTTGAGTTGGGCATTTAGAAAATTTTTCAACACATTTAGCACTTAGAAACTTTTCAACATACTTAGAAAATTTTCTACCAGAAAATTTTAGAGTAAGTACTTAAAAATAGTTTTGAAAACACTTTTGAGTTAAGTACTTAAAAATAATTTCGAAAATACTTTGTTTTTACAATTTAGAAAATTTTCTATACTGATTTTGAAGTTTTAATACTTAGAAAATTTTCAAGCAGTTTTAATACTTAGAAAAAATTTTCAAGCAATATTTTGAGTTTATAACTTAGAAAAAATATTTTGAGTAAGTACTTAGAATAATTTTTGAAAACAAAAAAAACAATTGACTTTCAAAAAGAATACAGAACTTTACTTTTTGAAAAAAAATGGAGATGAAAGTTTTTGAAATTTGAAATTTAATTAAAAAAATTTAAAACCTTCTTTTCTCTCCTTTCCAATCTCTTTAATTGAAAAAAAAATTTAAAACCTTCTTTTCTCTCCTTTACAATCTCTCCCCCTTTGCCATATATCAAAAAAAATATAGCAAGAAAAATGAGTAATCAAAGTAAGGTGTTGTACTGAACCAATTCTAAGTTTAAACTGAACCAAATCAATTTGAATTTGCTCTTTCGGGTCCTGTCTAACCCAGTTAGATACTTACTAACTGTTATAAACCGTAGCTTTCGCTAGGGTTAGTCAAGTTAGGTGATCTGATCAAGTTAGATTTTCTAAGCTTGACACTTAACCTGATTACTGTTCAATTGGTATTTATTGCACCAATTACTGCAGATGCACTGACATAAAGCATCTTGAATCAAGGCATAGACCTAAGCATCTCAACCCAGTCTAGATTATCAATCAAAAGTACCCTAAGGTGCTTGTGAGATATTGGCTTCTAGATCTATAGGTGCATGCAGTTCTAGGGTTAGGGCCTAGGTTAAGTCCATTTGCGAAAAAGTCCTAGTTTTGAAGGGGATAAGTTTTGAAAAAACTAAGTTGGAAAATCATTTTAAATAAATAAAGAAAATGATTTTACAAATTAAATAAGAAATAAAACAGTTTTTGAAAAGAAGCATAAGTAAAGCAGTCCTATTCTACCAAGCATAACCCTAACTGCCTTCGTAGTGAGCTGAATTCTGACTCAGGTAAGGGTTTGGTGAATATATCAGCTAAGTTAGCTTTTGAGTCTACATGCTTAAGGACTATCTCACCCCTGGCTATATGATCTCTTACGAAGTGGTGTTTAACTTCTATGTGTTTAGTTCTAGAGTGTTGGATTGAGTTCTTAGTTAGATTAATTGAACTTATATTATCAATGTTGACTTGGGTTTGGGTGTAGTCAAGCTGGAAGTCCTAAGAGTGTGCATCATCCATAAGAGTTATGCTACACACTCTCCTAAAGCAACATACTCAGCTTCGGTTGTAGATAGAGCTACGCAGTGTTGCTTTCTGCTGCACCAACTTACTAGGCTGTTTCCTAAAAGTTGGGAGCTTCTACTTGTACTCTTTCTATCTAGTTTGCAACCAGCATAGTCAGAATCCGAGTATCCTGACAGGTCAAAAGTTGAAGTTCTAGGATACCAAATCTCTACATTTAGGGTGCCCTTGATGTATCTAAGTATTCTTTTTAGGGTTGCTAAGTGCGTTTCCTTAGCACAGGTTTGGTATCTAGCACACATTCCTACAGCAAAGAGGATATTAGGTCTACTAGCTGTAAGGTAAAGTAGACTACCAATCATACTTCTATATAGTTTAAGGTCTACTGGTTTACCATCAGGGTCACTATCTATTTTTACATTTGTGGTCATAGGGGTACTTATGCTTTTGGAGTTATCCATTTTAAATTTATTTATTAACTCTTTAGCATATTTGGATCGATAGACATAATTTTCATCCCTAGTTTGCTTAATTTGTAAACCTAAAAAGAAGTTGAGCTCACAAACTAAGCTCATTTCGAATTCGTTTTCCATTATTTTTACAAATTCTTTTAAGAAATTTGAGTTGGTGGATCCAAAAATTATATCGTCAACATAGATTTGGGCAATAAAAATGTCTTTATCTAAGGTCTTAACAAAAACAGTTGAGTCAATTTGTCCTTGGTTAAATTCTTAGAAATGAGGTAGGTTGATAGGCGTTTATACCATGCCCTAGGTGCTTGTTTTAGTCCATATAGTGCCTTATTGAGTCTGTACACATAGTCAAGCTTTTCTAAATCCTCAAAGCCGGGGGGTTGTCCTACATAGACTTCTTCTCTAATAAACCCATTCAGAAAAGCTGACTTTACATCCATTTGGTAGAGTTTAAAACCTTTGTGGGATGCAAAGGCTAGCAACATTCTAATAGACTCAAGTCTGGCTACTGGGGCATAGGTTTCATCATAGTCTAACCCTTTGACTTGACTGAACCCTTTGGTTACTAAGCGGACTTTATTTCTAACTATTTCCCCTTGGTCATTTAGCTTATTCCTAAAAACCCACTTAGTGTCAATAATGGATTTGCCCTCAGGTTTAGGTACTAGTTCCCAGACTTGGTTCCTTTCAAATTTGGCTAACTCCTCTTGCATTGCTATGATCCAATCAGGATCAGGTAAGGCTTCTCTATAGTCTTAGGTTCGATTTTCGAAATCAGTGCAATCTGACTAAGATTTCTATATGAAGACCTAGTTCTGACTCCTAAGGTTGGATCACCCACAATTTGATCAGTTGGATGACTGAGTCTGGGTTTCTTAGTTCTTCTATTACTTGGTTCAGCCTCAGGTCCGGCTGGACGGTTCGGTTTAGTATTTGGTTCAACTTCTTGGGTTGGTTCAATTATTGGTTCAATTGACTCAGTAGTTAGTTCAATAGTTAGTTCAATTAGAGGTTCAACTAGTGGTTCAATTGATGGTTCAATAATTTGTTCATTATCTTCATGATCAATATTTGATGGATTTAGATTTAGATTATCAGATTTTGAATTAATTTCCTCATCAAATATTAGGTTTGTTGTTTCTTCAATTTTGTTAGTTTATTTATTGTAAACCCTATAGGCCCTACTGGTTGCTGAATATCCTAAGAAGACCCCTGGGGTTGACTTAGACTAGAATTTACCTAGGTAGTCCTTGGTGTTTAGGATATGGACTTTGCACCCAAAGACCCTTAGGTAATGTAGGTTTGGTAGTCTATGGTAGTATAATTCATAGGGAGTTTTATTGTGTCATTTGTTAATTAGGTCCCTATTTTGGATATAGCAAGCCGTACTAATTGCTTCTGCCCAAAATTGGTTAGCTAGGTTGAATTCATTGAGCATAGTCCTAGCGGCTTCCTGTAGGGTTCTACTTTTCCGTTCGACTATCCCATTTTGTTGGGGGATTCTAGGACACGAAAATTCGTGAATGTACCCGTTTATTCTACAAAATTCCTCGAACCTTTGATTTTCAAACTCTCCCCCGTGATCACTCCTAAGTCTTTTGATTTTGGTATCATTTTGATTTTCAATTATCTTACAAAAATCAATAAACATGCTTAAAAAGGATAAACGCCCCGCCAATCTAGACGAAGGCGTTGGGAGCTATCTGGTGTAATGGGATATCAAAATAATCAGATATGGACATGGAAAAGAGAGGAAGAGGAAAACGGGACCAAACTCTAACTGCCCTAAGAAAAATATCAAAAACCCTAAGGGAGGTTCTACTGGAGATTGGTCTATCCTAGGGGCCTCGACCGCTAACTCCGTCGAAATGCCATACGCTTCGCAGGCGGGTCTCAGGGCAGCAGATTTAATCTTAGGTGAAGTGGCTTCATACCACTCCAGATAGTAAACCCCGTCCTCTTCCAATTTCTCCTTCCTACCCTGGTCTTTCATTCCCTTTCCTTCCTTGCCCATAGTAATGGAGGGGAGAAGAAGGTGGAGATGAACGAGACTTACGCGCGAAGAAGAAGCCTTAGCAAGATGAAACTCTAGTAAGCAGAGAGGGGACGTGCAAGCTTTGATAGTCGACGGTGCAAGAAGACAAAAGACCATTTTAGCCTTCCCCTTTTATAGGGAAGAAGTTGCTCTCATGCAGGAATAGAGGCGCGACACGTGGACGGTGATGACTGCTAATCTCAAGGTGTCGCCCATCTTTACGGTCGTCGATTGGTATGGCCCTGCGGCACGTATCAAAGGGAAATCACGTAGAAAAGATCCAGCCACATGATAGTATTATATTCGTTGGAACGCTCTTTCGCCATTAAGACGCCCCATGCACTCTTAATGAGTGATGGACAGTTATCATTGTCGGGCCTCGGAACTCACAGGAACTTTTGGATTAATTCAAAGGATCGCCTCAGGACAAGGGACGAATGTTTCAATTCCTCGGACCCGACAATTCGTCAAGAGAGAAGGAATGGTAATATGGGTCTCACAGACACTTAGTCTCCCCTCACTATACCACCAGCCTAATCAGTCAGCCCAAAGATCAACATAGGAGTCAGAAAGCCCGATTTCAAGTATCTGTTCCTCCTTCCATAACAGGAAAGTTATTGGATAATTATTGTCCATGACGCACAGTAATTAAGGTCTTAATGATCGCAGTGGCTGTTACCAAAAAATAGGATATCTATTAAGTAACCGATCTCTTCCAGAAGGAATCGACGTGGATGATGAGTCACCAGAGTGCAGCCCACAAGGACGATGACGAAAAGAAAGGAGATCGCACCCTGCGAGATCAACACGAGCGTTAATGGGAACACGCTGAAGATTTTCCGGTGGAGCCCACTCCGACGTTCAAGTCAGCACTCAAGTCGCTTGTAGGAAGAGAAATCAGGGAGAAAGTTATGAGTTGAGAGAGTGTAACCCCCTTACCTGGGGGGTTGAAGTACCTTATATACCTGTAGGCCTGGTCACACATATTTCCACGTTCTGCTCCATGTTTCGTACTTGTCGGTTACCTGATAACTCTTGGATAACGGCTCCTGCGATTATTGAGCCTTAATTGTCACATATAAAGGACAATAATTATCTGTCACCTTTCTTGAACAAGAATGGGTAACGGTTATTAGAGTCGGGCTATCGGGTCTATGATTTTTCGGGCTCCGCTTTCCCGAGAGAGTCTCGGGAGATTTCTCCCCCGGAAGGGCCTCGGGAGCCTATCATCCTGAGGAGGTCTCGGGCGTATACCATCCCGAGTTGGTTTCGGGGATCCGCCCTCCCGAGATGGTCTCGGGAGTCTACCCTCCCGAGGTGGTCTCGGGAGTCTGCCCTCTCGAGTAGGTCTCGGGAGTCCGAGAGAGTCGTTCAGATTCGGTGGACCTAGACACATAGCTTCCTCGTTCAACGTATCAACGTGGGGATGCTCAACCCCATCATAAGTCCCTCCCTTCAAGTCTAATCGAAGGAAGTGTGGCTGACTGATTAGACCAGTGGTGCAACGAAGAAAAGTTGTGTCATGGTGGGTCCGTATATCCATTAATACTTCATTGGCAGCTTGTCAGTTCTGAGGAATCGAAACATTCGTCCCTTGGTCCGAGACAACCCCCTTTGAATTAGTCTTCCAAACAGGCTTCTGCGAACTTCGAGACACAACAATTATAGCTGTCTATCATTCATTAAGAGCGCATGGGGTCTCTTAATGGCGACAAAACCCCTTCGCGAATGCACCTTTGCCACGTACTAAAACTTCTCTCTTTGCGATCTTTTGCTGATATGCGCTGCAGGACCATATCAAACGACAGCCTCGAAAGTGGCGACGCCTCGAGATGGATGCTCATCACCGTCCACGTGCCTTACCCCCATTATACACACGAGGGTGGCTTCTTCCCTATAAAAAGGGGAGGCGAAAAACGTCCGTCCGCCTTCTGGCATCGTCGATTAGTAGCGTTTGTGGGCGTCGTTCTCGTCTTCTCTTTCTAAGGATTCCTTCCCACGCGTAAGTCTTCTTCTTCGTCTTCACCTTCTTCCTTAGAAGCCATGGTTAAGGAGAGCAAGAAGGACCAAGGTAGGAAGGAGACCTCGGAGAAGGGATACCAACGAGAGTGGTATGAGTCCACTTCCTCCAAAGTTAGATAGGAAACCCTCCGAGCCGCCTGGGAGGCTTACAACATTCCGGCCGAGATGAAGGTAGAAGTCCCTAGGGTGGACCAATTACCCGTAGAACCTCTCCTAGAATTCTTTACCTTCTTTCTAGGGCAGTTAGAGTTAAGGCTTCGTTTCCCTCTCCCCCCTTTCTTCATGAGTATCTCCTCCTATTTTGACATTTTATCCATCAGATGACCCCCAACGCCTTCGCCCAGATGGGCGGGGCGTTTATCATCTTCAAGCTCTTTGACATTCCTCTAACTCCCCGCTTCTTTCACTTTCTCTTTATCCCTACCATGGCGTCCAGGGGGCCTTCAGTTTCACAGCCAGACCCAGCCATAGGTTCCTAGGAGGTTTCCTTTCCTCCCACAAGGGATGGAAGGAGTGATTCTTCTTCATTCGACTACTCCAACGTCCCTTCAGCCCTATTCGTTGGAGGGAAAACCTGCCCGCCCCTCCAGAGCTAGGGGACTTCTAGCAGGACCTAGGCTACAAGCGGGCTAGGAGCCTCCTGTCAGGCATGGAGTTTAGTGGCTAGGGTATGGTACATAGTGACGAACTCATGTACCAAGCGGGCCTCAGCCCTAAAGTCACCAACATAAGCTCCAACCTCGGTAAGTTTATCTTTTTTATAAATGTCTGTTAATTCTAACTAATGTTCCATTACTTGTTTATTGCAGAGGACATCATGTTATCGCGGATGATGAATCGGCTCATCAAATGGAATGAAGCCAATAAGCAGGCATTGGCCCCTCCCCACACCCTTCTTACCGCCCCAGCTGACTCGGCCGAAGCTTCGAAGGAGGCTACGGAGTCGTCCGGCAAGCACAAGACGTCAGAGCAGATAGAGGCACCAGCAGTGCTCGAGCCAACCACCGACCAAGGGTCCCCAGAGCTGCCTGGCACCCAGGAGCCCAACCTGCCTCTCGTCATCGTCGAGACGGGAGAAAATAAGGAAAAGTCGGCACCTCCAGTCGACACCCCGCTGCCTAGATCATCAGGGAGGCCAAAGAGGAAATTCTCCGACTAACGCTTGTCGAAATGGAAGAGGCTGCGACGTTTCGACCCCCGCAAGCTCCCCTCTATCCCTGAGGAGGGTTTGCCAATATCCGGTGATGAGGACACCATCCCCCTATCTCAGCATTTCAAGCCAACGACCACTCCAAAGACAGGAGGTTAGACCATCAGCACCTCCCCGGCCAACTCCTCGGACACCTCTAAAGGCAAGCGAGTGGTGCCCACAAAGCTCCGAATGAGGCTTGACCACCTGCGCAAGAAACTTCAAGCAGCATCAGAGGTAGCTTTGCAATCATTCCCTCCGGTGCAATTCAGGGAGGTCCATGCCGAGGGAGTCTCTAGCTCTGCCGAGGACGTCCCCGACCCTTCCATTGTACCCCCTGGAATGCCTGTCGTCCAGCCTCTCCCCCATCCAAGAGACCCCTTTTCCTCCCTGAGCTGAGGTGACGCCTCGACAAACCATGGAGTCTTGAGAGGAGATGCCTTGCGCACCTCGGCCAGGCCTTTAACCAACCTCCATGAGTCTCTCCTAAAGGTAAGGGTTCCTACTTTTCTCAGATTACCCTGACTCATGTTTTCTAACCCTTATGCACTATGACAAGCTACTAAAGACTGCCTTTCTGTTTATATTCCTGGCAAGAGGTGGAGCCCCTAATATGGAGAGTGCTTACGGCGAAGGTCGAGGCCTACCGTGCCCATCAAGGGGGCCACCTACAAGTAGAGGTCAGCAGAGCTCTCCGGGTGAAAGTAGAGCATCACCTGGAATCTCTGCTGGCCTTAGAGTCAGCCCTACATAGCTCTCGCCATAGGGAGTGCTTGATGTTAGAGAGGGTCATAACCCTCTCGAATGACTTGTGCACCCTGGCCAAAGAGCGGGATCAGCTTCAAACTGGGGAGAAGAAGCTGGCCGGGGACGTCCAACTCCTGGAGACCTCGACAGAAGCTCTAAATGAGCGAATGAAAGACCAAGTGCACCAGCTAGCCCAAAAAGAATCGATGATCAAGGCGGCAGTTGATCACATGACCGACCTCCAGGAGGACGTTGCCCATGCCCGATCAGAAGTCTCAGCCAACTCAGAGAGGCTCAAGGAGGCCCTGGAAGACAAAGAAAAAATGACCTCTGAGGTGGCTCAGCTGAGAACTGCCGAGGAAGCCGAGGCTGAACTGCAAAACTATAAGGCTGACGAGGCATCCCGGCCAAGAGAGACTGAGGCTGAGTTCAAGGCCTGGTTTCTGGAGTCGGATGAGTTCGGCGATATTCTGGCTGGGCAGGTCTTGAAGCGCCTAAAACAGGGCTTCAATGGTGCCATCAACCAGCTCTAGAAGGCCCAACTATTAAAGTCGGGCGCCGACCTGAGTTTCATGAGTGTCGGCCGAGTTTGGGATGAACTCCCTCCTGAAGATAAGGAGATGTAGGAGCTTTTTCCCAAACTCGTTCTATGCAGTTTTTGCTTCCTCATTTGTCTTCCTTTCTTCCCTGAATTTGTAATGTACTCAACTGTTTGGAATGAAAGGAAATTTGCATGATTTTGTCTTAAGTATGCTTGTGGATATCTTGCTCTGGAATGCTTGTACTCTTCCATATTGTACTCATCTCTCTGGTCCTATGGAACTTTGTGAAAGTGTCTTCAGGATTGAATGACTTCCAACTATACCCCGAGTTGGGGTTCTGTTACCTCAAGCAAAGGACCGAGATGTTGTAGCCCCAGGGAAACAACTTCTACTTCCACGACCAATATCTGGTAACCACAAGGAGACAGCTTCTACATCTACGGCCCCAGGATACACCAGGACCATGGAGGAGAGCTCGGACAAAGGAGCAATATCCTTTGCGCGGCATAATAACTGTACCTTTCGTGATATGAACTAGAAATAATTAACTATTTTGTTTGCCTCCACAGTCTGATGGTGTTCCTTTGTATCTTGTCGCTTATATGCTAGCTTCCTTCCCCCTCTATATCCCCATAAACTATCCTTAAGTTCGCGGTCAGAGTTAATAAGGCTATCTCAGCCCCTGGTCGGGCATTCGCAGCCCCACGACCAGGTCTACTTACCTCGGGCATTCGCAGCACCGCGAGGTAGTAGGGTTTAAGCAGCTCCTGGTCGAGCATCCACAGCACCACGACCAGGCCTACTCACCTCGGGCATCCGCAGCACCGCGAGGTAGTAGGGTTTAGGCAGCTCCTGGTCAGGCATCCGCAGCACCACGACCAGGCCTACTCACCTCGGGCATTTGCAGCACCGCGAAGTAATAGGGTTTAGGCAGCTCCTGGTCAGGCATCTGCAGCACCACGACCAGGCCTACTCACCTCGGGCATCTATAGTACCGCGAGGTAGTAGGGTTTAGGCAGCTCCTGGTTGGGCATCCGCAGCACCACGATCAGGCCTACTCACCCAGGCATCCACAACACCGGAGGTAGTAGGGTTTAGGCAGCTCCTGGTCAGGCATCCGCAACACCACGACCAGACCTACTCACCCCGGGCATCTGCAACACTGCGAGGTAGTAGGGTTTAGGCAGCTCTTGGTTGGGTATCCGCAGCACCACGACGAGGCCTACTCACCTCAAGCATTCGTAGCACCGTGAGGTAGTAGGGTTTGGGCAGCTCCTGGTCGGGCATCCGCAGCACCACGACCAGGCCTACTCACCCCAGGCATCCGCAGCACCGTGAGGTAGTAGGGTTTAGACAGCTCCTGGTTAGACATCCGCAGCACCACGACTAGGCCTACTCACCTCGGGCATCCGCAGCACAGCGAGGTAGTAGGGTTTAAGCAGCTCCTGGTCGGGCATCTGCAGCACCATGACCAGGCCTACTCACCTCGGGCATCCGCAGCACCGTGAGGTAGTAGGGTTTAAGCAGCTCCTGGTTGGGCATCCACAGTACCACGACTACTCAGCTCAGGCATCCGCAGTACCGCGAGGTAGTAGGGTTTTAGCAGGCAAGTACTTGGGATCCTTTAAGAGGCATCTCGTTTGCTTCTTTGATTACTGAAATTGCAAGGCAGTGCCAACAATAATACAAATACATTTGGACATCTCAAAATCTCACCGAGTACGATATGGTCGGAGATGATTGGCATGCCAGGGTCTCTCCAGCCTCTTGCCTTTGTCATCCTCCAGATAGTAGCTACCTCTTGTGAGCTTTCTGGTGATGATGTAGGGTCCGCCCCATTACGGCTCTAGCTTTCCGAGATCACCGACAGGCTTGATCCTCTTCCAGACTTTATCTCCAACATCAAAGCTATTGGCAATCATGTGACGATTGTATGCTTGTTGCATTCGCTGCCTGTAGGCTAGTAACCGAGCTGTTGCTTTGTCTCGCACCTCTGCCACCGCTCCAGGTCGATCAATCGCTCTTGATCATTGTTCTCTTTATTATAATACTACCGCCGGGCAGGTAGACGAACAATGTCTCCCCTTCCACTGACTTGTAAAGGACGGGTAGCTCGGCCAGGTAGGCTTTTAGATCTACAAACGCCTTCTCACATTGGTCGTCCCAGTCAAACTTGATTGCCTTCCTCAAAATCTTGAAGAAAGGCAGTGTCCTGTCAACAGACATGGAGATGAATTTGGATAAAGCTGTAATCCTGCCATTCAGCCTCGTACCTCCTTGAAGTTGTGAGGAGAGGGCATATCGAAAATGACCTTCACTTTATCTGAATTGGCCTCGATCCCCCTCAATGTCACCATGTCTAGGAACCGACCTCTCTTTATTCCGAACAGACACTTGGCTGGGTTCAACTTCAGCCGGTTGACCCTCAGGGTGGTGAAGGTCTCTTCGAGGTAGGCTTTTATATCCTTCCCCTTATCTATTTTGACTAGGATGTCATCTACATAAACTTCAATGTTCCTCCCGATTTGATGTCTGAAGACCTTGTCCATCATCCTCTGGTAAGTTGCCCCAGCGTTACGCAATCCAAAAGGTATGACGTTATTGCAATAAGTGTCATCTGCAGTCACAAAGCTGACCTTTTCTTGATCTTCCGGGGCAAGAGAAACTTGGTGATACCCCTGGTAGGCGTCCAGCATGGAAATAAACTCACAACTAGAGGTGGAATCTATTAATCTATCTATCTGAGGCAGAGGATAGCAGTCTTTAGGGCAGACTTTATTTAAATCTCGAAAGTCAATATACACCCGTCATTTACCCCTGGGCTTAGGGATAAGCAATACATTAGCCAACCAAGTTGGGAATTGAACTTATCTTATGTGACCAGCCTTCAACAACTTGGCGACCTCCTCTCTGATAGCCTTGTCTTGCTCAGGAGCGAAATGTCTTCTTCTCTGCTTCACCGGTCGAGCCCCGAGGGTCACATGCAAGAGATGTGTGGCCAGGGCTAGGGGGACTTCCTTGATCTCCTTGGTTGCCCACGCAAACACGTCCCGATGGTTCTGCAAACTGTCGATCAGATGACTCCTCAACTCTGGCGTGAGGTTAGCAGCAATCCTTGTAACCCCCCCCCCCCATTTGTTGAGGGTGTATCTGAACCTCTTCACTCTCGACCTCCCTCCGTTCTTCTCTGGGCCCTTCCTCCTCTCGAGGGTTGGCGAGGTCAATTTATAGAGCGTCATCAGCCTTCAAGTTCTTGCAGGCTTCAGACCTGACCTCCCCACTGTCACATCATCGGGAAACCAGTAGATCCCCTTGACTCGACTACTCGCTCGCCCACCGGGAACTTGATCTTTTGGTGGTAGGCTGAGACCACCGCCTGGAATACGCTGAGTGTTGGACGTCCGGGATGGCATTGTAGGATGAGGGCGCGTCCACGACCAAGAAAGGAGTCCTCCTCATCCTCTCCAGTGTGTCATCTCCTAATGACAGGGATAGGGAGATCTACCCTATTGGCTGCATTCGGTATCCAGTGAAGCCGAAGAGTGGGGTAGAGACTGGTCGTAGATCATCCTCGTCGATCTGCATCTAGTCCAGGTCCGCCTTGTATAGGATGTTTACAGAACTACCTGTATCCATGAAGACACACTTAACTTCATAATTAGCTATGCGTGCGTGAATTATTAAGGCGCCCTCATGAGGGGTCTCCACATCGTCTATGTCATCTGGGTCGAATGAGATGACGGGGCCTCTGCGTTGGCCACTGCTTGTTCCGATGGACTAATTCTCCAGCCGCCGAGTATGGGCATTCCTTGCCCGGTTCGAGTCCCCTCCGGTAGAACCTCCAGAAATCACCCCTACGTGGCCCGAAGGAGGGCCTCACACAAGAGGCTTGCCCTTCTTGGGGTCTCGCTCAGGGGAGAGAGATCAACGAGGTGCCACCTCCCGACTTCTCCCCCTGGACTGTGATTGAGATGGCCGCCGAGTTCCTTCCTCTCCTGACGGTCGCTTGCGGAGAGAAAGACTCCTTCGCGGGGACCTCCGGCGATACCCCACTTTCTTCCATCACTTCCGGGGCTTGTTATCTGCTTCCTCCGCCATCCTTTTCTTTAAGGCGTGGCACTCTTCTATGGAGTGCGTGGTATTGTCATGGAAATCACAGTACTTCTTCGGTGGTTCTGGTTCTTGAGTATCCACCGTTTCTACGAGCCACCTCTTACCAACCCAGTGATCCTTTCCCGACGAGAGTCTTTCGCCCGGACTGGTGTTGGCGGTTCCCTTCTCCCCGACTAGGCTGGGGTCTGTGCAAGAGCTCCGGCTGGTTCTTTGTAGCGGGCATGCCGCACTTTTTCGACATTGACGTGCTTAACGGAGCGCCCCAGCAAGTCGTCGAAACTGGTGGGCGGCTTCTTCACCAATGACTGGAAAAGTCCCCTTCGGAGAGGCCCTGTGTGAAGGTGCTGACCAGGATCTCCGATGTCGCGGTTGGCACATCTTGCGCCACTCGATTGAACCTCTGTATATAATTCTTCAGAGGTTCTTTGCCTCTGCTTGAGGGCGAAAAGATTCAACGTCGTCTTCTGATATCGGCAGCTGCTTGCAAAGTGATGCAAAAATGCAGTTCTAAACTCCAGAAAAGAGTTTATAAAGCCCTGCGACAGTCTCTGGAACCATCTCTGAGCTGCTCCTGACAGAGTGTTCAAGATCACTTGACACTTAACACCATCTGTGTATTGGTGCAAAAGAGCCGCGTTCTTGAATTTGCAGACGTGATCCTCTGGATCTGTCTTCCCATCGTAGTCGGCAATTCCGGGATCGTGGAACTTCTTCGGCATGGGATCTTCTACGATGTCCAGGGAGAAAGGAGTGGAGGGTGACATCTGGAAGGCTATGGGTTCCTCTCTCTTTCCCGGTCCTTCTTCCTGCCTCAGGGCACTTGAAGTTACAGAGTTAGCCTTTTCCAAGTCTCCCAGGGAATCTAACTGGTGTACAGGAATTGCCCCGGCGTGTCCCACCGGTGGTGAGACAGATCTCTGGTGTTGGGGATGCGAGGTGGAGATCCTAGGGATCTCACCTTGCCCAGAAGCCGCATGCCATGAGGTGGCTTGCTCGATTTGGTGTTGTTCGAGCGCTCCTTTGACGGCGTTGGCCACAAGGCGATCCAGTTCTTCTTTCGTCAAAATGATGGGTTGTCCCTCCGGCTCTGCCATCGGTGCTCCTTGTGGTGCTTTGATTTGTGTTTCCCATAGACGGCGCCAAACTTGTTCCAGAAGGAATCAACGCGGATGACGAGTCACCAGAGTGCAACCCACGAGGACGATGAGGAAAAGAAAGGAAATCGCACCCTGCAAGATCAACACGAGCATTAATGGGAACACACCGGAGATTTTTCGACAGAGCCTACTCCAACGCTCAAGTCAGCACTCAAGTCGCTTGTAGGAAGAGAAATCAGGGAGAAAGTTAAGATGTAGAGAGAGTAACCCCCTTACCTGGGGGGTTGAAGTACCTTATATACCTGTAGGCCTGGTCGCACATATCTCCACATTCTCCTCCACTTCCGTACTTGTCGGTTACCTGATAGCTCTTGGATAACGACTCCCGCGATTGAGTCTTAATTGTCGCATATAAAGGACAATAATTCTCCGTCACCTTTTCTGAACAAGAAAGGATAACGGTTATTGGAGTCGGGCTATCGGGTCTATGATTTTTTGGGCTCTGATTTCCCGAGAGGGTCTCGGGATATTTCTTCCCCGGAAGGGCCTCAGGAGCCTATCTTCCCAGGGAGGTCTTGGGCGTATACCATCCCGAGTTGGTCTTGGGGATCCGCCTTCCCGAGATGGTCTCGGGAGTCTGCCCTCCCAAGGTGATCTCGGGAGTTTGTCCTCCTGAGGAGGTCGAGAGAGTCGTTCAGATTCAGTGGACCCAGACACATAGCTTCCTCATTTTACGTGTCAACTCGGGGATGCTCAACTCCAGCACGCTGATTAAGGAACGTGGAGGAGAACGTGGGGACAAATGTGATAGAGACCTCAGGTATATAAGATGCCTCAGCATCCAGGTAAGGGGGTCTTCCTGGAAAGATAGAAAATTTGATTCCTCGTTGTCCTTTGAAAGAGATAAGATTTCTGACTTAAATGTCGGAGAGGACTCCATCGAAAAATTTTCCGGTGCATTTCCTTTAACGCTCGTGTTAATCTCGCAGGGCGCAGACATCTTCTCCCTATCATCGTTGTCGTGGGCTGCGCTTTGATGACTCGTCATCCCTGTCATTCACTTCCAGAATAGCTACATTAAATGTCATTATGATCCAAAGAAGAAGAACGCTCAAGGGATAGAATAAAAAGTAATCAAGGACCCTTGGAAAGGGGGGAATTCTCTCATTCTTACTAAAATACTACTTTTTCCTTCTTTGATCGACTACTGACTTGGCCGTCGGAGTGGGATCATCGGAACTCCTTTCGATACCCTTCTAACGTTTCTTTAAGTTCCTTTCTCAGGTCATTCTCCTCGCTAAATCATCTGTCGTATCACCGGGCATCGCCATCCCACCTGTTAGCTTCTGGATCATTTTGACATCGTTTGTGAGAACAAGTATAACCAGAAGCTACTAATTCAATGGCAAACACTGGCAATCTAGCGACTGTCATTCTTATTTGTGAGGAACTAGATCAACTCGTAGCCTTAGAAGTATGAGGGGTGTTGGAACAACATCAACTTCAGTCAGCTGCCTCTGTGTCAGTGGCAAAGCAACAAACATCGCTGTCACCATCGAAGGCACGCTTGGAGGTGACCCAGAGGCATCAGCGAGAGGCGGCGGAGGAGTTGCAAAAAGTCAAGTTATCAGCTTTGAGCATGCTGATAAGTCATCATTTGGTCTATTCTTCTGAGTTGATATATAGCATAATTTGGCTAATTGCATATTTTACATTACATCTTTTATCATGTTTATGATTTAGGGTTTGATTTAGCTTGAGTGTGATTTCTCGCAATTTACTACATCATTTTCCACTGATTTGAAATTGTTGTTGTAGGGGCAATTAAGTTGGGCCAAATTGGCACATGATCAATGGTCAAGCAAGTGGATTCATCTAACAAGGAGGCTCAATTGGTTTGAACCACATCAAGGACTCAAGCTTAACCCAAGTCACATCCCTTCCACAAATCCCTAATCTCCATTTGAACCTAAACCCAAATCAAATTGAACTCGGTTTAATGGGATCATATAAAAACCAAAAACATTGCGATGAATAGTGACTATGCCTACTGCTTCATCTACGAGTCTTCTTCCATCGCGAGCCCCATCCCATCTTCTTCCTTCTTTCCAAGCTCCAGAATCAGTGAGGAAGCATCAAGGCGTCATCTGGACGGCATTAGGCAGTTGGGATCGCGACATCGAGGGTTTTGGCATCGAGTTTGCTGAGCTCTATTTTGCTGAGATTCTGCCAGATTTGCTGAAACAATGAAGAAAGCAGGTTTGAATCACAATTCACTCATCTCCAAGCATTAGAGGGGTTCTCTAAATGTTCCCGATTCCATTCCATTCATCTTCACACGACCCGGGAGCGAAATCAGAGTTAATTTCCCAGTTCTGCAATAGAAATCTGATTTAAGTTTGAAATCATCTTGAGAGAGGATTTCTTGAAAGAATATTATCAGATTTGATTAGATTCAAGTTTAGATATCTTTTTCTTCTTCTTTTTAACTGATTTTCGAAGTAGGGGGGTCTCTCTTTGACTTTTTGTGTGATGGCAAGAAGTAAAGATTGAACATAGTTGAATTTGAGTGATGATGGAATAGTTTAGTTTGATTCTGCAACATTGTTTTTGATTTATCTGGTTTGAATCATACTTGCTGCAATTTAGATTGTCTTTCATCTATTAAAGTTAGATTGCTTTAGATTCTAGCTTCATAATTCTGAAATTTGAGATTCAGCATTTTCCTTTTGCATTATGGTTTACTGTGTCTTATTTTCAATCCACAGATCTTAGTTTTAGTCTCAATTCAAGTTTCAATTGCTTAGGATGAATTTGACTAGTAGTTAATTAGATTTTCTTTCTTTAAGTGAATTTTCGTGTAGATCTTGAGTAGCTTGACTAGTAGGTTCTAGATACATGGTTCATTACAATTAAGATTAGCCTCATGTTACCTTGGGTCTGTTGAGGCAATCTGTGGTCCGGAGTGACTAAGTGTTTTGATGTTTGGGCAAAGGGTTTAAGTTAGGTTTACCCTTGTGATCTTATATGTGTATGTTGAGTGTGCAGGTTGTACAGGTTACACATATGGACTTGGCTAGACGGCCTCGGTATGGTGAAGGGTGGCATGGAGACAAGCTGGAGGCTTGTGTGCACCCGAGGGACTTTGGAGAGCAGGGACGATGAGATGATGAGCGCGGACTTTGAGGCATGCGTGAAGGATGGCATGGAGGCATGCTGGAGGCTTGCGTGCATCCGAGGGACAGGAGCCGAAGATGAAGAGAGCGTGAAGGCAACAGTCAGAGGCTGCGGAGGAGGAGTCAGTCGAGTCGTGAGGGTACGAGTGCTGTGTGATTGTACTCGGGAAGTCCTAGGGGTCGAGTGCGGAGTGAATTGTACTCGGGGAGTATAAACCTAGGACTAGTAAGAGACCAGTCGACTGCCCTGGGAGCAGTCGACTGGTAGCAGCTGGTGAGCTGACAGAATTCGAACGTTGGAGTGTTAACGATCGAATTCTGAGTGGGGCAGTCGACTGCCCTGGGAGCAATCGACTGCCAGCGAGGGTTTTCAGCTCGAGTTCTATTTAAAGAGAACTCGGTTTGAGTTGAGACCCTTGACGAAACTCGCTTGGGTAAAGTGAGTTAGTAGTCTCTTGTGCTCAGATAGCGTCCGAAGTGTTGTGGTGAGGTTTCTCCACCCACAAGGAGCGACAGAGTTAGCCGGAGGTTATCCGGGGATTGATCCACCGACGGATCCTTGGATTAGTCACCCGTCCAGGGTGGATACCAAGTAAATCTTCCGTGTTAGCATTGGTTAGTATTTGTTTGATTATTTTTATTGCATATTCTGTTGGTGCAGGAAGCACCATATCGAACCTTGTTTTGATATTGGCAAAGGATTCAAAGTTAAGTTTATTTGTGATCTAATAAAGTTACTTGAGTGTGCAGAAAGAAGTCCTAGCGAAGGGCTGCTAGGCACCTGGCGAAGGACTGTCAAGAAACAAAGACCTGGCGAAGGACTGCTAGGCACCAGGCGAAGGACTGCTTGGTACCGAAGACCTGGCGAAGGATTGCTAGGCACCAGGCAAAGGACAGCCTGGAACCGAAGACCTGGCGAAGGATTGCTAGGCACCAGGCGAAGGACTGCTTGGTACTGCTAGGCACCTGGCGAAGGACTGCTGGGCAAAAGTCCAACCGGAGGAGCCGATTGGCAACAGGTAAAATCTCCTGAGAGGAGTAGGTGAGGACGCGTTCCCCGTTGAGGGAACAGTAGGCGTCGGTTCGACCTAGGGTTCCATTTTGGAGACCCAAAGTCAGAACCAAGACAGCTACGGCTGTAAAATGCACTAACATGCTTGCTTTGTTTTGTTTGGTACTAACCCTGGATGCAGGACCGAAGGAACGAGTTTCTGCAGCTTAGAACGCCCCAAAGGAGAGGGGCAGCAGCTGGGTTGGGCGCCCGGGAGGTCCCGGGCGCCCTAAGTCAAAGCCAAAAAAGAGTTAGCGAGAAAACGCTTCGGAAGCTCACTGCTCCCGGGCGCCCCAAGCTCCCAGGCGCCCCCCCAGGCGCCCCCATGCTCTCGGGCGCCCCGGATGCCTCGGGCGCCCTGGGTCCAAGCCAACGATGAGATAGAGTTCTATCCAGCCGAGAAGCCAGCTGATTGAGTCAACCCGGGCGCCCCCTGCTTCCTGGGCGCCCCTGTCAAACCTTGAGCCCGATCCTAGAGGGATAAGGGCTGACCGAGATGTTTGCGGATCGTGTGACACGCGAAGGGCGCCCCCAACGTCCCGGGCGCCCCCAAGTTCACTATATAAGGGGCTCGACCCCCAAGGCTTCTACAACAACTTTCCAAACGCCTCTACGCTCTTCGACTCAAGCGCTCTGCTCCGGAAACCTCAGATCTCGAGATTCTAAGCGCTGACGACGACCCTCCGCACCAAAGTACGATCCATACCGGGCGTCGATCTCGAAGAGTAACTCTATTTTCTTTTAATGCAATATTACTGTACAATTCTTTGTAAAACACTTTGCACATTATAGAATTGCCCGCAGTAAACGGTCAAGGACCGTGGGCCTTGGAGTAGGAGCCGACCGCGACTCCGAACCAAGTAAATCCTTGTGTTCGCATTTGGTTGTTTTAATTTCCGCTGCTTATTTTCTTAAAGTTTTATCCGAAAAGGTTTTACGATATTCACCCCCCCCCTCTATCGTATTCTCTCAATCCAACATATTCCGCTTGCGCAACTAACCGTGTAGGAAGAAAGATTTGACGAAACGCTATTCACTCCCCTCTAGCGGACACATTCGATCTATCAGGGTCTAGTTAGTTGCAAGTTTATTTCTATATTTGGATTTCAACCTTAAGCTAGATTCAATTCAAAACCAAATACCCTGATTTTACATCGAAACCCCAAAAAGAAAAGGTACCCTAAGCTTAATCTCAATTAAAACATCTACTAATCCTTGGAAAAATATGACTCGAGGCTCCTATTTTACATCCTTTACTTTGTGAACTGAGGGTTTTCAATATTTAATCAATTTAAAGCTCATTCATGACACTAGTTGTGGGCTTGTCAAATTTTGGCGTCGTTGTCGAGGAACTCTAGTAGTGTTTGCTTGATTTTGGCTTGTGCATAGTTTTATCTTTCTTTGTTTTTATTTCAGTTGATTTAATTTTTTTATCTACTTGTATTTTTCATCTTTGATTGAGTTTATGGCAAGGATTGCAGGCAGTGATCTAGTAGAATTTGACTCAGAGCCTTGAGGAACCAAGGGAAAGCATTAGAAGTGGCTGAGAGTAGCTCTTCACATTTGGACAATCCCATGGCAGAGAATAATAGAACAATGAAGGAGCTTGCATCTCTTGATGCCACCTACCAATATTCTTGCATTGCATATCCAGAGTTGGCAGTATATTTTAAGCTCAGATCTGGACTAATTCATCTTCTACCTAAGTTTCAGGGCTTCTCTAAAGAAGATCCAAACTGGTACTTGCATGAGTTCTACGTAGTTTGCTTAACCATGAAGCCACAAGGAATTTCAGAAGAAGACATTAAGTTGAGGGTTTTCCCATTTTCTTTATCAGGAGCAACTAAGGATTGGTTATATTATCTTCTAACTGAGCCCGTTACAAGTTGGATCAATATGAAGAAAGCATTATTGGAGAAATTTTTTCCAGCCTCAAGGACTGCAATTATCAGGAAAAATATATGTGGCATTCAACAAGTGGTGGGGGAAACTCTTTATGAATATTGGGAGAGGTTTAAGAAGTTATGTTCAAGCTATCCTCAACACCAAATTAGTAAGCAATTGTTTGTTCAATATTTCTATAAAGGCTTGCTACCTATGGATAGGAGCATGATAGATGTGGTAGCTGGAGGAGCTTTAGTGAACAAAACTCTAGAGCAAGCTAGAGAGCTTATTTCAAACATGGCTGAAAATTCACAATAATTTGGGAGTAGAGTACTTACTACAAGAGAAGTTGGAGATGCTCAATTAATATCTAATGAACAAAAGGAGATTAAGAACTCATTGTTGGAGTTGACATCTTTAGTCAAGCAAATGACTTTGAACAATATTAATCAAGTTTCAAATTTTCCAACAACTTCAATTCTGAGTCAAGTGATGAGAGTTTGTAATATTTGTTCAAGTCAAGAACACACTTCGAACTTGTGTCCTAATCTTCAATAGGATGAATCAGTGACAACTTTATATAGGGCTCAGTTTCAACAAAAATATGACCCCCACTCATCTACCTATAATCCGGGTTGGAAAAATCATCCTAATCTGAAATATGGGAATTCATTTTATTAGAAACCACCTTCAAATCAGTTTCAACAGCAAGTTCATCCCAACTGACAGCGATTTCATCAACTATTTTAACATTCACAGCAACCATTTCAAAATTTTCAATAAGGGTTTCAGCCATTTCAGCAGCAACAACAAATTTTTAGTAGCCTCCACAAAGTTTCCAGCATCCAAATCAACATCTAAATCAATTTCAAAATCAACCTCAGCAGTTTCAATTTTTAAATCCGTATCAACAACCACATCACAGTGCAATTGAACAACAATTTCAGCCTCAAAATCAGTCGTCTAATTTTCAGTCATCTTCACAAAATTCACAGAATTTCCAGTAGCCATACTCCTCATTTCCAGCTCAACAAAAATCGTATACAAGTCAAGGGAGCTACGATAACTCTAATGCATCTAATTCACTTCAACAAAAATTGGAGGAGTTGATGCAACAAATGTTACAATAGTAACAAAACCAACAAAGGACTAATTTGGTTTTGCATAATATTGAAAGACAAATTGGGCAGCTAGCAACTAGTATGAATCAGATGCAAGCTCAAGGGTCAAGTCAATTGTCTTCACAAACAATTCCAAATCCTAAAGGGAATGTTAGTGCATTGACTCTTAGAAGTGGGAAGACAACTTCAGCTAACTATCCAAAAGAACCAAATTTGGCCGAAAAGGATCCAGCAGCTCAGTTTACTCCAAGTTCAAGCTCAATTCCAATTCAAATTGATTCCATAATTTCAAATGAAAAACTAGAGAAAAATAGTACTTCTGAGCAAATTCTAACAGTAATTCTAGTTCCATTTTCAGCCTCAAATTCAGCTCAAAAAATTTCAGAACAGCAAGAAACTGAGCCAATTATTCCTTTACCTTTTCCCCAACGTAAGGTTCAAGTTAGGAAAAATGTTGAAGAGGAGAAGGCTAGAGAATTCCAAGAGCTTGTGAATTTATTTCGTAAGGTTGAGGTAAATGTGCCCTTGTTAACCATGATTAAACAAATTCCTAAATATGCTAAGTTCATCAAGGACTTATGTGTTCACAAGAAGAGATTAAAGGGGAATGAATTGATTAGCATGGGAAAGAATGTTTCAACACATATTCAGCCAGTTCCTCAGAAATGTGAAGACCCTGGAGTTTTTACTATGCCTTGTGTGATTGGGAGTAATTTATTTGATGATGTCATATTAGATTTGGGAGCATCAATCAATGTAATGCCAAGAATAGTTTTTCAGACTCTTAGAATTGGACCTTTGCAACCTACAGGAGTGGTAATCTAGTTAGCTGATCGCAGCCAAGCTCATCTAGCTGGAGTGATTGAAGATGTTCTAGTAAAAGTGAAAGAGCTCATTTTTCCTATAGATTTTTACATTCTAGATATGAAAGGGAATTTACTTGTAAATAAATCTCCACTCATACTAGGAAGACCATTTTTGAAGATCGTGAGAACTAAGATTGATGTTTATGCAGGTACACTTTCCATGGAGATAGGTGATATAGTGGTCGAGTTTAGCATTTTTGATGCCATGAAGCACCCAAGGGAAGATCACTCCATACTTAGTGTTGATATAGCAGAAGAGTTGGATGGCATGGACTTATTATCTTAATTGATATCGTATGCAGATTCTTTTGATTCTCAAGAATGTGATCATGATTCAGTTAATTCAGAAGATGTTATGGGTATGGGAGCAAATAAGTTGAGATCCATTTCTGGCCCATTCTCCGTTGAAGGAGAGGATGTAAGTGTAGGGGATTGCACCGAGCCCCAAGAATTACATTTATTGATTGATGTATCAGTTAATTTAGAAAAGAAGTATATGAGTGTAGGAAATTGTACCAAGGAAGCAATACCCCTAGGATCACCACTAATTACCAGTAATTCATAGCTTGAATTGAGCCTTTACTAGAGCACTTGAAGTATGCATATTTGGGAGGAAATCAGCGTCTACCTATCATCATTGCTCAGAATTTAGAACCAAAACAGGAGAAAAAATTATTAGTAGTTCTAAGATAGCATAGGAAGGCTATTGGGTGGGCACTTGATGATATTCTAGAGTTTAGCCCTTCCATTTGTATGCATCGGATTTATTTGGAGGAGGATGTGAAACCGGTGAGACAACCACAAAGATGGCTTAACCCACTCATTCTTGATGTAATGAAGAAAGATGTGACTAGACTACTACATACAGACATCATTTACCCTATTTCTGACAGCAAATGGGTAAGTCTAATTCATGTGATTCCAAAGAAATCAAAAGTGACAGTAGTGGCAAATGAAGAGAATGAGTTGGTTCCCACAAGAGTGAAAAATTCATGGAGAGTATGCGTGGATTATAGGAAGCTAAATCAGGCAAGCAGGAAGGACCACTACCCTTTACCATTTATTGATCAGATGTTGGAGAGGTTGGTAGGGAAGTCCCACTATTGCTTCCTATATGGATACACAGGGTATTTTTAGATTTGCATAGATCCGGAAGACCAAGAGAATACCACCTTCACTTGTCATTTCGACGCATTTGCATATAGGCGCATGCCATTTAGATTTTGAAATGCTCCAGGGATGTTTCAGCGGTGCATGATGAGTATTTTTGATGAGTTATTAGAGCGCTGCATCGAAGTGTTTATGAATGACTGTTCTATTCTTGGTACATCCTTTGAGGCATGTTTAGAAAAATTGTCTAAAGTTTTACATAGATGCATCGAAACTAATCTAGTTCTGAACTTTAAAAAATGTTATTTCATGGTTGAGCATATGATTATTTTAAGTCATATAGTCTCTCGTAGAGATATTGAGGTAGATCCGGCTAAAATAAGTGCAAATATGATGCCCAACACTCGTGGCAATGCAAGTATGACGCCCAGCACTCGTGGCGATGCAAGTATGTAGCCCAGCACTCGTGGCTATGCAAGTGTGATGCCCAGCACTCGTGGCAATGCAAGTATGACGCCCAGCACTCGTGGCGATGCAAGTATGTAGCCCAGCACTCGTGGCTATGCAAATATGATGCCCAGCACTCGTGGCAATGCAAGTATGACGCCTAGCACTCGTGGCGATGCAAGTATGGAGCCCAGCACTCGTGGCTATGCAAATATGATGCCCAGCACTCGTGGCAATGCAAGTATGATGCCCAGCACTCGTGACAATGCAATATGTAGTCCAGCACCTATGGCTATGTAAATATGAAGCCTAGCACTCGTGGCGATGCAAATATGATGCAAGCATGACTGCAGACGGGCTCAGACCTCAAGGGAGTCGATGGTCTCCATCATGATAATAGCATCGTGCTCATAGCTCAATCAAACCAGAAACCTGACTGCGCGATGGGCTCAAACCCTGGGGGAGCCGATGGTCGCCAGTATGCAATCATACAGAGCCTACAACTCAGTATGCAACCTAGAGGGTAAAGTATGCTAATGACACCTTCCTCACTAACCAGATCCTCAATCCATGCCCCGGTAGGAAAGGTATAGGTCTAACACATATATCCAAATCTAACCATTCTAGCCTAGGTATCCATGTAAGGTATATCTAGGAAGCAATCCAACTACAGATACAAAGTGACCTATTACCGTATCTAAGCACATATGTACGCATGACAAATATCGAGACTGTATGGAACTAAACAGGAGTCATCTAAAGGAGTGAGCAACAGATATCTGATCATAATACACATAGGCAGGTATAGCGTATAAACCTACTGTTATTTATAACACACTATGCATAATAGTAAGACAGTATCTAAAAAGATAAGTCAGGGGTACCCGCCTCCAGAGAGTAGAAATGGTTTGTATCAAATAAGAACCTCCAGTCAAGAAGTCCAAAAACAGCTCAGTGTCCTGTATCATAAATCAAAGCTTAGCTATCGTAACAAAACAACATCCAGCTAAACAATGTATCTCCACAACCAAAGGGCTGATCCGATCTTAATCCTCAACTAAACCTAATCCCAACAATGTATCTCAATACACAAACATAGGATCAAATGAAATAAAACTAGACAATCATTCCAACTTCCATATAACCCTACACAAGATTCAACCCCAACCAAACACAAATCAAACTCACATTTAACCTTACTAGTCATGGTAACGAGATCACCAAGCTCACCACACCTCCAAAATACAAATCACAACCCATCTAAAACAAGCCTCTCTGTAGGGAAGAAAAACGAACAATTCATCCCATCCAAACTCCCAGTTGAAACACAAGTTCATAACTATCAAGCTACAAATTCTTCATGATCTTATGGCAAGACCACAGTCCAAAACAGGGCTCGCGTAGCTTAACTCAATTCGTTACAGTGAGCATATCAAGATCAAAACTCAACAAGTTGAACAGATTGATCCCAACAACTAGAAACCATAGAACCTGTAAACCACACCCCATAGAGTGCACGACATAGCTAGCACAAAACTGAGACAAAACAGAGCATAACCTTGCGCTAACAAGCACCAAACTCTATTACATCACGGAACCAAAACATGATCAACAAAATTTTATGATTCCTTACCTTCAATGAGTGCCGATCTTGATGTTTTGTTCAGATTCAAGCAATCACGAACTCCAGCCCTTGAATCGCCTCCATGTAGCGTGCGGATGCAGTAGGTCAGAGGTTTCCAAAGGAATCCGTAACAAAAGACCAAAAGAAACCCTAGCTTACCTCATTCTTGCGCCTCCAAATAAACCTCGCTTGGATCCAGCCTAATCCTCCTCTACAAGTCCTCCCCTAGCATGAGTGACTGATCCACTCCAGTAAACCAGATCTAGGGCTTCGGGAGGAGGTGCGACCGACGGTGAGCAACCCCGATGGTCGGGCGGCGAAACGCTGCCTTGGAGGAAACGAGGACTGTGGTCGCGTGTGGTGTTGTAGGCTGCAGGCGATTGAGGAGGAGAAGGAATTGGCGTTCAACTAGGGCTCGCGGAATGGAAGGGAGACTGCGGGATTTTTAATAAGGTTATTTTACATTTAACCCCTCCGGATTTGACAAATCCCACCCAAGCCCTCGACTTAGGTTAATTTCCCATTTTAATCTCCCTCTCTTGCTTTCTTCTCAAATCACCTCCCACAACCCTAGGATTTAAACAAATGAGTCATCCAAATTAGGGTTTTATTTCCTCTAATACCTTGGGACCCCTATTTAAATCACGAGAAATTCTATAAAATTTCTCAAAATTTTTGTTTCGTATTTAATTTAGCCGAATTTAACATTCTCCCCTACTAACAAAAAATTTGGTCCCCAAATTTCGCATTTACATATAGTATATGTTGGTGCAGATAGCACCCAAGTCGAACCTATGTTTTGATAATGGCAAAAGGGTTCAAATGTTAAGAGGTTATGTTTATCTAACATGCTACTTGAGTGTGCAGATTAAAGTCCTAGCGAAGGACTGCTAGGCACTTAGCGAAGGACTGCTAGGCATCGAAACCCTAAGACCCAGCGAAGGGCTGCTAGGCACCTAGCGAAGGGCTGCTAGGAGTCAAAGACCTAGCGAAGGACTGCTAGGCACCAGGCGAAGGGCTGCCTGGAACCGAAGACCCAGCGAAGGGCTGCTGGGCACCTAGCGAAGGGCTGCTAGGAGTCGAAGACCTAGCGAAGGACTGCTAGGCACCAGGCGAAGGGCTGCCTGGAATTGAAGACCTGGCGAAGGACAGCTAGGCACTTGGCGAAGGACTGCTGGGCAAAAGTCCAACCGGAGGAGCCGGTTAGCAACAGGTAAATTCTCCTGAGAGGAGTAGGTGAGGACGCGTTTCCCGTCAAGGGAACAGTAGACGTCGGTTCGACCTAGGGCTCCATTTTGGAGACCCAAAGTCAGAACCAAGACAGCTACGACTGTAAGAATCACTAACATTTTTGCTTTATCTTGTTTGGTACTAACCCTGGATGCAGGACCGAAGGAACGAGTGTCTGCAGCTCAGAAAGCCTCAAAGGAGTGAGGCAGCAGCTGGGTTGGGCGCTCGAAAGGACCCAGGCGCCCTAAGTACAAGCCAAACATGAGTTCAGCAAAAGTACGCTTCGGAAGCATACTGGGCGAGGCACCCCCATGCTCCCGGGCGGCCCCATGCTCCCAGGCGCCCCGGATGCTCCGAGCGCCCCGGGCTTAAGCCAACGAAGCGGATAGAGTCAAGCCAGCGAGAAGACAACGGATCGAGTCAACCCAGGCGCCCCCTGCGTCCTGGGCGCCCCCACAGTCAACTCTCAGCCCTATTCGAGTGGGATAAGGGCTGACCGAGAGTTGCTCGGAACGGCTGACACGTGGGGGGCGCCCCCAACGGTCAGGGCGCCCCAGGAGACTATAAATAGCCCCTCGACCCCAAGGCTTCAGAGATCACTTCTTCCAACGTCAATACGCTCTTCTACTCAAGCGCTCTGCTCCGGAAACCCCCCAACTCGAGATACAAGCGCTGACGACGTCCCGCTGCTCCGAAGTACAATCCACACCGGACGTCGGTAACGAAGAGCTGACTTTTTAAGTTTACTGTACTACTATTGTAACATCCTTCTGTAAACCCTTTTTGCGCACATATAGAATTGCACGCAGTAAACGGTCAACGATCGTGGGCCTTGGAGTAGGAGTCGACTGCGACTCTGAACCAAGTAAAATCTTGGTGTTCGTGTGTTGTTCAGTTTTAATTTTTCCGCTGCGTATTCTCTTTTTCAATCTAAAACGATTTACGATATTCACCCCCTCCCTCTATCGTATTCTCTCGATCCAACAGTATATATACTAACCACACCTATACTGTGTAAATGCTGAATGGAAACTAAGCATACGTTTCCGGAGTAAGATAGCAGCCTATAGACTCCAATGGGTTTCATCATCTCTATTTAACAACCAGTATTTCGCCAGCCGCTAGGTACACTACCCCATGATCTAATCGTTGATACCCACTAGATCTCATCCCAGTGTATCTGTGCCAAGCAGTAAAGAGGACTAGCAATATTTATCACTATTTGAGCTGAAAGATGCATAAACGAACATCATACCTTGAAAGGTTGATCCATCGATCCACGGTGCCTCCCCTCGGGTAGCCGCATATACTCGTCCCATCTCGGTACCCGATGGTGGCATCCTCGGAACTGGCTGGGATGGAAACATAGGGGTTACAATAAAATGCTGCGGCTGGTGTATTGAATAGGTCGCGGCTGACTGCAAAGGCTGATGTGTCACATGGGTCTGCCAGTGACCGCCGGTCATAGAAGACTGGGGTGCTACCAAAGTAGGGGTCTATTGAAAACCATGCATGCAATAGATGTGAACTGGTGGGGCAGCTGCTTGCTCCTGTCGTGGAAAAGTCTGGGTACGCTGACCTCCTCCCTGCGACCTCGATAGTCCAGAGTGACTCCGTTGAGTGGTGTCCTCTACGGATTCCTGCATCGCCCGTTGATCACATTCCCGACTCTGATGCCCCGGGAACTTACAGAAATAACATACATTCTGGCCAAAGGGACACTCTGACTTACTGTGATCCTTAGCTCCACACTGGAAACAATGGAATACAGTACAATCACTCTTCCAATTCTACTGCGATGATCTGGAAGATCCTGCTGATGAGCGCCCCTCCTTGGGAGGTCGAGAAGCTGTCCCAGAATTTCCCTGCACATCTTGGTCCCTACGGGTCCTCTTTTGTCCTATATACAGCTGCTCCTGGTCTGATAATGTGTCCTGATCCGACTGTCTATCACCATTCACTTGTTTCTGTGCCATCTCGATCAGGAGTGCTCTATCTAACGCCTCACGGTAGGAGGTCGTACCAAACCCGGCTATCTGAAGCCGAATATAACCGGCTAATCCCTGGATGAACTGAAGCATCCTCTCTCTATCATGTGCCACCAACTGCGGGTAGTACTCAGCTAGACGGCTGAACTCCGCATCATATTCCATGACCGTGCGCTTTCCTTGCTTGAGACTCAGAAATTCCTGACGCCGAGCCATCTGATATGCAACGGGGAAGTACTGACTCTCGAATGCCTCACGGAAAGCTGTCCAAGTGATGTGCTGCTCACCAATGACCGTGCGCTGCGTGGCCCACCAAGTAGTCGCCTCATCACGTAGATGGTAGGCAGCCAGTTCTGCCTTCTCCCACTCTGGACAGGCCATATAGTAAAATGTACCCTCCAAGGTCTCGATCCAAGAATGAGCAACCCGCGGATCTGGTCCTCCATGAAATAGTGTGAATCGGCCTTTCACCGACTCCGCCAATGCTAGTATCCGTGCTCTAGCCTTAGCCCTAGCCCAGTCCCCAGAAACGATAGGATCCACCAGTGGAGCTGCAGCAAAGACCGGAGCGGGAGCTGCAGTAGGAATCGTGGGAAATCCCGAAACCAAAGCCGCAGATGGAACTGGGTGAACTGGTAGAGCAAGTGCTACTGGTGGTACAGCGGAATACACTGTAGGGGGTACGACTGGTGGTACCACTGGATGCGCAGATGTAGGTATTGTTGAGGCAATCGGCCCTAGAATGATCAGGAAGATCATGGTTTTGATGTGTGTGTGCCAATATGTTTAAGGTTAGGGTTTTGTGTTGTATTTGATATGTGTGATTGAGTTTGCAGGACTTGGAGAATCACACATGGAGAACACATCCGACGGACGAGAGCCGAGGGAGGAGAGCTCCAAGGGCAAGCCGGGAAGTGGACTTCAAGGGCACATGTGAAGGATGGCATGGTGGCAAGTCGAGGAAGGCTTGTGTGCGCATCCGAGGGACGGTAGCCAGAGGAAGATGACTTCAAGGGGCGAGCCAAGGGAGCATACCTGAAGGCATACGTGAAGGAGAGTGTTTTGAGTGAATGTAAGTGAGTTAAGAGGCTGGGCAGTCGACTGGCCAGAGGGCAATCGACTGCCAAAACTCACAGAAGGTTTTCAGCCTTCTACCAGTCGACTGCCCCAGGGGCAGTCGACTGGTAACCCCGAAAAACTAGCCGTTGGCTAGCATTTAAAGCTAGACCAGTCGACTGCCCTCGGGGCAGTCGACTGGTGCGGGTCTGGACAGTTTATTAAGCTGTCTTGTTCTCTTATTTAAAGGAGACTTATTGGCACGAGTTGGGTACGGTTCTCCACTGTACCGAAGTGCTGCTAGTGCTTCATTTGATCTACTCTTCCTCTAGTCTTCATTGTGATCTTGTAAAGAGGAAGAAGACAACGTTTGTAAAGGTTTCTCCACCTTTGAAGGAGAATTTCATAGTGGAGAGTGTGCAACCGTGTGGATCCTTGGATTAGTCACCCGTTGGGTGGATACCAAGTAAAAGTACTGTGAGTTAGCATTGGATCTTGATTTTTCATTATATTTTGTATTGTTCTAACCCTATTGTAGAGAAAAGTCAAGCCATCGATCCTAACAAAGTAGTATCAGAGCACAAGGATGCCTTCAACGGACTAACCGCCAAGAAGAGCAATCATTGAAATGGCCGGCTCGCATATTCAACCGCCAAAATTCGAGGGAGAATTTTCATGGTGGAAGAAGAGAATGGAGGTATTTTTCAACACCGACTTTGACATTATGCTAATTATGGAGAATGGTTTTGAGATACCTAGGGATCAAGAGAATAAGGTTCTTGAGAAAGTAAGGTGGAGCAAAAAGCAAAAAGATGATCACTTGGCAAACTCAAAGGCCTTGCATCATCTACTTAGTGTGTTTCCCCAACAAGAAGTGACAAGGATTGGAAACTACTCTAGTGCCAAGGACTTATGGGATAAATTGGTGGAACTTCATGAAGGCACCTCGGAGGCGAAAATGGCAAAAAGAGACCTCCTTCAGTCCCAACTCAATAATATCAAGCTTGATAAAGGGGAGAAGGTAACGAGTTTACATGCTAGATTTAAAGAAATTCTTATTGGGCTAACAAGTGTAGGAGAACAATTACCCAACCGAGACATCTTGATGAAAGCAATCAATGCCTTCCCAAGAACATCAACATGGAGCTCAATGGTGGATTCGTACTACATCTCAAAGGACCTAGAGAAAACGTCTCTAGAGGAGTTTTTCTCAACCATGGAGCTACATGAGACGAGAGTTGGAGGAGCAATCGAAGAATCATACTACAAGCCAAAGAGTATAGCCCTTGTGGCAAACAAGGGAAAAGGTAAGAAGAAGGAGGTCTCATCATCTGATTCAGAGGAATCAAGTGCTTCCATGGGTAGTGATGCGGAAGCCTACATGGTAAGAAAGGTAAGAAAAGCCTTTAAACAATTTTCCACTAACAAATCTCATGGTAGGAAAGAATCAAGGAGCAAACACAAGTTAAGAAAAATAATTTGCTACAACTGCCAAGGAGAAGGTCACATGAGAGATGAGTGTCCTCTTTTGAAAAAGAAGGAAGAAAAGAAGAAAGAAGGAAAGAAGAAATCAAAAGAGAAGGAGAAGAAGGTACAAAACTTGAAGGCCACATGGGATGGTCCATCTTCATCGGAGGAGGAGCATTTTGTTTTCCATTTTGCACTAATAGGAATTGATGACCTTGCCTCAACGGCATCCGAGTTTGAAGAGGAGAAAAGCTCAAGTGAAGATGAAGGGAGCTCAAGTGAAGGGGGAGGCTCCACTTCGGAATCGGACTTCTCGGTAAGTGAGGTACACAACTTATCCACTTCAATTCTTGCAAAAATAATTTCTAGTACTAGTGATGACTTGGTAGATGCTAAAAAGAAAATTAAGTGTTTAAAAAGAGAAAATTGCATATTAAAGGATAAATTAGCATCAATGGAAACTAAGGACAATGAGCATGTCTCTTCTTCTATCTCAAATGACCCATGTTTAGAAGAAGAAAATAAGAATTTAAGGGAAAAGGTAGATAGTTTTATCCAAGAACTTAGTAAGTTTGAAGTTGGCTCAAAAACATTAGATATGATTATTGGGAGCCAAAGAGCAAGCTTTAGGAAAGAAGGATTAGGGTTTGGAAAGTCTAGCAATGGGAGAACCTATCATTGCTTAATTGCTAGAGGACAATCAAAGACTAAAACCCTTAGTAAGAAATGGATCCCTAAGGAGTACTTGGTTAACCCAATTAGGAAACATTACTATTGGGTACCAAAGTCAATCCTCAAGGGTTAGAGCATTTGGGATAAGTCAACCATGGTATTCAAATTTCAAATTTTTAAAATTTGGTTGACTTAAGACATTGAGGGGGAGTTTGTGACCCATGGTAGAAATTCATGATGAATTGGGAAAAAATAAGGCTTATCTTGAAAAGATCTCATATTAATTAGTTTATGTATGGGATGTTAGGATGATACATTGGTTCACTTATGCTTATGGCATTGTGTTGAATCATTAATGTATCAAAATTATTGAAAATAGACCAATCATGGGGAAGACATGTGTTTAATTAATGGATACATTGCCCAAAGATCATGGTTGGACACTAGAAGTATTTGAAAACCATTTCATGTTTTATTTATGTTGACATGACCTTGAAACATGTATAAGTTCATAATTGAATTGGAAATTTGATACAAAATTAGTGTTTTCAAGGATTTTGGGACTTTAGTCAAAGGTCAAGCATGTTTGAAATTTTTCATGGTTTGATATTTTTCCTTGATAGAGTATGGTATATCAAACATGCTTGCAAAGTTTTATAATTTTTGGAATTTTCTGAAATTTTTTGAGGTTTCTGAAATTCGGCTCAAAGGTTGAAAAGTCTAACTGAAAGAGTATCAGTCGATTGCCCCGTGGGGCAGTCGACTGGCACGACAAATTTCAGCTTCTGAAACTTTTTCAGAAATAAGTTATTCCCTCAGTTGATGTCATAGGTTAGTATTGCTATAGGCAATTGTTTTTGATGGTGTCAAAGGGGGAGAATGGGTAGTTTAAGTTAGATTTTTAACTTGAATTGGGTGGTTTAAGTTAAATTCTTGACTTAATATTGGATTATGATGAGAATTTGAAAATGACATAGATTAAAGGGGAGGTTACCTCTTAAGGTTACATTTTCAATTGCCATTGATATTTATTGTTGCTGACTGATATATTTTATCCCTAACTTAAACATATTGCTACACATCAAAAAGGTGGAGATTGTTGAGGCAATCGGCCCTAGAATGATCCGGAAGATCATGGTTTTGATGTGTATGTGCCAATATGTTTAAGGTTAGGGTTTTGTGTTGTATTTGATATGTGTAATTGAGTTTGCAGGACTTGGAGAATCACACATGGAGAACACATCCGAGGGACTAGAGCCGAGGGACGAGAGCTCCAAGGGCAAGCCGAGAAGTGGACTTCAAGGGCACACATGAAGGATGGCATGGAGGCAAGTCGAGGAAGGCTTGTGTGCGCATCCAAGGGACGGTAGCCAGAGGAAGATGACTTCAAGGGGTGAGCCAAGGGAGCATACCTAAAGGCATACGTGAAAGAGAGTGTTTTGAGTGATTGTAAGTGAGTTGAGAGGCTGGGCAGTCGACGGGCCAGAGGGCAGTCGACTGGCAAGAGGGTAGTCGACTGCCAAAACTCAAAAAAGGTTTTCAGCCTTCTACCAGTCGACTGCCCCAGGGGCAGTCGACTGGTAACCCCGAAAAACTAGCCGTTGGCTAGCATTTAAAGCTAGACCAGTCGACTGCCCTCGGGGCAGTCGACTGGTGCGGGTTTGGACAGTTTGTTAAGCTGTCTTGTTCTTTATTTAAAGGAGACTTCTTGGCATGAGTTGGGTACTGATGGACCCTAACTAGGTGTCACGAAATGTGGGTCTCAAAATTTAGATATTTGTAAGCTGGAAACCCTTTTTGCAATCAAAGATGAAAACGTAGTAAAGGGGCCACAGGTCATATTCTTCCTAGGGCTAGTTGAGAGTTGTTCGATTCGAGCTTGAGTTTATATGTCGTCAAATTATTTTCGGGTTTCAAATAAAATCTGGGTTTGGTTTCAATTGAAAATGAAAACGCAATGAAAAACAAAACCTCTATAGCACACCAAAATTGCATGTAACTGGACACCAATCAAGCCGTAGTTTCATCTTGATACAAAGTGGAAAAGTGAAACAAATTTGATACACAAGAGAGATATTTATGTGCCAAAAGTTTCTACTGAATGCAGAAATTGTAACTTGCCAATTCCCAAGTGAAACTAATCGATTTAGCTTGGAAATCAAGCTCCTAGTGAAGTGTTGTACATGAATTAAGGAAGCAATTCAGAGTTTAATGCAGCAATTCAGAATTGGACTTAGTGCAGAATTCGAATGCACAAATTCAGATCATGCAGCAGAGATGAGGCTATGGTTCAGATACAAACCAACTGCAAAGTAAACTAGATTCGAGCTCAACAATTCACTAAAAGACAGATTGAAACCTGATACAAATCATTGCTGGAACTTACCTAGATACAATATGCAGAATATTCAGCAACTTGGCACGCATACAAAAAAAACTCAATATGTTGAAAATGATGCGCAATGCTACACTGTAAACTGATGTGATCAAATGAAATTGAAGCAAGCAATCAAAAGCTAAATTCAAAAGCAAATTAATGTGAAGCAACAACTCAGATCCCCAAACTGATGTGCAGAAATGGACCAATTTCAGAAACGAAATACAGAAAAAATGTGCAAAAAATGCATGCACTATTCAGATGCAGAACAAACGATCAAGGCAAGCTGAGTTTGCGTCCCTCGTCTCAATTCAGAAAAGCCCGAAGAAGACCCCACGATTACTTAGCATAAATTCGGAAATTAGCAGCTGACTTGCAGGAATAACATTGACTAGCAGAAATAGACAGCTAACTTGCAGAAATGTTAATCGAGTTGCAACAAAACTGATATGCATGAATTTATCTTGACTGCTATATGAATGAAACACGTGCAATATAATGATCAGAAGAAAAACCACAGTTCAGAATAAATTCAGAAACAAACTCAATGCAAGGATGAATGCAGATCTTCAGATTTCGAATGCAGGAATTCAGATAAACTGAAAATAGAATTCAGTAATGAAAACATCCACTAAACGCAAAACAACAAAGCAAATTGGAATCGAGTGCACAATTCTAGTTTTCAAATAAGATTCAGAAGAGCTGGTGATTGATTAACATGAATTAAGAAACTATAAACTGAAACATTGCAAGACTAAAACTGAAACTGAATAGCTGATTGAATCTGATACGCAAGAAAAGGAAACAGAGCATAAAATTGATACACAAGCAATAAAAATGGCAATACACTGAAATTAAATCTAAGAGTTCACTAACAAGCAATCTAACTAACTACTTGCAGAATTTAAACACTAATTAGAGCAGAAAACAATTTGGAAAGGTAAACTACAGCTGATACAGAAAATTCAGAACTGAAATTGCGTGCAGGAATTGAAATTACAGCTAAAGAAACAAAAAAT